>JAOXXN010000375.1:822600-838299 GCA_026770055.1 Myrmophylax atrothorax
ACACACCTTCCCCCCGCCCCCCCCCCCCGTCCCGGGTTGTGAGACTGCCTGCCCTTACAAGAGCTGAGACTTGATACAGGATACAGGAGGATGTTGGGGCAGGAACACCACACCCCAACCAGCTGCTCTGTGTGTAGCCAGTGGTGTAGGGTATAGACACACTCTTGGGTGTCTGCAAAGACACAGTACAAGTCATCTCTGTCTCTGCCAAGCGCTTATGTCTGCAACTTACTTGTAGATTAGTTCCTTGCTGATACAGATATGCCACTTGTGGTCCAGGTTATACTGCCAGATGAGTTTCAGGGCTTATGTAGGTGGGTCTGTTTCCACCTATTGTGAGACATTGCCATAAGTCAGATAGAACAAATTAAAGATGAGTGCAGCAGCCTTTCTCATGGTTGCTGTATTACAGGCTCATTTGAAAGGTCCAAGTCAACCTGAAATACACCACAGAGAAGATAGCTGACTCAGCAGTAAGAAAGATTACATTTTATGGTTAATATATATTTCACTTTTGTGTCTTCCATCCAAACCCATCAATGTATCACTTGTAAGAATAATCCATTGCAAAAGTTTTAAATCAAGTGGTGATTACTGCAGATGATTTTTTAATTAGTGTTTAAGAACCCAGGTATTTTTACAAGTACTGAAAGGTACCCAATATTTGTATGAAAAAGTTACTTCTGAATATAAGCTAGATTTTAAGTTTACTAAGAATGTATCTCCTTAGGATATTTTTAAACATAGTTTTTTAAATTTCTGGGAAACTAAATGAGAAAATCAAATTTTACTAATAACGATTAGTGATTCCTGTTGTAGGAAGCAAGATCAGGAATAACATTTTGCTTAATACGGACAACATAAATAACCTCCTTGGACTGCCCTTCTAACTCCATCTCAATTAACAGGCCCTTATTTCAAAATCCTATTAAACAAAGGGTTTATTTCTGTTTTATCTTGTAATTTTCTGAAACAGAAGTTTGTGCTACTGTCTTGATCAAGATCAAGGGCATATTGATTTTCCTGCAAAAGCTTTTTTGTTACTTTTTGCTGATGGCCCATTTGAAGGGAAAATATCTGAGATACCATCATCCAGCTTAGTTTTATACTTCTACTACTGGACAGTTGAAATAAAAATATGAGTAATTGCTTCTACCCATAGATTTATTAAAGAATGACTATCTGAACAACAGATTAGTATTTCAATTAAAACCTCTAAAGCACAAAACACATTTTAGTTACTGCTGAGACATCTTATCAGAAAGTTCAGCTAACTCCTGATCATTTTGAGGTTTTTGAACTTTCCTATTTATGGAAGCTATTTGAGGGGTAAAGGAAGCAGGATAATACATGGAAAGAATTATTCATCTCTAATCTGTAGTGTAGAAAATCCTTCCATACCAGATAATTCCCTTTTTTAACTAGTGTATAGTTTGGCTTCAGCCCACAGGCAAGATAGAAACATAATTTTTTCATTGTAGTTATCTGTAGTTCTATTGCTGTATTTCTATTAAATTTAGAAACATGTGAAATATATCTAATATATTACTGGTCTTAGAGTCCAAGCCATCCAAAAGAAAAAGACAAGTGGCAGTATTACTTTCCCTCTATTATCGCCATCTGAAGTGGCATTGTTTTAAGTAATGCAGGCTAGTAGGGCCAAAGGATTTGTTTGTATCCATCCTTTTAATTATAACTCTGTAAGGAAAGCCAGTGTATTATGACTCTCAGTGAAAGTAAAATATGGTCTGTGTATTTGCATGGCCATAATGAAAATCTGAAATCTGTCATTCCTTTTAGTATTTTTATATTCTATCTGACACAAATCCAATTGTTTTTCATTCACTCAAAAATAAAGCAGGGATCAGATGTGCTAGATTTACAAATTGCTGGAGACGGAGATGATGTTTATAGACTGCCTTTCTTTTGCCCTCTGTTGCTGGAGATAAGAGAAATCCTAATTGACTTGCTTCCTCTGCCTGAAGCATTTTGAACTTGCAGCTTGCCTGAGTCTGAAGCATGCTCTGTTTCTCTATGTAGCAGTATGGCTTCAGCTGCTCATGGCTGCAGCTCTAGCTTCTTCGAGCGCTTGGTAGAGGGAGGTGTTGCAAGAGAGGAAGTAGTGAGTGCTGGGACAGTGGTTGGATTTTTGAAAAGCAGTAAGTGAGAGGATAGTCTATCTTTTTTTTTCTTTTCCTAATGTATCCTATGCCTGAAAGAGTGAACTTCTTGTTTGCAACCTCCACAAACACATACCCCCTTCAGTTTATCCAGCAGTGATGTATTCACTGCCAAGGGCAATCCCCTATTTTGGGGCATCACATCTAAAGCCTCCCCATTACCCAAGGTTCCCCACAATGTCTCCTCAGGACTCTGAGCTATTGCTTCTGCAAATGGCATCACCACCCAGGTCATGCTTTGTGCCAGCTTTCCTACTTTCTCAACAGATACCAACAGCAAGCAAAATTCTGCCTTCCTGTGTTTCCCTCACAGGTCCTACACCAGAAGCTTATTTCTCACAAGCTACAAAGAGGATGTGAAGTCATCTCTTTAACTCCCCTACCCTTTAAGCAAAGCCATATCTTCTTGATATGTGTAGTTACCCAATATTCATTGCAGCAACAAAGGCAGCTGAGTGTCTTTTCACCTGCTGTCTCTTAGAATAAGTTTAGACATTCCCTAAAATAGCCTAGAATTTGCTTCTCAAAATAAAATACTTTCAGTTATCCTGAGACTTTTAATAGAAGATTGCAGGAGGATGTAGCTACCAATTTACTGTTCAGCACACACTCTGTGTTGGTGGGAGGAGTGGTAAGCCTTCACTCAAAATGGAGTCTGGTGATGGAGTGGAAAAAGGCTTTTCAGAAGTCAGTTGTCAGCTTGTCATTTGTCCATTATATATTTTGCAGTTTTAATATGGTACATGAAGATTTTTTTACATCATCACTGAACTTTCAGCTGGTTGCTGACTTACAGTGGTGATAAGTGCAGTGATGTATATATTCACACAAAAGAGCTTCCTATATTTCTTCATGATTTTCTGTTTTCTTGTTTCCTTCTTTTCTGATTGGAAAACCACTATGGCATAGGTAAAACTGTTTACAAAACTAAATTTAATATCTTTACTTTTAATGATGCTTACACATTAAAGCCTTTTTTTTTTTTTCTTTTTATCTAGGGAACGAATTTTGAAAGTTCAGTATTTATCTGTAAGCAGTATGTGCTTTTAATTATTGATACAGATGATTCAGTTTATTATTCTAGTTCATTTTACCAAGACATATTTGTGGCTACAAAGTAGAAGGATTGGATATAAAAACAACATGTTCCAGTTTCATTCACTTAAAAGTTTTTGTACTACTCTTGCTTAGAGGCTCTTTTAGACATTAAGAGGCTCTTCTATAACATTAAAAAAGCGAAGTGATATTAAGGCATAATTTATTTTTCAATATTAATTGTAGAAGAAAGTTTCATCAGGCCAAAGTTAGACCTTCTCATGTTCAGTTTGCAGGAGACAACAGAGCCATTTTATTGTTCATTAACATTTTAATCAGGTAAGAATTGCTAGTAAGTACTTCACCTCCTCATTGTGCTGTCCAAAACACCATTCTTTACACACAAAAAAACCCAAACCAAACCAGCACCGCCATCACCACCACCAAAACTGAAAAAGCAAACAAAACAAAACAAAAATCCCCCACACCACCAAAACAAAGTGCATTGTGACTGGAACAGAGGGAATTACCCAAAATAAAGATTCAGCAGTGTTTTCTATTTTGGTTCTGGGTTCATTGTGCTGTCACACAATGTGTATCAGAAGATGTGTGCTGTCTTTATCAGGCTCTGCTCGCTGAGGTCTAAAATCTTGTCATAACTCTACAAAGAAAATCAAGAAACTTCACTGATAAATGAATTTATATTTTAGTGTCTTAATTTTCTTTAATAATACAGTATTGCAATCTTTGTTCTCTTTTATCTGGCTTACTGCACCATCAGGGCAACTGAGAATCCACTGTGTAAATTCCTTTGTCTACTTTTGTTGTAATGACCAAATTGCTGCTTTACACCAAGTGCATTTAATTCATCCCATTTTCATTTATGATACAGAGGGCAATTATCCTTTTCCTGAAAGCTGCCCTGATGTGAGTTTTTCTTTTGAACAGATGATGTGTGTTCAGTCCCTTAGTCCACTGTTGCCTGTCTTTCACTAGGCCGACTTTTTGCATGTTTTAGTATTAAAAGGCAAGAAGGAACTCAGTAATAGAGTCCAATAATGAGAAGCCAAAGATAATGTACTTGTCAAGACTAATTTTGTTTTTCAGTCTTTCTGAAAGAGAGGTGGCAGTTTATTGTCCTCCAGGCTCTGAAAGAGATGGCCCATACAGCTTCTGCAGCCTCCCATCTTTTTGGGATTTACTTCTTGTATTGCTACTCACACTCTCTGTTCCACGGCATCATAGAATAGTTTGGGCTTAAAAAGACCAAGGAAAGAGATACTGGTGAATATCCTACTAATTTTGACTACTTCAGCAAGAACAAACTTATTCTGGCTGCATTGGTTATAGAAAACAAGACAAGTGTCTTTTTTGTATATCATGATAGATAGAAAGTCCATCCTACTTGAAAAAGATTTAACGGTTATTTTGGCCTTCTGCCCCATGCTGAGGGTGAACTGCTTGAGGACACGTTTCAAATATGCAGTGAAGCATTTGTGGCTTATCTGCAGATGTGGAAACTCTCTGAGTTTGATCTGTGACTTGGAAAACAACCCTGGAGAGGATCTTAGCCAACTCAGTTAGCACACAGTAGATTCAGAGCTTCAAACATAATTCCAATCCACAAGGAATCATGGGTTTTTTGCAGTGAGCTTTCTTATATACCTGACTAACTATTTTAGATCAATAGATCCAGTGATTTTATTCTTATTTTGAACTAAGAGGCAATCCACCAAAATGACTAATCTCTTTGCTGGACAGCTCAAAGACTACTGGACCAAGAGAGTGAGGTATTTTATGGCTAGACAAACACTGTACTGGACGTCTGTGCTTAGCACTGGATTGCACATTTTGCTAGTAACCTTTTCCTGAATATATTCACAGGAGAGTTTAGAGCGGTATTTGATTTCTGAGCTGCTTTTTTTGGCCAAATATTTTTTCTGTTAAGCAAATATCAGATGAGCAGGGATACTTTTGTTGGAATAAGGATAGCCAGTGATTTTCAGTGCCAAGCTGCACTGGCAAAGGTCTTAGAGTTTGCAAATGTTGGTATTAAAAGCAAACAAAACCCCAAAATGACACCAAAGGAAAAAAATAAAAGGTTTTATGTTCATTGTGAGCTAAGCCTTTACGTATATTTGATGGACATTATGAAGGGCTTGTGGCTTTGAGTTTTTCTTGTAATGAGGAGGTTGATCTGAAACTGAGAGATTGTTGCCTGTGTAACTGTCCCTTTTTCCTGCTGGTGATCACCATATCCTTCTAGCTATGCACTTGAACTAGTTCTTTACTATATATTTATCATGCGTAGGTTTTGATAGGGATATCTCTGCTAATAACTGAGCGAAATTAAGTTCCTTAAAGGCTAAGTGGAAGCCAGATTTGTTGCTGAACTTGTCCCTCAAGGACCTTGTCTGTCCCATCCAGTTATATATAACTTCATACATCCTTAGAGCTGGATGGAAAAAAAGCAGTGATCACTAATGTAAAAACATACTGCTTCAGTGAAGTCTGTATTTCTGGGTATTCAGCTTACAATGGTTAAACAGGCTACAGAAGTAAAGTGACCCATGGCAGATCTGCAAAATTAGAATCTGAAATGTTGATCTTAATTTCCTTTCTTTTTTCCAAAGATAAATTTCAGTGGTTTTTTCAGACATAATGTTATATCACACCAATATAAGATAACTCTAGGATTACTCAAAATAAATTAAAAGGCATAATACTGAATTCCTAAGAAGAAAATTATTGCTGATATTTCTGATAAACTGATATTACTACCTCTTTGACATCAGTTGCATATGGCTTGTTGTGTTTGGAGTAGCCAGTAAGAAAGCTAATAAGTAGGTTTTAAGAGAACATGTACAGGAGAATCTCTTGTTTTATATACAGGTAATTACAAAAGATGTTGAAACAAAATTTGACTCTAATGGGAAAGTTTGTAGTGAATCATTGTATATTTGCAAAAGTTATAAATTCCTGTATTTATTTTTATAGTTTTGTAAGTACGTGCACTCTAGTAATCAAAAATCAAAACTCTTACCAAGGTTAACCTTCTTCAGAATATACTGAGTACTTTCCATAAGAAAATTCTTTCATACATCTTCATTGTAAATGTCATGAGAGACTGATCTCTTTCATTCATGTCATTGTGGAAAGAACAGACATGAAGTAATGCCCTGATTTTTTTTTTCCACCTTCCAATCTAAGAATTCATTCAGCTACAATTTTACAGTATCATTTGTAGCTTCTATTCAGTTTCTTCCTGCTTCTGTGATTTTCTTGGGAGGTCAAGAAAGTAGCTGGTTAAGTCTTGGTAAATGAATGTAGAGAAACTTCATTATTTTTCTTTCACAATGCACAGTCTCAAGCAGTTGATGCAACCCTTTCTATTCTGCCTTGTGATGGAAAAAGGCAGCAGTTGGTGATTGGGAAGTCTTCCAATAGACTGTTAAGCATGGAGACTTGTAGTAAACACTATTCTATTGGTACATGACTTCAGGGTCTCTCTTGTATTTAGAGATTTCTCCCCAAGATTCAGCTGTGAGCTACTCAAAGATTTGTAGTAGCTAAAAATTCCTAGGAATGAACAGAACTCCCAAGGTCCAGCAATATCACAGAAACCCCTTTTCTTTTGTGAAGAAAAGAATTTAATTTGAATATGTTGATTAACCAGAATAATAATGAATAATAATAGTAATGAATCATTGTATTTTTATTCTTGAGTCACACTGGCATGTTTAGAGAGACCATGATAATATAGTTTCAGTAATCTCCATGTATCTACTGTCAGTGAAATTAATGCTTTTTCTCATGTGGCAAAATAATTGTGCCAAATGATAAAGGGACAAGTAAATCCTGTTAAGCACATGTTAATGAACATGAAATTATTAGCTAGAATCACTAATAATTTCACCCCTCAATAAGCAAACTGCTGAAAAGCTGCACCAAAGAATTTGCAGATACTTTCTGATGTCTTTTGAATACTTTTGGCCTGCAAAGTGGGCCTAATCCTTCAAGGCTGCTGCATTTCTTGGGTAATTTGAAATAGATGAAATATCAGTAAATGCAAAAAAACAAAAGGCAGAAATATTGATACATTGTCTTTCACATTGCTCCTTTCACCTACAGAGTTTAAAAAAAGATGCAAATGAGTGGCTGCTAGCTCACCTATCCTTTCATGTGTCAGTTTAAGATATGTAGTTATACAGAAACCTCTAAACTCTAAAAATGGGAACTTTTTTTAAATAATAGCAGATGCAAGTCCTTTAAAACATTTAACTATTCTTTGTGAACTTTCCATTGTTCTGAGATTAATGTCCTTTTCACTGACCGATAAAAGGTTTTCTCCTTTGTCATGTAGATTATACCATATACCAAAGTAAATTTTTATTCGTTGAGTGTAGGTTCACAGTGATTTGCATTATCTTCATCCTGTTTTCTGTTACATAGTCAGCTTCAGGAACTGACTGTTTTAAAAGTAAGCCACAGGAAATCTGAATTCTTGCATAAAAAATACCAACATGTATGGGGCATGGGGTGTTGATGTCTTTTCTAACTGTTAGACCTTCCACCTCTTTTACTTTCTGCCAAGAACTAGAGTATAAGAAGGCAATGATGGAAAGGTACTCAGATAAAGCAAAGAGGTAATAGCACTCATAAGGAACTTCCTGGAGCTAGATACTGTATGTGACACTCTTTGGCAACTTGTTGCAAATGCAAACTTACTTCATCGTTAATATTTTTGTTCAATATTTACTTCCTATGGTTTTGCTTATGTTAACCTAGATAAATAAACTTTGTAACCAACTCACCAAATGTGTTACTAGCTAGTATTTCACTAATCATTAGAAATAAAATGTTCCTTACATTAGGAACTTGGCTGCTTTTTGTATCTCTTTCTTTTGATAGTCTGTGTTCTACCTCTATTTGACACAGATGTTCATTCTAGCTAATTAAGGAAATGGCTTTGACTCAGCCTGAAAAGGAGGGCAAAAATAAAGGCAGAAAGATGAAAATAGCATCATGTATTAGCTAGCTCTTAAAAAAAATGCAGTAAAAAGGAATAGGTTGGTTCCCTGGACCATACTACTATAGAGGGTTCTTTTTGTGCATCTCAGATACACAGCCTCAATTCAGGAAAGTAGCAGTAGGCCTCAAGTCTAGCCAGCCATATATCCACATCACTCTAATACTCAGAAGATGCTGTAAGAAATGAGTTTCGGTTTACCACTAGCAATGTAGGGTTTATTTTTTTCAAGAGTGTAGAGAGCATCAAAACTCTTATATCTTTTTTAGTGTTTGGGCTTGTAGTTTCAGTTCAGAGTATTTACTTCTGAAAATAAGAAGCAGAAATCTGTACAGAGTGAAAAGGACACCATTTTTATTTTGTAACATATAGATTAAAATTATTCCTTGGATCTCAAAATAAATCTGCAGCCAAACCAGAAGTCTGCAGCCAAACCCCGATTTGCTTTTATATAGTTAAGTACCTCATGTGCTAGACTGGTATTATGGTTTCATTATTGTACACTGAACACATGGTGTAAATTATTTTGGTAACCCCCTCCTAAAGTAGTGCTGAAGTACTTCATACAATAAATTACCATAAAAATAAACAGTTCATATCTCCTGTTCCAGAACAATCACCAGACATCATAGTGTCTCTCAGTATGTCAGATTTGTTTCCATGATGTCATTAGCATATATCTCCTAGGGATGTAAGTAAACTGAAGAATGACTACTTCTGTATTGAGAGACCAACCCAGTCTAGTCCTTGGTTGGTTACCCAGCTACTGTTGTTGCTACAACTGTAGAGGCCACTTGGACTGTGGCTTTGGATGTCACCTTGCAAACCACAGTTTAACTGGTTGCAGCCTTATGAATACTGTCCAAAATCTTTCCCGCAGCTAACCCAACACAGTAGAAGAAAGAGAGAATTAATGTACCTATATGTACATTATATGTATACACATACATAAAATATATAAATAATGCATAAATTTATATATCCCTATTTACTTGCCTGTATTGTATCTTCTCTTACAAAAATTGACAATCAAGTATCTTTGTATACTTGGAATCCCTTTTTAAGCCAGTCTACACCAGAAGGCTATCTATAAATGAGTATTAGGGCAAGCTATAGCTTGTTACTTTGAAATTTGTGCTCCAGCACACAAACAAAGCTGATTTAATCTTCCTGATAATTTCTTGCTTTTTCTATGTATGTTAGTCAAGGGCAAGATAAAACGGAGTTCAAAGCTAGTAAACATGTATCCCAGAGACAAAATTAATCTAAAACGCCATCTTAGAAATATTTGTGAGCATGTATCATAACTTATCTAAAAAATAATTAGAAAAGAAATAGACCTTCTAGAACTGTATTCACACTTGGCATAACCAATTCTATCTTAAGGCGTGCATTAAGATAATGCCAAAACATTTTCCAACACCTAAGGGACCAAAACCACTAGTGAAAAGAAAGTCACAACAAGAAAAGATATCTGATAAAGATGTTTCCAAACTTTGAAAATGGTAAACAGAAATGTATTGTTTCAACCAAGAAGTATATGCTGAGAAATGAGGTCTTACTTTTCTAGTTAAAATTTGTGTGTAGTTCTCTTAAGAGATGAGATGCCTGTGGCCAGTGAACAAGACTGCCAGAATTTCCCAGGATGTGTCATCAGGACTTTTTTCCAGTGCTGTTCTTTCCACTTTTAGCATTTTGTAGTCAGAGTTTTGACATTTTTGCCATTTTGACATTTGTCATGGGAACTCCTAATGTAAGCTATTGACTCCCATGATGTCAAGATACCTGGTACCTGTCAACTGGTAACTTTGGTTGCTTAGATATCCATTATGTTGAAAACTAGTGTAACTGACAAACAAAAAGACATGATTTCACATTGTTGGTCCCACAAATTACTTCTCTCAAATCTAAATTGTTTGGGACTTGATTGAGACAAGCACCGACCATATCAATTTGGCCAGCAGTTCATAAGTAACAAGCAGGAGATTTTATGAGTTTCATATATTGGTAAGCATCATGCTCCTGACATTCATTGTGTGCTTCTGTTAACATTGATTTCTCACTATAAAAATATTATTCTACAGTAGCTCTCAGAGCCACTAGTCTGATGATCTTCATTTTATTGTGCAAATAGTCAAAGATAGTAAATGTGTACAAATACACTATTTAAGAAGTGTGAGTTAAGCTGGAAAATTATATTTAATGAATATTTTCATCATATACTCTCTGAAATAATTCAGGGATTTTTATTCAGAATTTTCTCTATAGAACTACATTTAAGGAATGCTCTGGAGATATCAAACCTGGCATGACAGAGAATGTTATAATCCTGTTGAGGAAGGGTTGTTAGGAGAGGTTGGCAAGATGATAAGAATACTACTGTTGAATCTAGTGCATGCTGTCAACATGTAAATGAATTATAATGTGTAAAGAAAAAATAGAAATGTGTAAATTTGGATATTTGCATTTTTCATGCCATGTACAATCTCAGACTTTGAAGAAAAAACTTCCAATAAGCAAATGGGAATTCTTCTTTGGTCATTGGCAAATAAATGATTTATGGACTGAAATAGTAGGATGAGGGAATCACATAGAAATAAGTTTTATGAAGCTTCTGAGGAAAAAAAAAATAGGAATAATTACAAAATATGGTGATGGATTTGTTAATGTTCTGTGTTGGTTAGATTTAGGTGTTTTAGTTTTTAAAGAGAAAGATGTCTCAAGAGGTCTATATGAAGGAACACAAAAATCAGGGGTCATGATACGGATTTCTTGGACTAAAAAATGAGCAAAAAAAATTAGAAAAACATTCCCTTCAGGTTTAGTAATTCTTACTTCTATTGAGGGAATTAGCATAGCAATTAATCTTATCTGGAAGGACTAAATAGCTTAGGGTAATACAAATAAAGTAATTTATGTCTGAATCTAAATCTTTATGTATCTTTCAGGTGTAAGTAGCTGAAACAGATGTCATAACTATTTATTCAATATCTAGAAAATATATTCACTATGTTTAGGAAGATTTATTTCTATGTGTTTTTCTGTTTTTTTTTTTCCTTAAGAACTTTTGTTATACTCCTAAATATGTAGGAACAACTAGCTCTATAGTCTGACTTCTGGTGTGCTTATGACAGGTAACAATGTGTCCAAATTGTACTGCCTGGGCTAAAATAGCAGAAATAATGGAACTTTTATTTAGGCTAGTCTTTCATTTGCTTCTATCAGACTCTTAAAATGAAGTTGAAATTACATGGCTTGATATAAATCAAGTGAATCTCATTTTCTTAATTGAATGTGAAGCACGTTTCCTAGTTGCTTTCTCCTTTTTCGTGATAAAAGACATAAGACTCATCATAGAAGGCTGCATTGAATGTATTCCTTTCTGTGATCACTGGTAGTCATCACTGCACTCATCATTTCAAAGTTGGTATTGTCTTCCATATAATTTCCTTGGTGTCTTCCAATCATGCCATTGCATTTTTTGTTCTTTAAATACTGTAAATAGAACCTGACTTTCTCTGTATCTGAGAATGGCATAGCCATTCCATAGGTCTAAGGTGAGAAGGTGTTTCCCTTTATTAGACTTTTTCCTAAATATTTTCCATGCACAGGATTCTGCGTAGAAATTTAGCAGGGACAGTAGGGTCATGGTCGTAATTAGGAGGAGGATGTTGTTGTAGATGGGACTAGATTCACCCTCAGTTTTTAAGACTGTGATAAATAGAACAAAGCAGAACGACATTTTCAGGTAATACATTCAGAGGTGTAAAATGTATTTTTATTATAGAAGTTATCTGGTTTTAAATAGGGAAAACATCAACACTGGTTTCTCTGATTCTCTGAGTTTTGGGACTAAATATTGATGCTGCAGAAGGAAGAGAATGACACAATGATGCTGCCAACGTAATGGAAGGAAGGAGAAAGGACATAAGTGAACAAAATGGTCTCCTGTAAATTATCTGAACCCTAGCTCCCTAATAAGGCCAGTTTTTTTCAGTATGAGGTCATTGACAAGGTATCTTGTCCTGAAGGGATTTTATAATGATGAATTAAATATATTAACCTGAATGTACAGCCTCTTTATCAAAATAGTACAGACTATAGAAATAGGGACAAGACAGTTCAGGATAGGAATCTGTAATTAGTAGGGACATTTTTTGTTGTTGTTCAATGACTAGCCTGTTTTCTCTTTCTGCCTCACTTCTTCATGTGTGCAATAATGGTTTTCTATTACGAATTTTTGGGGGAGGTAGCAAGAGAAACTACCTAATGAATTTGCCTCTGAGCAAACTTAACCATAATATTTTCATTTTAGCAAAATCTTTATTAATGTGGAGAGGTGCAAAACACTTTCACAGTTCGTACTCTTTAGCACAGATATCATAAAGAAAAAAAGATGGTCTTTTCTTCTTTGATAGAACAAAGATGAAATAAGGGTGGATGTCAGGTGGTTGTATGACTGGGAATGAATCAATTTCTGTGGGTTGGTGACTCAGTGGGAGAAATGTTAGAGAAATGCAGGTATATTTGATATACCACTTACTCATTTTGTTGGGAGTCATCCTGGTTTTGGTTGAGATAGAGTCCATTTTTTTCCTAGTAGAAAGTACATTCTTGTGGTTTTATTTAGTAGGAGAATAGTGTTGATTAACACACTGACTCTTCAGTTGTTGCTAAGTAGTTCTTACCCTAAGTCAAGGACTTTTCAGTTTCCTGTGGTTTGCCAGTGAGGAGTTGCCCAAGAAGCCTGGAGGCGGCATAACCAGGACAGCTGATCTGAACTGGCCAAAGGAATATTCCATTCCATAGAATGTCATGTTGAATATATAACCTGGAAGGTGTTGGGTGGGAGCTGCCAGTCACACCTTGAGGACAGCCAGAACATTAGTCAGCAGGTGGTGAGCAACTGAATTGTGTATCACTTGAATTGTGTATCACTTTTTTCCTTGGGTGTTATTTTTCTCTCTTTTTTCCATAGTCTTACTATTGTTACAGTTGTTGTTGTTATTATTATTACTATTATGATATTTTAATTTTACTGGGCTTTATTTTTTTCCCCTTGGTGTCCTCCCCATCTCAATCTGGAGTAAAGAGCGAGTGAGCAACAGGGTAGTACTTAGTTGCTGATTGGGGTTAAACCACAATAGGATGATATTGAATATGCTTCTGAATTGCAACCCCAAGGAAAACAAATATATTGCTTTTCATGTCTACAGCTGCTCAGCATTGTATTGTACTGAATTAAGAATAAGTTGGAGAAACAGTTTTCTGACAGAAAAAAAATACTATTTTCATTACGTCTTAGTGAGTGTTATTATTTTTACTTATTCATATATGTTTGTTGTACTACATTCATCCTGCTCCTGAGAATTAAGCTGCAGTCAAGGACAAAATTATTTTTTTTGTGTGTGTATGATTTTTCTAAGGTAATAACATTCTTGAGGCATTAGCCCAAATGTAATTGAAGCCTAATAGCTGAAAAAAGGTTGTGTGTTTCTAGTGATATGAAGACTGTCCTCGGTTTAAAAAAATAAACTGCTAACAGCTGTTTAAAATGCTCATCTTTTTCATTAACAATGCGAGTCAAACCCTAAGTAGTTGACTAGGAAAAAAATTCTGACCAAGCCAGTGTTATCAGAAATTTATTATATCATGTTTTCTAGACTGTTGGGTTACACTGGGCCACTGTAACAATGCTGAGTGTTAATTAGTTTTCCTTTAACATTTGATATTTTGCTGAAGTGATGAGGAAAAAAATAAAAAGGATTCACATCTTCAGATTACCTTTTTTGCCCTGTGAAATTCTGTCCTAGCTCTTGACAATCTTTATCAACTTAAAGCATTTGAGTCAATATGAAATAAGAGGAAATGTGAATGAAGGGCTAGATTCACAAAACTAATGGCAATGAAGTGATTTTCCCTTTCTTTGCAATATATACCTCTGGGTGAAAATCACTAACACCGGACAAGGAAGTTCTCATTTTTTCCCTCAGGAGGTTTGAATGATTATTTAACCCAAATTAATGTCCTAGCTACCAACAAGTAAGTATTCTAAGGTGTCTGCTTCTGATGCTGCTCCTTTATGTTGCCTGTATTTATTAATACAGGTAGGAATGCTAAGTCACTGTTAAGAACACTACAGTCAGTGAACCTCAGCATTAGATTGCAGCATTATTCTCTTTCACTGACTACTTTATACAAATTTAAGAAGTTTCAAAGAAAGGAATGTGAAAAACCCCAATCAGAATTATACGTAGTATTTTAGTGATTAGGAAACTTACTTGTCAGGTGTGAAGCTTCTGCTGAGTTCACTTTCTGTTTAATTTGAGCACAGGTATTAAAGTCCAGATTTCAGAGGTAGTATAAGTAATGCAATTCCAAAGAAACCATTGAAGTTAAGCTCATTTACCACACTTGAAAACCAAGGCTTGTATCCATAATAAAGTACAAGTATAAAAGATCAAGTTTCAAAATATCATTTTTTTAAACTCCTGCTTACACGAAAAATGGAATGATCATTCAAAACTGTGGGGGTTTTATTGTTAACTTTGTCTATTTAAAGTAACATCTTTGTAACTTTGCCCTTGTCTTTTTCTCTTTTTAACAGCACCTTCAAAGTTGAAGGAATATCTGTATTTGGAGGCACGTCAGTTAATTTCTTGCATATCAGATTCATCATTGTGACTTCTTGCAGGCCAGATCTGACAAGTAACCAGGAACCTGATCCTTAGTGGAGAATGGAAAAGCCCTTCAAGTGAGAGCACAACTGATCACTAGTGTAATCTGCATTGAGTTATCTTTCTCAGATCTGACAGCTACAAGCTGAGTCCTGGCAAAAGCCACAGCCTTAAATTCCATTCAGTGGGAAAGAAGGATAAGAAAACTAAATGTCTTGTCCCTTGCAGAAACTGCTGTCTTCAAGCCTGACACCTGAGTTCTGTGCTGAGCAACCAGAGCAACAATGAGTTTTTTATGGGTACAGCCAGCATCCACAATTATTTTAATATGTAGCCAAAAGGAGAAATGAAGCACTTATGTGATTTCAAAAAACACTGTAACAGAGGAATGTTCCTGTCTGTGGGGAAAGAAGACCTCTCTCATCCCTTGTACATACTCAAAGCCATATAGGAACAGGACATAAGTGAAGTTAAATCACTTAGAAGGATGCTGTCTCCTGTCCTCCACCCAACTTTGAGGAAGTTCCGCTGTTAAAGATTGCATCTCAATGCACTTCTAGTATTTGCACTGTCACTTCCATTCAGGGTAATTATGTGTGCCACCATTTGCACAGATGGCCCCAGGAGATTTTTTACCACAACAAGCTATATTTTGATGGGGCTCCAAAAGGAATTTAAAAAGTTAGAACTGAAGAAAGAAATTTATGCTTCTCTTCCACTATGGGGATCTCTTCACAGAAAGGACTATAGTTCTTTCATAGGATTAAATAAATACATG
>JAOXXN010000375.1:851271-866411 GCA_026770055.1 Myrmophylax atrothorax
AACAAAGAAAGAAAGAAAGAAAGAAAGAAAGAAAGAAAGAAAGGAAAGAAAGAAAGAGAGAAATATTTTGTCCCTGACAGTTAAACGTAACTTTAACTAATTTACTACAATAGCTGGACTGAATCTGAAGATTAATGTATTGCCTAAGATCAATTTCATGCACTTTCAGGTTGAAGAATCAGTACAGAAAGTATAACTTTCTGAAAGCTAACAAGTATGCATACAGAAAGAACATGTTTTAAGTAACATTTTCAGTAAATTTTCAGGGGCTAATAAAAATTCAAATACACAAGTTGGCCTCATATTCCATATAAAAAGAATTTCTATGCCTCTACGTCCTTGTCCCCTTTTTTCAGAGCATTTCTCATATACTGGAATCCAAGAAACTCAGAGAAACCAATACATCATTTGGGAGAAACAAAGCTCTAGGCAAAGGCAAATTATTTAACAGTATTACAGAATGATAAATATGAGGACATTATTGAAAATGACATATATAGTAACTAGGGTCTTCCATAGACATTGCCAGAAACCTCTCTGGTTGAGTCTGAGAAATAATGTATATCTTAATGGATGAAAATGTAGCGTAAAATGAAGTTAAAAATGTCAAAGTTTATGACTTCAAGTACACTGGATATAAAGGCTTTGACTTAATGCACACAGGTGTGTTTATAAAAGAAACTAAATGGAAGAGCAGTAACAAAACCATAATAGGGAGACTGTCTTTGGCAGTACTGATGTAGGGACAAGTGGAAAAAGGAATTAAATTAATAAATTTAAATTAGAATGCTAATGAAAAGGCAGACAGGGGAAGCAAACCTGTTTGCACAAACAGAACTTTCCTTAAACCTCAGTCCCACAAAAAAAAAAAAAAAAAGCCCTGATGGCACCATCACATTTATTTCTGATTTAAAAGCTCTTTGACACCTCAGTGTTCATTTACAAATTTGAGTTCTTTTCCTATGTTATTGGTTTTTCCTCAGTTTATTTTGATGTTGGACCTAAATACATACATGTGATTTCAAACTACATGTACCATATACAAACTGGACTGTTGGTTTAAACCAAATAGGGCTCCATGTATATCGAATGCAAAATATATTGAATATTATTTATGAAGATGGCTGTGCCATTATTATTTGGAGATAAATTAGTACTAATTGCTTTCTCATATCTAGCTTTCTGACAATGACAGCTAGATGACAGATTTTATTATTGTTGTGATTTGCTATTCTTGTAATATAATTCTAAAACTCTATGTTTACATGCCAAACAAGAGTAGATTGTCAGAGGAATAACAATCAGCATCAGTGGTCATGTAAGACAGTTGTAGTGACCACTGTTACTTTCTTAACCTGCAAAACAACAGCAACAACAGCAACAATCACCAACAAACCAAACCAAACCCAAACAAACAAAACCCCACAAAAACCAACAAATAAAATCCCACAAATAACTAAAAAAAACCCAAGAGCATTTTAAACCATCCTACAACAAAGGAGATAGATATTCAGGAAGTACCAACTCCATCTGTCTTAACTACAGAAGTTTAAATAAGATAAACTGCATCTTGGATATCTAGATATAAAGAATAAAGTACTGGGTCAAAGAAAATTCCTTTGGCTTTAAATCACTTGTATTTATACCATTGAATCTTACTTTGACTCTTTTATTCTTTAAAAAATGCTCAGTATGTTATCACAGCTGGCAAAGTAACAACTTGCTGTTCCACAGTGCACAAAAGGCTTTCAGCAATATAGCACCACTCTATGTGCATCAGCTGCAAGAAACCATACAGTTTACAGGTAACAGTTTAAAATTCACAGAATGCTGTACTCTGGTTTGTTGAGCATCAGATCCTTTATGTAAATGAGAATACATCTTACTGTTTGAGAGCTTGTGGGCCTACCATCAAAATGAATTCATGGCACATGAAAATATTTGGAGACTAATTTTATCAGTATCAATTTTATTTAGTCATCTTGAAATGTGGACTAAACTACCAAGACTCTTTTGTGGTGTAAGTTTTGACAAAAATGCACAACAGTTGCTATCAGTTATTTTAAACTTTACTCTATTTTGAACATTTAGACTTTTTATATATTTACAAATTTCCCACCAAGACAATAATTATTTTCCTCCATCCCCTTTGAGTCTATCTAATAACATCTTTGTAAAGAAGAGCCTTTTACTTTTCCATGTCATGTTGGGTAAAAAATATTTTCAAAGTAATAAAATTTGAGTCCTGGGGTATTTTTTAAGTTTATTCAAGAATGCATTTTGCTCATCTTCATAAAGGTAGCAATTAGATACTATATGCAAAGTTACAGAATGTAGTATGCCTACTACTCATTTGGGCATATGAATCGGGATGAGAATTTAATTTGCAGCCTATGTAGAAATGAATTCTTGTCTGTCTGTCCCTGAATGAATGTTGGAAATATTGAAACTCTGTTTTTTCACAGTTGTTGGGAGATTTGGAAGCAAGAGGCACACCACTAGAGCCCCAAATAATGCACCATCTCGGTGGTTAAAGGCTTACATATCCTATTTTGCCCAGTTATTGCAAGTGCCTTCTACAATTCTCAGTAGCATAAATCTCAGACAGGTGTTTTACTTTCTGGCTACAGAAGGCAAAGACTTTAATCAAAATGCCTTCACTGAAATGAATACTAAAACATCTTGCTCCTATACTGAACAAGGTAGGTAAGAAAAAACTTATTCAGAGAAGGATTTGTACTGACTACCTGTAAGCTGCAGACAGCTATTAACAGAGAGCTCTAAAAGTCTTGTGCATCTCTTGTCTCAGACAAATGTGTGACTTGTGGATTCTTTAAAGGTTTTTTTTCCTCCTTTTTCAACAGTGTTTTTTAACAGTCTGACATTGACATTAATAATGAAATTATATTGCATGCAGTTGCAAGGTATTTTTTAAAAGCCCACTGCATAACAGGACATCATCATCATTTTGTTAAAAAGTGTATATTTTATGCTAAAAACCAATTATGTTTCTACATAAATCTTTTGGTATAGTAATGGTTATCTTTTCTTTGGATTTGAGCCCTTAATTTCACTAACAGATTATTAACAGAACTGCAATATCATTTGCCTCTACAGAGAACAAAATTGAAAGCATAATGTATTGGTGAGTTTGCAGTAAGTATACAATAGAGCTATAATAAAATCTGTCAACTCAGCCTGCAGCCAAGATACTTTGTCTTACCCCTGTAAGAAGAAAAGAGGCAGAGGCAGTTGCTATGGTGTGAGTAAATGCAAGTCATGTGTCTTGTTCAAGAACAGTGCAGTGTTTTTCAAATATCATCTCAAAGGTGTGATCCATAGAGTATTTTCTGATGGTTTGTGCAAGGTTATCTCATAAGATGCTGGCATGCTTCCTGGATTTCAGCTGCTGAACTGCATTTTAAGATAGCTTAAACAACATTGCAAGCTTGCTTAATATTTCTTTTCATGTTGAAATTTGCATAGTCATTTTGAAGATGTAAATAGGAAAGCTAGAGTCCATCAAGCAGTCTCGGTTTTGGGATATGTACTATCAAAAAACCTTCTTTGCTGTTCATAACTACCATTTTTACAGTAGATGACATTTCAGTTTCTTATTTTAAAAAAACCCTTTCATCACAGGCATTTTGGTATGTTCTTTATGTAATGGTCTATTTCACCAAAATTAAAATGTTTAAAATACTTCTTTTTTTCCTTGAGTACAGAAGGTTCAGAGTAGGTTATTGATAAAATTCTTAAAGAAATTAAATTACCTGATTCACTATATAATAGCCATCAGACTTGCAAAAAAGGATGAGTGATTCATCCCAGTGCACACCATTTTAGTGGGATTATGGGTATACTTTGGAAAGAATTCTAATTAACTTTTAATTCTGTAGTTGCTAAAGTAAAAGTTTACCCAGACATAGCATCAATTATTATTCTTGGGAGCAAGGAAGTTTGCTACCCCAATTTTGGTTCTGCTAGAACCAAACTTGCAGGAACTTAGCTGGCAATATGGAATATGCAGCTTTTCAGACACTGAGTACTAATCACAGCATATTTTGAATCTAACATTTTTTCTTCTTTGGAATCTGTATGGTCACTATGTCTCCAAGAGTAATATTATCCCAAAATTCAAGTATCTGTAAAATGCAATTCCACCTTATGGTAAGAAGTTGGAATACAGAACCTAAATTCAATTTTCCCCAGTGTTCTGGTGCTTTCAGGCCTAGATGAAGTACAGCTTTATCCATTTACAGTGTAATGGAACCAGAATGTTGGAAGTTCGCCTTTTCAGATATTTTTTAAAAAATAGAGAGTGAGCCTTACAGTGATACCATGGGTTCAAAGTAATGCTGAGGGCTATAAAGAGGGTTGTTTCTCCTTTATCTATTAATAAGTGTATTTCAGTGAAGAATACTGCTTTTGAGACTATCCTACATCTTAATGCAACGAAAACAATATAAATCTCAAATTAAATGTTTAACAGGGACACAGTAAAAGTAAAGTAGTTATATCTGTTGTGATTTAACACCAAGCACATTGCCTGTCAATCAATTGAATGAGGATAGTCATCTTACTGAGAGCTCCAAATAACTCTCTTATTGTATTAGATGTTATGCTAGATGCCAGGAGGGAAGGGGATGTGGTACAATGAGAGAGAAAGCATAGAAAGAAAAGTTTGGCATACAGATGTTGTCACAGTGAATCTGTTAGATGGTCCTGACTTTGCAACCAAAGGTCCTTAATTCCCATAATTTTTATTTTTTTCAGAAAACCAAGCAGAACAGGCATTGTTCAGATAATTTTATATTATGTTTGTTCTGTTTAATCCAAATGTGTTTATTTCAGGTTTTGGGTTGTTTTCAATGTAGCAGCCAGCCATGACTGTTTAGGTAAAATCCAAATCATCTGTTAAATCTCTGCCTGAAACACTGCAGATTAAAAGAGCAACTAGCAATAACTTAGAAAAATGTAAATCTGGCCCCAGCATGCTGATATGTGTCGATTTAGATGAGTTTAGGTTTTAAATTTTTATTGAAACCTTGAGAGAAAAATACACATTCTGTTCACATTCTTCAACTATTTTTTAAAGTCTGTCTCTACTGAATCAGCTTACTCGTACAGATTCTATGATTCCATATGTTATTTTACTGTAGTTTAACTTCATGCTCTTCATTTGGTTTCCTGCCTTCCCTGAGAAAACAAGGCCTATGAAATTGTGTTATCTGACTCTTTTTCAAATGTTGGCCATCATCGGCCAAATCTGTCACAAGGTAAGGGTCTCAATGATGTGAGGCTTCCAAGGTCTCTAGAGGGTGAAATGTAATATTTTGTCACTGCCCAGAAGTATAGCTTGGCTCAGCCTTGGCATGCAGCTGAGACACAGTATGTGCTGCAGACACCTTGACAGGCAGGTAGGGAAGGAGAAGGGAGTAAGGAGAAAAAAGTCAGGCATCCTTAGGAAACTACTCTTTGCTTTTTTCTCTACCTAGGAATCAACCTGTTTCTTACCTGTTTCTTAGCATCCCAAATATTGAAGGTTGCAGTGTGACTGTGGTAAAATTGTAGCATCTCAAACAAAAATAAAGTGGAAGAACACTGCTATCTTTTCATCAATACAAATTGGCCTATGCCACATTTTTAATTAGTTACATTATCCATCCTCTTTTTTTTCACTGAAGTCACTAAAGTTTCTACATTAAGAGTAGACAGAAAAAATCCTGGAATACAAGTTAAATTCTTTTGTCTCATAAATGAACAAAAAATTGTCCAAATTATGTCATATTATGGTACACTTCTTAAACTTCCATCTCAAAACACTGCAATGCTCTGATGGAAATGAAGGCATGCTTGACATGTGAGTTAGAATGTCCTTACCAGGTATTTCATTACCTATCCCTATTATTTTAGCCAAATTTCATAAAATCAGTTTGCATTAAAATAATAAAATGTGTTGAAATTTCATATGATTTCTTGTATGAAAATGTCATAGGAAAAAGCCTAGGTGCACAGGAAATAAGAAGGTGAATAAGGACTGGAAGCTATTTATATGGTAATTTTCCTTTTTCTGAAGTATATTTTAACGTAATGAACATTTCTAAGCAGCAACTTGACAATCATACAGAGATACTGAATTGTACAAAGGAGCATGCCCCTAATTATCCTAAATTATACTTGGAGCAGCACTGAGGACCACAGAGATAAACTGATAGGTTTTGTGTAACTTAGGGCACAATTTAATCTATTTTTCTCTAGCAGGACTATTCATTATGAGCATGATTTTCCATAAATCATTTTGAACTTGCAGGCTACATTTATCTGATAGATAAATGTATTATCCCTAAGAAAATGCACTATATTCTTTGAATCACAACTGAGATACAGTGGTGCAGCAAAATAAAATATACCACATTCTGCCCAAACTTTTCACATAAGTGACAGAAATGTTTGAGACATAAAAGAACATTCTGACCAAACAAACAGGGTCATGTTGCCTTTAGACCTCAAATTGCAACCAGTGTGAGATTCTAGTTCCAGTTAGCTCCAAGGAGGGAGAGGAAAAGGAAGATGATGAATGCTGTCTTGTCACATCTTTCTGTTGTGTTAAATATTTGAAGGCATTTAATCACAGTATTGCAATACTGATGTATTGAGGAACCCTTTGACACCTCAAAATCTTTACAGTTCTAGGAAAATGTATCAGATATCAGAAATGTTTCCCAGATGTTGGATTCAGACTGACACTGGTTTGTTTCAAATTCAATGCCAAAAGTGTTCTAAAGGACACTTGTGCCTGAATTAATTTGCTGACAAAAGTAATTTTAACTTCGTTCATTATCGAAATAACTCAGCACCTGAAATGAATGTTTTGTATCTTTCAATGGATTATGAGAAAATAAAATTTTGCAGCATGAAATAGAAGTGCCAGGAGAAAGTTGTCCATTGTAAAGTGTTGCTCCCAGCAGTACAAGTAGTACAATATAAATTCAGAAGTGCATTTCTCCACCGTGTTAAATGGAGAGTCAAATCTCACAAAATGCAGCTGAACTTCAGCTTACTAAGGATTGCCTGTCCTGTACAGCCTTTACTGGCTAGTCTGTATGTACCAGTAACCACAAGCAATGCTGTTGCCTTAGGAGGCCAGCATGATGCTGTTTTCCAAATGACTGTTACATTCTGTTATGTGGTATTTCCTGACAATTTCTGTTATGACTGACCTCTGCATCATCTTCTCCTTGAGGAAGGGGCAGCAAACAGGGAGTGGAGGGGTGTGTGGAAAGAAAGAAAAAGAAAACCAAGTCTCTGCATCCTTAAAAGTTGAGGGCTTTTTACAATAAATGTGAATTAATTTAATCAGTGGGAAGGTATCATGATGACAATGACGAACTTGTATGATGACAGTCAGGGGACTGTCAGTTCTAGTTAAATGAACATGATGCCCGCTTCTATGTGTGTATTTATTTTGATGGGTTATTTCCCACTCAGATATTCATTAAAGGAAATATATAGGTAAGGGATGTTAGAAAAAATGAAAGAGATTAACCTTAACTGAACAGAAATGGTCCTCTAATAGAGGAAGATTTATGAAACCTAGAGAGGCTGACCATAGCCTGGAAAGTACATGGCAAAATAAAGCAGAACCACTGAGCTGTCGGGTGTAATGTAAGTTAAGTCCAGACATGGTGCAGAGATGTTACAGTTCAGAGCCCTGTTGAAACTTGGGAATTATTAGTTCAGATGTATTTCCTGAGTTAATGTGATTTTCTTGAGCCTAGATCTGATCTGACATGGCATTGCTTTGATCATGGTGGATTTGCTGGTTTGGAGTTCTGCAAGATGAAGTACTGAACACAGAGCAAGTAGTCCTTCACTTGGGTTGCAAAATAGTCAAGGGCATAAATACTAATGCATGTTTGCATAAAAAACGGAATAAAAGAGCAAGATGGTTTGCATATAAAACTCACTTGTTTAAAATATTTTCTCAGAGCTGTGGTGTGCACATTTTGGCCAATATTCACACTTTTTATTGTACAAAAGATTGTTACTGTGCCTCCACATTCCAGCTGTCATCCATAGCCTTTCCAGGGAAAACTTTTAGTAAAATTCAGAAGTTTTCCTGGGGACTGCAACGTATTACAGATAAAATTCAGGTAAAAATAATCCAGATGCATCAATGGAGACACTTCTGGAGAGGGGTAATGGATTTCTTTCTCAAGGATAAACTGAAAAGCTGATCTGTCATTTCAAAGGTGCATATTCCATGACCTGGAAGGAACAGTCTCAGAAAGATCATCCTACATTTTAGGCAGAGACCTACGCAGAATCTGATCGGTTTTTTGGGTTAGTAGGAGATAATATTCCATAATATATGGAGATTTTGTTTACTGACACTGTTGCATGCAAAATCGGTACTTGGGGGCTGGGGGAAAGCACTAGGAAAGATGAACAAGATATCAATATACAGGTAAGTTTTTTTGATAGTTGCATATGAAATTCACATGTTCACTTTTTATTATGAAGATATGCATTTCTTAATTCTGACTAAAAATCTCAGTTTATGGAGTATTTTCAGGTATTAATGCAACTGTGCAGCTCTTAAGAAATTACCAAGATTACAAATTGTGATAGAATTAACAAACTCCTACTTTTTATAAATTTTTTAAGAATGGCTACCTTTTAAAAAAAGCCTGTAAGAAATATATATTACTTTAGCAGAAGTTTTTTCATGCTTATAACTAATCAAATTAGAAATAGAATTCCTTTAAATTCTATTTCAATACTTATAAATTTACATAAAGTAAATTAAGACATAAATGAAAGGTTGTCTCATTCAAACAGAAATTTTATCACATGACAACAATTACTACAATATAGCATTGAAAAATAATTGCCTAAAATTAGAAAAAAATTGATTATCCTTGTTATACAAAGTATTTTAAATAATATAGTATTAGAAAAATAATATTAATATTATTAACATTAGAAAATGTAGCTATATATTTATATATACATAAAATATAAATAATATAAGAAAAGGTAGCTAAAAATAATCTGTTTTCTCTCTCTTTATACTTGCTTCCCAAGATTCCACTTCTCCAGCAATGAGGGTTTTGCCTTAGTCCCTCTAACAGCTTGGCTTCTGTTCACAGCAGTCAGCAGAAGCCCTCTTACCTCTCTGACCCAGGTCTGTGCTCCAGTCAGTCAAAGACATTGCTGGATTTCATTAGTTTTTTTGTAAAACATGAACTGTTTGACTAACTAAGACTAACGTGAGATTGCCTTAATTAAAACTGGTCCAGGAAGAGTTTTAGGATTTGTAAAGTCAGGTAGTAGAAGATGCCTCTTTGGAGACCAGTGCATACATACAGTTAGCTCATAGTTTCTAGCTTCAGGTGAGAACATGGTGTGAAAATATTCTGAATGACTTTATCCAGCTCCTAGTAGGTACCATACTAATGTATAAACGAAGTGATGATATTTGATTGGTCTTCAAAATTAACAGAAGTGATTTTCATTTGTGGAAGTCAGCAGCAAATACAAACACAATACACACATCTGTGTTCCACATAAAGGACAAAACTTTTCTTAGGAAACTGTAAAGTAACTTGTTCATTATTGGCCCAGGTTTATTCATAAGACTGTTTTACTTCTATCAAAAAAAAAAAAAGCAAAATGTAATTCTGTTACTTTTATAATTCAAGCCCACAAATGTTTGTGCAAATCCTGCCCTTCCTTGGTCTAGGCATGTCAGAAGAAGTTTGGTTCTTCTGTGAAGAAGTTTTGCAAGCATATCCCTGAGGATATATTTCCATAAGATGACTTGGCTAAGTTAATCTCCTTCTCCACTGAGAGATGCAGGATCTCTTTCCTTCTCTCCTACCTGCCCGCCTTACTTTATCTTCTCTGCAACACTTACCTGATCACATAATAACTCGACTTAGCTCCTCAAAAGAGGAGAAAACTGACTTGGCAAGCAAGCAAGAAAATATGGCATTATCTGTTGGGCTGGTTGTTTTAGTTCACTGGGTAATCACAAGAGTAAAAGAAGCAGTCTGCTCCCACAATGCCCTCAGCTCACAGGAGTTGCAGTCAGCTTTCTTCTGGGGAAGACTAGCTATGTTCTCATATTTGTCATTGCATATATATCATCAGTTCTTGTCCTCCACTTATATCAGCACTGAATTAGTGTTCGCTTATTTCCCAGTTGTTATTGTGGCACATAATTCTTCTCTCACACACTTTACTCTTTATTTATTTAACATACTGCTGTCCTAGAAAATCCTTGTCAGTGCTTTGGTTTCCAACCATTTTATACCTTGATATTATTTAAAACATTAATATTTAGTCTGAAGTGATGACAAAATGTGTCTCACCATATATTATGAATAAATCCAGTGAAGGTTTACACAACTTCTGGCTACAATACAGGTTAAGCATAATATTAAATAAATCAAAGGCTGATTCATTTTTAAAGATGATAATTGCTCAACTGACAGAAGAGCTTGCATTAGAATTTTGCAAAGCTTTTGGGGAAAAAAAAAGAGTAAAATATGATACAACTTGCTGTTATGATACCAACTAGACTTTCAAAAAAAAAAAAAAGGCAACAACATCTCAGTGATGGATTTCAGAAGTCTCCAGCTTTGGTTTTGTCATTGAATGAACCAATACTCACCCAATATTGTTTAGAAAATAACATTTAATTTCTTCTAATACTCTGAAAATATTTTTTCTCTTTTGATACAAGAGCAAGTTCTTTTTGAAAGGCAGGCATCATTTGATTGTGCACAGTCAGAGGTGGACAGGAATTGCCAAATGCACGGTGAGCAGTGCTGTGGACAGTGCAGGCCAGCAAGCATCAATGAGATAACACCTGCTGGGACCCAGCACATTCTCAGTTTTCTGTGTGCCAGGATTCAGGTCACAGAGGGTACCACTACTTGCAGCCCACCATCCCGTTCCCACAGGACCCTATTGGTCCTGGAGGCACATGGAGGCACACAGCCAGGACCCATTATGATAGGGAGAATAAACCTTCCCTCAACTCAGAATGAGGGAATACATTTTTGGGGCCCTGTAATATAGAACAAGTTGCCAAACAACTGTTGGACTCTCTCCATGTTGCCTGGATAGAAGGCTCAGACAAATTTGCCTTTCTTCATGTCTTGCTTTCCAATGGCTGTGAACCACAAAACATTGCCTCTGTTTAGGAGAACTGACATCAAGGGGGATGCTACCAGCAGATCTCCTAACTGCTAGGTTTTTTGGTTTATAATCTCTCTCAGAAGGCTTCCTCTCTCTTCATTTTTGTGGTGAGAGGGCAAGCACAATCCAGTGCTAGAGGTCATTTAAAAAGCCCATTTACATAAAAGCCAGGAAACCACATGCTCATTTAAATTTTTATGCCCCTATTAATTGATATGTGATACTATAGAGTTACCAAAGCTGTGAAATTCATCAGGAATCATTTGTTCAAAATCCCACATGTTACAGGAAATATCAGATATTATTTTTAGGAACTACATTTCTATTTATTTTAAGAAACACTTTATATCTTGAAATTCATATTCTCAAGAAATGCAGGAATGAACAATTTGGTTTTGCAGCCTGGAAAAACAGTACTTGGACCCCAAGCTAAAGTCAGTTATGCAGAAATATGTTCAATTTTAACACCTGGTTTTGCCTTAGCTGCTTAAATATGCAGGACTTTGTAACAGAGTTGCAGTGATGTGTAGTGCTTGTGGGTGAAAAAGCAAAGGTATGAGAAGTTTTTCTTGAGGTTAAAAATCCTGAAGAAAACTGTGCATTCAGTTTTCCTAGATGCAAATATAACTTATCACACATAGGGAATGTGGGAAACTGCATTATGACACACTAAAGTAATTTTTTGAGTTGAATCTTTAACTGAATGGGTTTCTTGAAGATTTGTGAATAAGTACACTTGCAGCTCATTATCCAAACCAAGCCCAAAAATATTTCTAAAATACATTTCTAATTGAAATTAAATTTGTTCAATATATTTATTTGAGAGCAAGCAAAACATTTAGAGATAATCAGATCTTTTTAAAAAAAGAAATCACAACTGCAAAGATTGTTGCAGTGTATGATGGAGGTTATATATGTACATATACTCAAGAAGCTAAGTGAGAATTGAACTTGTCATTTAAGATTTTGTGTATTTTAAATCTGGACTATTATCCCACTAGTCCTATTTATCAGAGTTGAGTTTTGCAGGCAAACTTCTTATGTCTCTGACTGCTCATTCTTGAACTTTATTTCATTCTCAGACTTCATTTTCATTCTCAGCATATTGTCATGTTTCTTAAAAAATACAATTTTCTGTCTACACACTTCCTTCAGAGAATCCATGTTCCTCTTACTGACTACATACTATAAGAATTCAGAATAAAAGAAAAGGGCATTTGAAAGGCTGGAACAACCTGAGAGAATGTGTTAGTATAGCAAGATAATGGATAGCACTAATTAAGTAGGTTATATTTATCAACTCTACACGAGACTGATTCTGGTGGTCCAGAAGCCTGTCTTCCCTTTAACATACTAAATTTTTTCTGAACTTGTGCCTGTGATTCTCCTCTCTACATTTCTTTGTGGGTGGTTAATTGGTTTAATTTTCTTTTTGTCATTCTTCTTTATACTTACAAGTCTTCTCGGCTCAGAATCATCTACAGATTTCATTGAAACAACTTAACCCACCCAAGTTTCTTTGACAACTTCATTTATGCCCTACAAGGGGATTAAGCTGTTTCAATCAAATCTGTGACACTCAGCATTCTGTCTTTAGGCTTTATCTTCATTTATGACTTTTTCCTGGCCATCCCAAAAGTTATAAGGGGTTAGTCAGAATGAGAGATTGGAAAACACAGCCATTTCTGTCATAACTTAATACATTATATGTAAATTAAAATAAAAAACATAACTAAGATTATTTTCAAACAAATAAGGGGGATCAGCTTGTAGAAAGGAACAGGCCAAAAGCTCATAGTGGAGAAAACAGATAAACAATGAACTCTGAATAGCAGAGTTAGTTCTAGAAAAATGTCTCCTCCCTCTCATATGGAGATATTGCAGCCCTCAAAACTCCTATTTTTTTGTCATGTTAGGATAAATATCACTGTAGAAAATCATAATATCCAAGCAAAATTCCATTAATCTCAACATATCACATCATATCGTATCATATCATCATATCATATCATGTATCATTCCTTTGTAGTGTAGAGCTACAAGATCTATGAGGCTCATTATTCATGAAAGTCTACTGGAATTGGGTCTAAAGTGGTTTTGGTGGAGTAATTTAAAAAATCCATTGTAAGATAATTGTGTTCTCAGCCAACATATCTAAAAAGACACTTCCAAAATCAACTTACCCCCTTAAACTTCTTACCTAGTTTAGCGCGAGGTGACATAGTGATTAAAAGTATGGTATGGCCTTCTAATTTCCAAAAAGATATTACTAAGGTAAGTAAAATTTCTTAGGCTGGAACCTGAGGAAAGCATATTCATTTTCACAAATTGTGTTAACGTAACTACATGAGACATTCTATCCAAGTAAATAAAAATTATAATGTCTGTAGAAATTTTAACTTGGCTCACAGTGAACTCTCTTTGTGCCAGGTAAATTAACAAGTTACAAGTATTCATTCAAAGGTTTCCAATGATGACACTTAAAACAATACTACTGATTTTGAATGTTATATAAAAGAGCTATTCCATCGACTCTTAAGTATATGAGGGCCTTGTGTCAGATCATATCTTCTTTAGATATAATAAACACTCTGAAAGCACTGGATTAAATCTTATATATTTGTAAATGAATTCATTTGTAAGAAGATGTCATTGGCATTAAACGACAGAAATCTATAAGATTTCAGATAATTAGAAGTGTTTTCTGAGTTGGTCAAGAAGAGTAGCATTCACTTCAAATTCTGTCTGAATAACAGGTAGAGGTAAATTAATTTTGGTTTACTACATCTTTTGAAGCCATACACATCTAATAGTGCAATGAACACCTTTTCTTTATCCTCATATCAAACCATCAGCAAGATAAAGATAAATTCAGATCCTGGAGTGAATTAAACTAAGATGAAAACCAATCCTTGATATTTGGCCATACTATTTACTCTGCAAGCAAATAATATCCCGAGCACTTATCCCAGAGAAAATTTGCACTGAAAACTAGTAAGCTGGGGAGGAAAAAAAACCAAAAAACCATTAAATAAAACAGGTGCTCTTTTAGTTCTTCCAAACATAGAGCAGGAACTGAATCGCTGAGTTACCTGTAATAAAAATTTAGGCTGTGAAGGGAAAGAGTAGCCCAACTCATTTTGGCCTGTTTAACTTCTTTTTCTCTCTCTCTCACACACATGCGCACATGCACATGCACAGACATAGGTCTTGAGTCTGACATGTGAAAACTCCTCTGCACACATTTGGTTTGCATTTCTTGCAAGGCCATATGCTCAGTTTGTCTGTTCCATTTTCTGATAATCTACAAAGAGCTGAACTGCATTAAATTCGCAGTCCGATGGCCTCTTCATGGCCCTGTATGACAGAAAATGATTTAATTTTAGATATATGTGCCCAAAAGAAAGAAAAACAAAAAAGGTATGGGGAGGATGAAGGAAGTATTAATGCCCAGATTTTCAAATCTTCAGCTGTGCCTAATTTTCATGGAAATGACTAAAGTGTATTGTAGAACTTTAAAAAAAAAAACCAACAAAAACCAAACAAACAAAAAAACCAAAACAAACCAAAACCAAAACCAAACAACATATCTGCAAAAGCATCACAGTATAAACTTCTACTTTCTATGTTCTGTAATGCATGCTTAGTCTGAAGATTAAATGCAGGCTCAACAGAAGCTAGGACACAGTGGGTTAAATATTTTATGGTCTTTTGTCCTGTATCTTGTTTTTTCTTTTATCTTTGTTTTTAGTATGTGCCTCCGCTGCCTACAACTACATGGCACTGTCTACAACTACCTGAAGGGAAGCTATAGCCAGGTGGAAGTTGGTCTTTTCTGCCCAGGCACTCAGCAATGGGACAAGGGGGCACGTGCTCAAGCTCTGCCAGGGGAAATTTAAGTTGGATATCAGAACAAAATTCTTTACAGA
>JAOXXN010000375.1:884615-898298 GCA_026770055.1 Myrmophylax atrothorax
TTTCTTCTGGGTTTACTGCCTCTATATTAAGAGAAATCAGTTTACCTGAAGAAGGCAAGTGTGCTGTCTAGAATACATTATCTGAGCATTAGGTCATATTTCACTTATTGAAATGGAGGGAGTTGTCTATATCTGTGTCATATTTATCTTGCCAAGAAGCTTTATCCTTTTTTTCCTCTTAGTTCCATTATTATATTGTTTATTTATGTAACCTGGGCAGTGATTGGATTGTGAAAGACAAATCATAGAGGAAATCAGGATTTTATGCTGCACAGACTTTGTTGCAAGAATGATATTATAGTAGTTGAAACTTTAAGCAATATATTAGACCGAAGGATCTGTTAAGTATAGATCAGGAATAAATGGAACTAACATTTGTCTTAACCATTTGATTAACAGTCGATTTCATCAGGCTTGAGATTTAAAACCAGTGAGCGAGTAACAAAGCGAGAAGTGACACAGCTGAAATATTAGTTTCAGCCTAACAACACTATTGACATTCATCAGGGTGTTTCTCTAAAATGTTTTAATACTACTGCAACCTATCATAAATCTCCCTCAGCTGACCTTCAGCTTACTTGATTCTACCATTATGATTGCAATTATTACTACTGTTGCTACTGACTTGCTGCTATTGAAAGTCACTAAGAGGAGAATTATAGTTCCTATTTCCTTCAGACAACATTTTGAATTGAGGAGAGTGAACTCATAGACCAAGATGTACCTGAAGCCTTTGGAGGTTTTTTTCCATTCTTAAAATATATGCAAAACATATGGTTTGGGGAAAGAGTAATTGCAGTTTCAATGTTTTTATTCCTTTTAATTAAGTATAGGTATTAATGCCAACAAGTAAATGTGGGTAATACTAATTGAAAACTGCTTTGTTGGCTATTCCTTTTCTTCAACCATACTAATGAGATCACTAAGTGAGAATTTGGTCTCTGCACAGTAAGAGCATGAAACTCTCTTGAGCTATCTGAGAAGGCTGCATTGGTCACAGTAAACATCACTAAACATACACATTCTGGGACATTTGAAAAATTTAATATATAAGAGCATAGAACAAGTCAAAAGTCTACCCGATTTTATCACAGCTATTTTTGTCAGCACAAAAGAATAAATTGTTAAATATGGGAAAGAATTTATGGCACAGTTGGGTCATTATGAGAATTTAGTTTTATAGAATATTAGAATTCATTATGATCTGAGAATGGGCATCCTCATAAGTGGATGGAGAAGCGGACTTAACATTGATATTAAAGAAAGAGTTAAATCAATAATGCACAGTTTATGCAGATGTGTGTATGTATGTGTACATAGAAGTGTAAATATTCATACACATAAATGTAAATCTTAAATCGTGTATATGCACAGGTTTTTGCAAACCTACCAAGTTAATGTGGTAAGGAAGTTTAGGAGAAAAACTTCCTTGTTTCTGTCCAGTGTTTGCAGTCTCAGTAAAATAGCAAGATACATTGGCAGAGAATAAATGTGGTATATAATTGACAAGGTTGTTAAGAATTATCTACAAATAGAAAACTTGAATAAAACGAGAAAAAGATGGCTGACTGTCTGTGAATAATTTCTCTAATTGTGAAACACTGAGGAAATTCTTGCAGTTTAGGTAAAAATTAATGCTGTGTTACCATTTAAAAGGTGTAAGCTGATCAGGACAACTAGTAGCCAACTTTTATCCTAAAAACTGGTGGAAAAAAAACATATTTGGAAGGACTAAGCAGTTGCTACACTAGTAGATATTAAAATCTTCTGATGCATTAACAGGTGTATAGGAATACAATTGGAAGGCATTGTTTTTCTTGTTTTTTCTTGTAACAACATATGAAAATAGAGATAATAGCTGTTGAAAAAGACATTAGATTCAGAAAAGGTAGTGAAACAATCAAATGGGAAGAAAATAACCTCTTCTAGATACCATGTTCCATTTCGTCCTTCCACTACAGGAAGGACATTAATAACTGAAGCATTTGCCATTGATGTGCCTGGGGTTGAAGGTACTACAAGTAGATCAGGATGTGAATGTGATCTGAAAAATTGTCAGCTAATAGGAGCCCTTACGTTTTAAAAATTTATTGGGTCTGGTGTGATGGAGTTAACTTTCCCCACAGCAGAACTTGTAGTACTGATGTTTGTATTTGTAGTAAGAATGGTGTTATAACATACCAGTGTTTTGGCAACTACTGAGCTTGCACAGCACAAATTCTGTCTTTTGAAACCCTGCAAAGGTCAGTAGGCTGGGTGTGGCCAAGAGATTTGGAGGGAACTTAGCCAGGACACCTGACCTGAGGAGACCAAAGGGATATTTCATACCATATGGTGCGGAGGTCAGAAAAAAATAGCTAAGAGACAAGGGGAGAGGGAAGCATTTCTTATTAAGCTGATTCACAGAACATGCTGAGTTGGAAGGCATCCACAAGAATCATCAAGTCCAACTCCCGGCCCTGCAGAGGACCATTCCCAAGAGTCACACCATGTTCCTGAGAGTATCATCCAAATGCTTCTTGAACTCTATCAGCCTTGGTGCTGTGACCATTTCTCTGGGGAGCCTGTTCCAGTAGTCAACCACCTTCTTGCTCTTGCTGAGGAACATTTTTGTAATATCCAATCTAAATGTCAACCCATTCACTGTTACCCTCTGTGCTAAACTTGTGATCCAATTGCTCACCCACCACATGATGTATTTATCCAGCTGTGGGCTGTATATTTTGTCCAGAAGGATCCTGTGAGAGACAGTATAGGAAGATTTACTGAAATCCAAGAATATTACTTCAACTGGCTTCCCTTGATCAGTTAGGTGGGTTACCTTGTCATAGAAGGAAATCAGGTTTGATGACCAGGACTTTCCTCTCATGTAGCTGTGAGGGCTGTGACTGATCACAGCATCATCTTTCAGGTTGTTATGGTTACAAGACAGAGAATGGAGATACAGCGATGAATATTCATACCATTACATCATCTGAAAGAGGCCACCCTGCCATACTAGTGCAGGGACTTGGGGTCAGGCAGGATTTGCCATGGGTAAAAGTTGTTGCCAGGGTCCCAGCTGTGGCTCGAACGCTCCCCACCTGGCTGGGATGGAAGAAAAGCCACCTGGGGAAACGTAAGTGTGCCATTAAACTCTTATTTTTTCACTTATAACCTCCTCGCATTCTTTTTATTTTTTCCTCTATAAGGGGGAAGGAATTCATTTTCTTGGACTCCCACTATTTGTCTTTCAACTAAGACACAGGTGTTTTCAATAACTCCCATAATAAACTTTCCATAACTTTACCAGTCACTGAAGCAAGACTGATTGTCTTCTGAAGCAACTACTACATGTATAGGAGCCCCATTTCCCAGGAAGTGACTGGACATCACCAGCTGATGGGAATTAGAGAAGAAATCTAGTAATTTTGCTTTGCTTCCATTCACAGACTTTTTCTATACCCTTATTTTGGTCCATGTGTTTTTCATCTTGTTTTCTTCCCCCTATCCTGCTTAGGAGAGGGAGTTAGAGGTCAGCTTAGTGGATCCCTGGTGGTCTGCCAAGGTCAGCCCACTATAGTCTTTTTTTGGCATCCAGCGTGAGGCTTCAGAAAACAGTGATTTTGAATTCATTGTGCTGTAACTGTAATAGTTATTAATTGGGAGGTCTGTGTGAGAGTCACAAAGTTTAATTGCTGCACTGCTCAGCCCTTTATTTTGCTGAGCTTGGAGACATGTTAATAGAAACAATGGCTATGTGTTTTGCCCTGGCATTGATGCTGTAACTGTGCTGGAGTAGCTCTGTTGTGGACAGGATGAGAGAACACACAGCCTTATCCTAATTCAGGATTGATACAGGTGCATTTGTTGCTCGGGCTCCTGAGTTCCTTGTTCACTTTTATGTGAGATGTTTAAGACTGTTAACACTGTCAGATTACTGTCAGGTTTCCGAATCTGGTGTCATCCTGGTATAAGAGAGGACAACTTTGGGGAGAGATGAAAGAAAAACATGCCCTGAGGTAGCTGGTTCTTCTGTGGCCGCGTGCAAGAAAGTATTTGAAAGGGTGTTTCAGGTAGTTATCACCTTCCACAGATTGGGATTTTATATGTGAACAGGCAAGTAACCACTGTGAATTTATATAGTTTCTTAATAGAAAGGTATCTTGCCTACCTCAGTAAAAATCAACAGCTTATAGCACCATGTTGAGGCTTGGCCTATGTGTATTGAGCCACAGTTCATACTATTTGAGCATGTGGTTAAACCAGAAACACAGACCACCTCTGAGGATGCCATGACTAAGACAGTGATCCAAAACACAACTAAGACAGGGAGATAGGCACCCAAACCCTAACTACAGTAATCATGGAAGTAAAGAAAAGGAGTGGACATGGAGGTTGATGGGACCATATAATTAATGCACTGCCCAGATTTGTATGCAACATGTATGAAAAGGTCATCTTCCTGGCTCTGAAACTCTGAAGAAAATCTCTCTCCCTTCTTTTATCCTTGGACAGCATCTCGTCTGTCAGGGCTGCCCCATGGAGCCCAAGTGAGGCACATGCTGCATGGCATTCTCTGGTTCTTCATGTATGACCTGCTGGAGAACTTGAGGAAGTAGGATGGCAAGCAAACCTTTAAGCTGGAAGCCCATATACACAAGAGGGGGAAAATACATGAGCAGTGGACATCCAAGAAGGCTGTGAGTTTAATTGCTGTTGAGACATAAAAAAACAGTCTGTGATACCCACAATACAGCAAAACAATCGCTGAGGTTCCCTCCCTTGATTCTGGAGAAGGCACCTCTGTTCTGGCAGTGCAATGGTCAGACAGTATATACCACAAACAGGAATAGAAGACTTCTGTCTTTGAGCAGGGGAAGTGAGTATACTAAATTATATGGCTTCAATGGCATTGCATATGACATTTGTAGAAATAACAGGCTTTGTTAGGCACAGGTGCACAGTGTAAACTGATGCCATCAGGGTTCTATGTATCCTTGACAGAAGATACCTTGGGAAAGAGTACTTCAAGGATCTAAGTGTATCAATAAGCTTTTGGTATAGTGTGTTAGGTTGAGCTGGCAAAATGCCAACTGGCAAAATGCCACCAAAAATATAAAGAAAATTGAATATATCTCTATCTTGCTTGAGTTCTTGGAAAATCTCATTGTTGAAGACATGTTGTGGATTGAAGAACAGCAGGTGCCAGTTGCTACCACAGTGGTGCACCAGTAACAATACACACAAGCAAGACTTTCTGATCCCTTTCCGTGACCTGATTCATCAGCTGGAGTGTCAAAATGACCAGCAAGAGTTGCTCACACTCTGCTAATCCCATATGGCAAGTGAAAAAGTCTGATGAAGTGTGGAAGTTAACAGTAGACTACTGTGGCCTGAATAAAATCATGCCATGCATGAGTGCTGCTGCACCACACATGCCCGAGCTCCAATGTGAAGTCTGCCAAGTGGTATGTTGCAATTGATGCTATGTGTTTTTTCCAAATTCTTTTGGCAGCTAAGTGCAGGCCACTGTTTGCTTTCCTGTGTAGGGGTATCCAGTACACCTGGAATTGGCTGTCCAAGGGATGGAAGCACAATCCTAACATTTGTCATGGAATAACTCAGCCTGGACTGAAATAAAAGAGTCAAGAGAGCTAACAAAAAGAAAACATACAATAAAATCCAACTGTGTTGATCGGTTTATAAATATTCTACTAGTTCTTTAAGATTTGGCTTAAAAAATACTGTAGACTTCAGGCTTTTGTCAGGATTTTAAAAGATACTATCAATTTATCCAAGAAGGCTCTTAGGATACTGTCTTGGTTTTATCTAGGATACAGTTGATTTTCTTCACAGTATCTTGTACGGAGCTGTGTTTTGAATTTGTACTGGAAACAGTGTTGATAACTCAGGGACATTTTCATTACTGCTGGGCAGTGCTTACACTACAGCCCACGACTTTTCTCACTTTTACTTTTCTCAATCTCTTCCCCATTCCTCTGGGGGTGAGTGAGCGAGCAGCTGTTGGGGCTTGGTTGCTGGCCTGGTTTAAACCATCACAGATTTACCTACAGAGAAGCACAGTGTCACGTGGAACAGCAGACACAAATCTGAGCCAGGTGGTCATGCTGCTTTCATAGCCTGGAACAGCACAATTGTTTTTTCACAAGACTTCTTCATAAAGCAGATACAGCTTCTGGATAATCCAATGGTGTGGGTTTCAGTTATGTCTATTTCTTCCTTTATTCTCAGTAATATTAGTTGTTATAAAAGTGTTGACACATTTTGACACTGATTATACAAACTAAGATATGACAGATATAAGAATAAGAACTGGGGAGAAAATCTGTGTATACATACATCAGGTGAAATTGTGCAGTTTGATGTAAGAATTGGACAATAAGAACACATTAAAAAAATTATGTGTAAAAGAAAGTATCTATTTACTTACTATGTCATTTTTCCTAGACCTAAGTTTGGATCTTTTATAGAGCAGATGCTTCTAACTACTGTGTGAAACAATTCTATTTTAAGTGCAGTAAGCAACAAATAAGATTTATTTCAATATGTGCTATTTTAAGATTTCAATGTTCACTTATGTCTGGATCTTAAAAAGCTCAGGAGAGCATCTATTAGACACTATTTATAGGGTAACAAAAAAACCCCTGTGGTTCTTTTTTTTTTGCACTGACCTGGAATGTACTAATCTGCAATGTACTGAAGAAGTATCTTACCACTCTTGTAGGGCTTTCTTCTTTATTGGAACATGAAGCTATTCCAGTGATATACAGGGTTGCACAGGAGGTCATTGAGTTAGTGTGCTATGGTTTGGGTGGTGGGGAACTACAGGGTTGTCTTCTCTGGAAAGCTGCTGGAAGCTTCCCCCATGTTGGGACAGGAGAGGAGGTGGTGTTCTCCTCAGTGCCTGTGGTAGCTGGGATGAATAAGGAGAGGAGTAGGGAAACCCTTCTTATCAATAGGTGGTTAAAGGATTGGTGCCACCAGTGGAATTTTGGGTTTTCTGATCATGGGACAAATTCTATGGTGCCAAGCCTGACAGAGTCAGATGGACTTCAACTATCTAGCAAGGGCAAGAGAACTCTAGCCCATAAGTTGGTAGTGCTAATTGGAAGGGCTTTGAACTAGGTTTGAAGGGAGAAGTGGTTGAAACCAAGCTCTCCTTCGGTGAGTCTAAGCATGGAGACCCAGAGTTAAGGATGTGATCAGCAGCCCAGCTGAAGTGCATGTACACTAATGCACACAGTACGGATAACAAGCAACAGAAAGTAGAAGCCACCATGCAGCAAGAAAGCTATGACATAATCATCATCACAGAAATGTAGTAGGATGACTTGCCTGACTGGAGTGCTGCCATGGGTGGGTACAAGCTCTTCAGAAAGGACAGGCAAGGTAGGAGAGGTGGAGGGGTGGCTCTGTGTGTTAGAAAGTCTCTTGACTGTAGAACTTGAGGTCAATAATGATAAAATTGAGTGACTGTGGATCAAAATCAGTGGAAAGGACAACAAGGCTGACATCCTGGTGGGAGTCTGTTACAGACCACCCAGCCAGGATGGTGAGGGTGAGGAATTATTTTGCAAGCAGCTGGTGGATGTCTCAAGAATCACCAGCCCCTGTTCTCGTGGATGACTTTAACCTGCTGGTTATCTGCTGGGAGCTCAACACAGCAGAGAAGAGGCAGTCTAGGAGATTCTTAGAGCATATGGAGGATAATTTCCTGCTTCAGCTGGTAAATGAACCCAGCAGTTGTGGGGCCCTGTTAGATCTACTGTTGACAAACAGAGAGGGGCTTGTGGGAGATGTGGTGGTCAGAGGCAATCTGGGATCTTTCAATACTCAGAGACGTAAGGAAGGCCATCAATAACACTTCAATCCCAGACTTCTGGAGGGCAGATTTCAGCCTACTCCTAAGACTGATTCAGAGTGTACCTTGGGAAACAGCCCTTGAAAACAAAGGGGTGAAGGAGGGATGAACATACTCCAAGAAGGAAGTGTAGGCCATGCAGGAGCAGGCTGTCCCAGTGTGCTGAAAGGCAAGCCAGCGGGATAGATGACTAGCCTCGGTGAACAGGGACATTTTAAAGGAAATTAGGGGAAAAAAAAAGTTTACCAGCTATGGAAGAAAGGGCAGACTACTCATAGACACTTTAGGAATATAGTTAGGTCAAGCAGAAAGAAAATTAAAGAGACTAAGGCACGGTTTGAAGTTAATTTGGCCATTTCTCTTACAGGTAACAAAAAAGTCTTTCTACACATACATCAATAGCAAAAGAAGAGGCAAGGAAAACCTTCATTCCTTGTTGGACATAGGGAGGAACATAGTTACAAAAGATTAGGAAACTGGTACACAGTGATGGGGATCCAAATAGCCCCCCCTGTAATCCAGGAGAGAACATTTAGAGACCTGCTGAGCCACTTGGATCTACACAAGTCTACGGGGCCAGATGGGATCCACCCCAGGGTGATGAGGAAGCTGGCAGAAGAGCTTGCCAAGCTGCTCTCTATCATTCACCAACAGCCCTGACTCACTGGGGAGGTCCCAGATGATTGGAAGCTGGTGAATGTCCTGCCAAATCACAAAAAGAGCCAGAAGGAGGACCCAGGTAACTACAGGCCTGTCAGCCTGACCTCAGTGCCTGGCAGGGTTATGGAGCAGATCATCCTGAGTGCAATCATACAGTTCCTACAGAATGGGCAAGGGATCAGACCCAGCCAGCATGGGTTTAGAAGGGGCAGGTCCTGTCTGACCAACCTGATCTCCTTTTATGATCAGGTGACCCACCTGGTGGGTGAGGGAAAGGCTGTGGATGTGGACTTCAGCAAAGCCTTTGACACTGTCTCCCATAACATGCTTCCAGAAAAGCTGGCAACCCACAGCTTGGACAGAGGCACTCTCTGCTGGGTTAAGGGCTGGCTGGATGGCTGGGCCCAGAGAGTGCTGGTGAACGGGGCTGTCTAGCTGGCAGCCAGTCACCAGTGGTGTCCCCCAGAGGTCAGTGTTGGGCCCAGTTTTGTTTAACATCATTATTGATGATTTAGATGAGGGGATTGAATCTACCATATGCAAATTTGCAGATGACACCAAGCTGGGAGGGAGTGTAGACCTACTGGAAGGCAGGAAGGCTCTGGAAAGGGTCCTGGATAGCCTGGAGAGATGGGCTGATTCCAACAGGATGAGGTTCAACAAAGTCAAGTGCCGGGTCCTGCACTTTGACCACAACAACCCCATGCAGTGCTACAGGCTGGGCACAGAGTGGCTGGAAAGCAGCCAAGCAGGGAGGGACGTGGGAGTTTGGATTGACAAGAGGCTGAACATGAGCCAGCAATATGCCCAGGTGGCCAAGAAGGCCAATGGCATCCTGGCCTGTATCAAAACCAGTGTGGCCAGCAGGACAAGGGAAGTGATCCTTTCCCTGTACTTAGTGCTGGTGAGGCCACACCTTGAGTATTGTGTTCAGTTCTGGGCCTCTCAGTTCAGGAAGGACATTGAGGTGCTGGAGCAGGTCCAGAGAAGAGCAACGAGGCTGGTGAAGGGACTGGAGAACAAGTCCTATGGGGAGAGGCTGAGGAATCTGGGGCTTAGTCTGGAGAAGATGAGACTCAGGGGAAACCTTATTGCTCTGTACAACTACCTGAAAGGATGTTGTAGCCTGGTGGGGGTTGGTCTCTTCTCCCAGGCAATCAACAGTAGGACAAGAGGTCATAGTCTTAAACTGTGCCAGGGGAGGTTTATGTTGGCTATTAGGAATAATATTTGTGGAGAGAGTGATCAGTAATTGGAATAGGCTGCCCAGGGAGGTGGTTGATTCATTGTCCCTGGAGGTTTTGAAGGCAAGACTGAATGCGGCACTTAGTACCATGATCTAGTAAGCACGATATTTGAATCAAAGGTTGGATGTGGTGATCTTGGAGGTCTTTTCCAATCTGGTTAATTCTGTGATTCTATGATGCTATGTTTGATGGTGCCAGTGACAGCTGACTCGAAGATCAGCCACTGGCCAAGGCTGGGCCCATCAGCGATGGTGGCAGTGCCTCTACAATAACATAATTAAGAAGTAGAAAAATATTATTTATTGCATAGGAGCACTTGTAGCAGAGAACAGAGGAGTGAGAAGATTTGAGATGAACAGACCTGCAAGTCCAGTGAAGAAGGAGGGGGAGGAAGCGCTCCAGGTACCAGAGCAGAGAATCCCCCGCAGTCCTTGGAAAAGACCATGAGGCAGATTCTCTTCCTGCAATCCATGAAGGTCCATGGTGGAGCAGAAATCCACCTGCAGCCTACGGAGGACCCCACACTGTACCCCATGGAATAGACCCACGCCGGAGCAGTTTGTGAACTGCAGCCCATGGTAGGGACGCATACTGGAGAATTTTGTGGAGGACTGTCTCCCATGGGAGGAACTCAGCTCTGGAACAGGGGAATAGTGTGAGGAGTTCTACACATGAGGAGGAAAGAACGGCAGAGACAACGTGTGATGAACTGACTGCAGCCCCCATTCCCCACCCTGCTCTGTGTAGTGGGTCTAGCTGAGCCAGAATTTATTTTCCCATAGTAGCCATCACAGTGCTGTGCTTTGCATTGGTAGCTAGAGGAGTGTTGATAAAACACCCATGTTTTGGCTACTGCTGAGCACAGCACTGTAACATTCCTTCTTCAGTCGAGGGCAAGATCCTGGGAGGAGACACAGGTGGGCCAGGTGACCCACACTGACCAAGTGGATATTCCATACTGTATGACATCAACCCAGATATAAAAGCTGAGCCAAAGAGCAGGAGCAGCAGGCATTCATTGTCTATGATGGCTGCCTAAGGACAATGGTCACGTGTCCTGAAGCCCTGCTTCTCAAAGAAGTGGCCGACCACAGCTGCTCATGGGAAGTAAAGATTAACTGCTAGCTGCTCGTGCTTTGTGTGTGCACATGCTGCTTTCACTTTTTTTTTCTTTTTGCATAAAGTGTGTTATCACAACCCATGACTTGTGCTGTAATTTTTTTTCCTTCCACCTTACTCTCCCCTGTCTGGCTGGGAAGGGGAGAGCTAGAGTGGCTGGGTGGGCACCTGGCATTCAGCCAAGGTGAACCCACCACACTGTGCAGCAGGAGGAGGAATTAGAGAACTGGGAATAAAATTAAGAATAGGAAGGAAGGAAGACTTGAGAGAAGATGTTTTTAAGATTTAAATTCTTATTATCCTACTCAGATTTGATTGGTGATAAATTCAATTAGTTTCCACAAGTTGGGCCTCTTTTGCCGATGATATTAATTGGTGAATGATTTCTCCCTGTCCTTATCTGAAGCCACAAGCCTTATGTTATATTTCCTCTCATATGTTCATTGAGGAGGGGAGTGATGGGGTGCCTTTGGTGGGCACCAGGCATCTGGCCAAGGTCAAAACATCACAGATTGCAAAAGACCAATGTATACTAAGAATCTACTAAAAGAAAAAAGAAATATTTCTTGGCATCAGTTGTCTAGTCAACCACAAATTGTGACTATTAATGGATCTGGCCACAAACCCTTTATCATGATTTTAGGGGTGATATTAAGCTGAAGTGAAAAATATTCTGCCTTGGATTAGTTATTCAAATTTTGGTATTCTTTATTTATTTTGACATTCAATCCAAATTTAGAATCAACTCATATTCTTCAAAATGTAAACTTTGTTCAAAGTCTCTCATTATTGTGTGACTAAATTAAGAAAATTAACTTGTTACACTTTGGAAAGGATTAAGATTTTATTTATCCATTATTTCTCTTGAGGTGGCATTTTAAGAATTCTTTGATAGGCACACATTTACGAATGTCTTTCTTGTGTATTTGTAAGTGTATTTCTTTGCAGTCCTAACAACTTTGGTACATGAGAGGCAGTGGATTTCCGACGTAACTGCTTCCTGGTAAAGCAATTAATGCATTATTGAGGCCAAAAACTGAGAAGCCAGTTCAGCATGCTAGTGAGGGTTTGGTGACACTTAGAGTTAAATTTGAAGGCTTTCTGCGGAGAGGATGAATATCTTCGGTGAGTGGTGGAACAAAGAAGGGTGAGTGGGGGAACAAAGAAGGGGCTTTGAACTCAATCTAAGTTTGTAACTAGGCTTGCTTTCACAATTGCCACCGTTGGAATGCAACATTTGCATCATATATTTTTTATTATAAAATAGATCATTTACATCTTTTTACCCCAATACAATTTGTCTCTGGGATTCTAGCTCATTAGCATTGTAATAACATCTTTTGAAATGATGACCTAGAGATATATTATCAATCTCACCTTCTAGAAACAAGAGGGTGAAGCAGTTCTTTCTATAAGCCGATTAAATTCAATGTCTATGTTTTTCCTTTGGGAGTTCTTCTTTTACTTAAGCATTTCATTATAACAAACTGCTACATTCCTAAAACGGAATAAGCATGACATTTAAACATACACAAGCAATAACTAATAAGAGCACTTAGTACCCACGAAAATAATGCAATTTGAGACTATAATGAATCAATGCATACAGAAATTACTGGAAAAAATGTTTTAAAAATTTTCATAGAACAAAGTAAGTGAACACTATGCCATGAAATACTGGATGATCTGCCCAGATATGCATAAACATGTTATTCCTGGTCACAGCCACGCATGATTCATTGTAAAAACCTTCATCCAGATTTCCAGGGAGTGGTTATTTAATTTACTCCCTAAGAAACAAACAAATGAACAAAAATAAAAAATGTTAAGAAATAGTTTGAAGTGCCCCAAAAGAACTTCGGTTCATATTACAGTCATTATTTAGGCTTATATTTTGCTATATTTAGATGGTTTATAAAAATACACATTTTGAGGAAGCAGAGCATACACATCTTCTCATGTATGAGCCGGATCCTAAACTATTGTGTAAAATTTTTTTGATTTTATATGTGCATTGCTTCCATGGTCCAGGAGATCAGTAACTCACATGTTGATAGGATGACTGCCCTCTCTTTGCACTCCTTTTTTTCGTGTCAATATAAACATTCTTCATTGGCGGTAATTTTTAAGGTGGACATAAAGGTATAAAAATTACTGTTTTCCACTAAGATTTCATTCCATTTTAATCAATAAGTGAGGGGAACATCAAGCTTAAGAAGGAATGATCAAAGAGAGAGAAAAAAACCCGAGAAAATCCTAACTTAATGTAAGTACATCTTCCAGAATTTCAATTAAAAAATTCAAGTGTTGGAGGTGGTACAGTGACCTAAAATAAAATATCCATGACCTGTAAATAATTATTTCATAATTAGAATCTTTAAGAAACAAATATCTAAGCAAAAACTTCATTTACTTCGAAGGTTTAATCTTTGTATGCTATTTACTGAGCTTATACATCAGTCTGATTGGCAATAATTATATTAATTATCCTTCTAGAGGACTTGCCTACTAATTAAGACACCCTAAAATTAGCAAGTTTTGGATATTTGAATATCTGCTCATTTCTCATTGAAACAAATACAGTGGGATTTTTTCTCAAGTACAAATAAATTTACTGGAGAATCATATACAATATAGAACACTCAAAGTGGATTCATTCTATTGTTTCTGAAGAGAGTTGCAAATGCAAAAATATTAGTTTACTGATCTATTGCCTGCTGTCTTGGTTTGAGCTGGCAAACTGCCAACCCTCCAAGACAGAGAGTCAGAGCTTCCCCCCCCAAACCCCCAACA
>JAOXXN010000375.1:904458-931224 GCA_026770055.1 Myrmophylax atrothorax
TTGTTCCATTCCTCCTTGCCATCTCCAACACTTTCTTACAATTTTTGAAAGCCAAAGTCTAACTGGGCAAGAGCACTGTCAGGTAAAAGGAAGCAATTTTTTCCATATAACTTTGTGTATTCTCTTCTTAACCATTAATTTTCTGTTATCTGAGGATATTAATATATCCAAAGTCATGAACCTCATGCTTCACATCCCTGAAATATTCAAGTCTTATTCATTATACCATTGTCAGATATAGCACTTCCTGCCTACAGTAAATAGCCTGGACATCTGTAAATGCTGCAAATCAATGAAGCTTTCAAATGTACAAATGGATTACAAAAATTGCAAAAATGTATATATATATTGTTTTTGTTTAGTACAATGATCTTCAAGATGCTTTTTTCTCTCCTCTCAATGCTTCAAACATTTTCAGCAGTGTTTACACTTCAGATCCAGAGAAACGTCCTTGTTTGGGCAACACAAATTTATTTCAGCCTTCAGTAACAGCATGAAATGAGAAGGGACGTGAGATGGGAGGGGCGAAGAAAGATCAAAGGTAGAATAAAAATCCTAGAACTGTGGTAAAGCAGGGGGCAGATGTTAAAAAATGTCCTATTAGTATAACATGCTGACTCTTCATTGGTGCCTGAAACTACTTATTCTTATTTTAAAACTCATCATTAAGTACTTAGTAAGTCAAGACTTGATATCTCTGAAGTATGTTTTCTCATAAACAACTCTCAAATTAAATTCAACAGAATTTCCATGAGTTAATTATCTTCTCTTGAAATAAGTTTATTTTTAAAGGTTTACAAAACAGTGGTGGAAACTGACAGGAAAATATGTAAACATTCATAAATTAATGCAATGAAAGACATCTTGATATTGAATCTTAGGTCTGTCAGAAAATATTTGCCTAACTCATAGGACAATTAGGAGAATAAGTGTTTGCACACTTCTGTGTTCTGCAAGTGCTAAGCACTATCGAAAATCATACTCTCTTTTTCAGCCAGAGACAGAATGCAATTTTTATGCCATTCCTATGTCACAAGCTGGCAATGAGTTGTTGGGGTACATTTAAGCTTGATTTCGTATTGTACTCACAAAGAAACAGTGTGTAAACCACTAGTGATGGGATTTTCTCTTTCAATTAAGAAACAATACTGAAGATGATATGCTTGGGAGGATAGATTTATAATGTAAACTCATTAGTTCAGTTTTGTGTTGAGCAAGTTCTGCTAAAACTCCTGAATGTGTGCTTGTTGTATTTGACTTAACCTCTTAATTTATTGATTTCAGTGGTACTATGTCAACATATATTAAGAATAAACAATAGTGATATTAGGTGAGTAGTATGGTGGTGAGATATTTTTCACTATTTATATTTCTACAGAAATTTCATTGAAACAGACCATCTGTGGAAAGCTCACAACCAATGATACCCTGTGCAAAAAATTCTGCAAAGATAGAGTAGAATTAATGGCCAGCTGGAGCAGAAGAGCCTGTCAGTATCAGCATATAAAATGCATCTATGTTCAGATAAAGAAGGAATTGTCATCAGAAGAGCACTATGATATTGCTCTTACTTCTGCTGCCAAGTTAGGCTTGTGTAATGGAGTGATGTGTATCTGTTTTACCTTAGGTTTGCTCGAGGTGTTTTTTAAGGCTTTCAGCGTGATAAATACTTGGATGTGAATTTTGTGTATGGGTATGTGTCATATGAAACTTCAGCTGCCCTACATCTTTATTAACTTAGCATGGCACATAAGTTTTTCCTGAAACAGTCATATTTTTTAATAGAATGCCTTCCAATTCATAGTTCTGGGAAGACACTGTTCAATATATGGCAAATATATTTGTGCATTCCCTCCTTAAGTGTTGATTCTTGACCTCTAAAATAGTACACCTTTAAAAGACTGAGGTCTAAGTCTGTAATTTGGAGAGTAAGTTAAGGGGTGAAAATAATCTTTATGCTCTTGAAAACACACCAAGCACTGAAAAAATCTTTGGAAGACCTACCTCTATCTGGATACAAGTAAAAGTTAGAAAACAGTTAACCACTGAACTCATCCATACAACTAAAATATCTGGGGTTTGGAATGGTCTTTTTCTGGTAACCTGACCAGTATATAGAAGAACTCTTTCATAGCATGAATAACATAGTTAATTTCCCCCTCATTACAGAAATAATTATAAAAACTGTAGCTTTCATCATTCAAGCAAATATTTAAAATATATTGGCATACAAAATTTTTTTTTGTCTTGGAGGTAAGTTTGTTAGGTTTTGATGGACAACAAAATCAACTTGCAGGGCAATGAATTAAAGTTAACTTCTACCAAGTAGCTTTGTCGAAGTACCTTGGATTTTTCTATATCCAGTTCAGTGCCTGTTACTGTTGGCATCCTTTGCTTTCATAACAGCCAATGTTGCTGATAATATATGTATTTTGTAACTACAGTTATATCAGTACAGATCAGCCTGTCTGTTCAACAGATAATGGTATCCTTTTCTTATCTGTTGTGACTTAACAACAACAGAAGTGACCCCTGGAAAACAAAAATCTTTTCTTGAGGGCATACAATATATTCCAAATTTTAGTCCAGCAGAGCAGGCTCGTTATGAGCAATAATCTTCAACAGAAAAAAAAAGCCATATGTTTAAACCAGGTGAATTCCTTGAGGAATAGTAGGTCTATTCTAATGATGCTGATTATGCTTAAATGATAATTAATAGATTTATCTAAGACATTGGCCTGACTGCGGGAATGATAGTGTTATCAAACTTACACATGGGGATAGAGAGATAAACTACAGGAAAAAATGAAAGCATAATTATGCATCATTCTATAATTAAATATCAAGATAATCTATCACAGTAATTAGCTTTCTGAAAAACTTGTTACTTAAGCACTTTGTTGTCATCATAGCTTCTCACCAGCTCTTCATTCATATTAAATACATAATTACTTTTCTAGTCTGTCCTTTTTTTTTGCCAGTAGCAGTAAGCATAGCATACTGAAGATGAAGGATAAAGAATGGGAGAGAACAAAGTATATTGCGCTTTACACTTTAAACTTCTAATTGATTGTAAAAATGTGTCGAAAAGTGTGTGGAAAACTCTCCCTTCCCAAAGTAAAAGTCTTTAAAATGCAGATTGAGAACCCAGTTTTGCTTCAGCTAAAGGAGACAATAATTAGCTACTTGTACCTTGATAACTAAGCATTTGCCTGGCCTACAAATAATTGCTGACATTTGATGATGGATTGGCAAAGACACTGATTGTTTTTAATGGTACTGGTAAGTATTGTACATATGTGAAACTCTACCTTGATTGCTATAGTCCTGAAGTTGATCATCATTTACATCTAGATTGAGAATATTATGGTTTTGATTCAAGTGGTAGGGAACAGCTGCTGGGACTTGTGACCATATCTGACTGAGCTATTTAGAGCACTCAAACGGTTCACAAAATGAAGCTTTCTTTGCTGGTTGTGATCCATTCATGGAACACACTGGTACTAAAAAACTGCTTGTTATTTTTAACTTGAGAGTGAGGGGGTTTGTTGGCATATTTTGTTTGGGGGTTTTGTTCTTTTTTTTGCTTTTAATTTTGGGGTTTCCCCATGTCAGGCAAAAATACCTTATAAACACGTTAAAATCTATTTAGTGTAATAATTTATCTAATTGTTGAAATGTTAAATGCATGTAAATCATCTTAAAGAGGATACAAGGATAACGTTGTACATTTGTTTTCTGTTTCAGTGGCTTATCGTATAAACTTTTCAGTATTTTGCAAATATTTCAAATGCAAATTTGTTTCCAGGTGAATATTCTGAAATGTCAATTTAATGTTTTGACATTTGCGGTGCCTTTAGCTTGAGATTGAACCAATAACTGTTGTGGTTGTGGCAATGTTCCATTAGTCACTGAAATGCAACTGAACTTGGCTAATATTAGTACTTCAACTGTGATTATCTCTTTTCATGAATTTTTCATATTAAAATAATCTTCATTCATTAAAAAAACACTCTCAGGTTTTGTTATCAGTGGCAAAAATGCACTAATATTTGCTCATGTGTGGCATTCATGCTTTCAGAGGGTGGAAAACAGGATGAAATTTTGAAATGTTTTTGACTTTTTCTTTTAAGAGTTTAGTAGACATTTGGATACAACTGGAGTTGCAAATTTTTTTTGAACCTACTTTGAAAATCAGATTTCTTACAGTATGGCAGCTACTTTCTGCTCTTCACAATATTTTGGATTGGATTTTTGTGGGATTTCTTCCAAATTGGAACTAAAGTATCTCTTGCAAATAACTTGCATCTGTAAATAAGTTATTATGTAACATTAAAAAAACAGACAACAGGGAGGTTTTTTGCTTCTGTTCAGAATCCTAGGAAATTTTTCAAGCACCGTTAATCATCCATAACACCCTCAAACTGGATTTTTGACTGCAAGATATTAGGTATATATTTAGTTCATGTTAACAGAGACCATCCCAACACATCTCTCTGTAGTATTTATTAATGTTTATATTTGATTTATCCGTGCTTGGGTGTGTATAACTTGTTTTTACTTTTACATGGTTTGATAAAGTGGAACTATTTGAATTCTTGTGAGGGACATTTTTAGAAAAATTAATTTCATTCCAGCAGTTATGTTGTATATTATAACCAGAAAAAAATGGTTTGACAAAGATTTGATTTTTTTTTAAGGGATATTGATTCTATTCCATGTAAGAGAAATCTTGACTTCTTACTTGAGGCTCATAAATGAATAGACATACAGAGAATATACTGACTACCTTGTTTCAGAATCAGAATTAAGTGCCTTAATAAAGCTTTTCCAAGATTCAAAGCACAATTAGTTGGGCACATGTTTCATTCCTCCTTTGAGCACCCCATATAGCTCATTAATAGAAAGTGTTATTGTCCTACTCTAACATACAGTTAAATTGTTATGTCTCTGAAAAGCATCATGTTTTAAAAATATTGCTAGGACAGTAATCTGTGTAGAAATACAGTTTTTAAATACTACAGTTTAGTGTATTTCTAAAATCTATATTCCTTTGCAATTGCTTATTTTTTGCATCTTAATTTTGTATCTTTTGATACTTGACACTAAAATATATTTCATAGTGAAAGGTAGACTCAATTATCTACAGTTAAACAACCTCCTGCTCGATAAAAATTTATCCCACTGAACTGCAGAGGTTACTTCCCTTGTGTTGTACGTACTGGTCACAGTATAAAAGTTATCCTTGAAAAACAAAGAAGTCTTCTCAAATTTTATGCTCTGTTGGGTGAGAGTTAAGGGAATGAGTTTGCCAGGAGTCAAGGATTATGAGCAGAGGTAGAGTTTTGTGGAACAAGCCAAAAAAAAAAAAAAAAGAGGGAATTTGAACTCCAAGATGAAAGCAAGGTGGAAGATGAGCACAAATACTGCATTTCCCTTTTAAATTTTATTGCTACTTGCACATGTCAGCTGGATTATCTACAGAGAAAACAGCAAAAAACAGGAGGCCAACACAAGTGATAATCACAAAACAGAGTCATTAAGTCACATAGCCTATAAGAACTTCAACATACAACACGTAGAAAGAGTACATGCTTTATTGCTATAATCTCTTGTAGTTTTCATTAATATGTATTTGCTATTCAATGGCTAAGGAAAACAGGGAAATATGAAAAAACATAAGAATACAGAGGTGCATATCCACCACCGAAACACAAGTAGGATCAGTCTTGAGAGGATAGTCTTACCATTCTGTAACAAATGAATTTTTTCACTACATCTCAGTAGCTTATTCTATTGGTCTCGTTGCCGCTAAAAATACCCATCAGTGCTTGTACAGAGCACCTAGGCATAGTCATCAGTTTATTTCCTTTTTAGTTGTTTTGTTTTATTTTTCTATAAATAACAGCAACCTTAGGTATTCTAATGATGCTTACTTTGATTTAAAAGCCCTCTTTATAGCTCATGTATGTTTAGTTTTTCTACAAATGTGACATGAACTCTTTAACACTGAAAATTCAGTCATGCTTTACCAAAGAAGTGAGGACCTAAAAGTCTCATAAACTATGTAGGAATGGAAAGTCATCTCCGTTGGGTGACTTGGAAATGTTAAAGGAGGAATAATTGTTCTTTTTGTTCACCTAACTACTCTACAGCAGCCACATTTCCCATCTCAAGTCTGGGTGAATATTTGCTAATACAGTAAGGAAACAATAGGATTACATAACTATTTTTGTGATCTGATGAATGAAGTTATGTTGAAAGAAAGTAGTATATCTTGGTTTCAGTGCTTGAACCTTTTCCAATGCTTTCTCATGTTTTCTGTGTACAAATCTCATCATTTTATATAAGGAATCATACAGCTAGAGATACCGTTCCTCTTGAAGGCATCACCTGCAGGATGGCACAATCCATCAGACTTCAAAAATACCTAATTCCATTTATACCTCAGATTAGCACTTTTATTGCATGTCTTATACATGGATTCTTTTAATGATATGGGATAATTCTTGAAATCCCAGTCATATCCATGATTTCTCTACTAAAGTGTATACTACCAAAAGTTATACAGAGCTTTATAAACTGGAAACTATGCAGGGTTTCAGTTTTATATTTCAGCCATCTAAACACTGTAAGACTGGGTATGTTAAAAGGTCAGTAACAAAACAGGTCATAGGCCTGAATACATTCCAGTATGACTGAAATTGTTCAACACATAGCAATTGATGTGAACACATAGTGAACTGATGTGAAACCGTATTTGACCATATAAAATATCACTGATAACCTGATTACTCACAAAACTTTACCATGCAGTGATGGGCAGTTTCAAATTAGGGGTCAGGAATGACTGTACCAAAACTGAGCAAGTGTTTTAACAAACCCCATCCAAGCAGTCTAGCAGGACACATGACTGCAGGATGTTAGAGTGATAGACTTGTCCTGAGTTGGAAGGAACACACAAGGATAACCAAAGTCCATCTCCTTACCTTGCACAGGACAGCCTCAAGAAACACATCATGTTCTTCATAGCATTGTTCAGATGTTTCTTGAACTCTGGCAGGCATGCATCTCTCCAGTGTTTCTAAGTTTAAGTTTGACATATGCATGATTTTTTTAAAAAATAATAAATATTAAGATATTAATATTAGTTTGCTTCTTCTCTAACTCAGTGTATCAATTTCATTTACTTTTTCCACTGTAATTATTCTGGGACAAAGCTATCTTAAGGAAACTTAACATAACTATAAAATTCTCAATTTTTTACTACAACGTACCAAAAAAATAATATTGAGTTCTATCATGAAATCTATGAGTAATCCACACTGATGTAAAAAATATTTCAGAGGAACAACTAGCCTCAGAATCACCTCTTTTTTATAGGGTTATCAAAAATTATAGAACTGTAGCTTAGAAAACATCTCTTTAGAAAACATCTCGTAGGAAACATCTGCAACACTTTACAGCTCTAAAACCTTGCAACGAAAAATCAGAAGGGATGGAAATCAGAAAAAAAATAGCAGGGGCCAAAAGTATTGTGTTTCATTTGACTGACATCTACTATCCACATCAGCAAAACTTGGTATGTAAAAGAAGTATCCAGTTGTTTCTTTTTACAGTCCTTGCCGAGAAAAACTTACAATTGGAAGTACCCAGCAGAGTTCTAGGGGTCTGCTGACATCAGGTTACAGAGATGTTATATTTACAGGTAGCCTAAGAAAAACTTCTTTTAAAAGACAGATGCAAGAATACAAAAAGAGCAGGAATAAGTACCTTCACTGGAAAATTTTTGTGGGTAATTTGTAGTTATAGTTTACACTATTCTCTTAAAAATCCTACATTTTTCTTGCATGCAATAATGCCTCTTGTACAAACCATTATCTACCGTTTTAGTTCACAGTATTCAGTATATTTCTGTAGTGATTTCCTCTTGTAGAAATAAGAATAGAAATGGCTCCCTTCTTCAGCCCTATTGTCCTACGTTAATTTCTCTGTAATTAAGGCAGTACATCTCTTATATTGCTCACCCTTTCACATGATAACAGTAATCTACTTCACTTTTCTATAATTGTTTAATTCCTTGATTGATTTTGTGTCCCAACCCCTATTCGTCTAAACCTGAAAATGTAAAACAAGTCTTCCCTACCCTTCTAATTTGTCCCTCTGTGTGAATATGTGCTCAACTTCATCTGCAGAAAGAGAACATTTTTTTATTAAGGAAAGAAAATAATTTATTGAAATATTTTGAAATAGGGTCATTCTCCCAAGGGGATTGATATCTATCAAAGAGGGTGGTCAGTAGTTTTCTTGATGCTGACAATGGTATCCATCATAATAGTCCCCGAAAATTTGGCTTTAGGTAGTTTCATGAGACTCCCCATCTGCTTTTGCTTTCTGTGCAAATAAATAACTGAATCTGTATTTTCCATATCCAACAAAAGTGTTTGCATCTAACTATGAGAAAATTATTTTAAGCATTTTTTTTCCAATATAATACTTGACTTGGTTAATAAATTATTTAGTAGCTATTTTTCTGCCTCTTCCTGTCCATGGGATGCTGCCTAAAGTGAGTCCTTCTAAATAAACTGGTCAGGCAGCTATTTCTGATGGCACTTGCTTCACATGGCTGCAGAGAAATTCTGCAGTATCTTTGATTTATTTCCTCTCCAATCCTTCTCAGTTTCCTGCAACTCAAGTTTTTGTTTTGACTGTTATTGAATGTCTGGTAGCAATAGTGTTTATTCATAATACCTTCATTTTATTTTGTTATACTTCATTTATTAAGACTGCTAGATAACCCGAAAATACTTCTAAACCGCACATTTCTTCAACTGTGAATTTTTGTCTTGGTTATCCTGCTTAGAACAGCTTTCATTTATTCAGTGTCGCTTTCTTCTAGATTGATTTTTAAATAGTTATCAGTTTTCAAAGATCTATTATTTATTAAGTACTTCTGGATCAGCTGGGCATTACTTCATTTACTGCCGTGCTATATGTTTCCTGCTTGCTTTTTCTTTTCTTATTTTTACTTCCTTTCCTTTCTCAAATAAATTCATATATTTGTTTCTACCCTTCTCTTCTTACTTTTATTGGATACTTGGTAGTGTTATTTCACAAAGAACTTTTTGTTTAGCACATATTTAGAAATCTTAGTACATGGTACCTTGTACCTAGAGGGTCTCCAATTCCCTTTTCAGTTCAGTTCATTCTTTCTGCAAATAAATTTCATGTCAAAACAATTTAAATTACATTTAAAAAAAAAAAAAGTGTTTGTTCCTAACTTACTTTTGACTGACAAAAGAAAAAATTCCTCTTAATAGAAGGATTTTTCTTAACCTTTCTTCCTAAATCAGTTTTTTCAACCCTACTCTTATCTTCTTGATAAAAACTAATTTCCAAAACTAAGTTATTAAGTTTTGCTTATCTTACAGAAATCAACAGGTAGGTTCAAAAGAAATTTAAAATAATACTCCCATCAAGATTGAATCTGGTGTCATTACCCAAAAAAGGCAGCAGCCACATGCAATAGTTGGTCAAAAGATTCATTAATTCAAAAGAATCATAGAACACACTGACACGATAAAAGGAGACAGAAAGGAGTCAGGGCATGAGGAGGTGTGTAAAAGTTGATCTGAAAAAAAAAAAGGAGAGGGAATGAATGTGTAGGGAAAATATGGGAGACACAATTCTGTAGATGGACAGACTTGGCTTCTTTGCTTGTGGAGATATTTGGGGTTTAGCTGTGAAGTTTATTGTCCATGTCAAGTGTTTCACTTTCTGTTCTTGGTAATTTTTCAGTAAGAGAGCAGGTAAGCTTAGAGACAACATGAGACAAGGTAAGATGCAGTCTCCAGAGTGAAACTATAAACTGAAATAAAATGTGAAATGAACATTAAAGAAGTGAAAGAATGGAAGAGAGATTAATTTTAAAATAATACAGAATATATATTTATGATAATCAGCCATTCTACCATGCTCTAACAAAGCAGCTTTTACACAGTTGGCGGAGTGTTTTATCAGGAATATACTCTTTTCTAACTGCAATTTCAAGGAGAAAATAATGAAACAACTGAAATTCCCCTCAGGTAAATGACAGTTGTGTATTATTTAGTAGTGTTTTCTCTAAAGTATATTAGTAGAAGTGGGTTTTTGGAACAATTTTTAGGAACAAGAAGAGTGTTTGTAACATGAATTATATAATGAATTTTCAGTTAACTATTATTTTTCTGAACTAATGTCTATTCTTACATTTAAAAAACCCACACCAACAAACAAAACAAACAAACCAAGAAACAAACAAAAAAACAAAACCAAAACCAAACCAAATCCAACATTATAAGTGTTTTTCATCTAGTAGGAAAGTGAGAGCTGAGAAAAAAATCTGAATTCTGATTTTAGGTTGTGGCACTAAAACAGAAAAATAAAACCCTTTGAAATAAATGTTTAACTTGCTGGATGAACAAAATATTCAAAGTTTTTACTCTATGCAATTCAACTGAAAAAAAAATCATAGTTTTAACTCCAAAATCAAGAAATTTGTTACTGAAAGCCACTGACAGCTAATCAAAATTTTGGGGTTTGCGCAGAAATTCCTAAGTGCATAGTCATAGGTATAATTAATCGCTGAGATCATGCAAATAGCCACATTACAGCAAAAAGTCTAAAAGCATCAGTGTTACTTTTCAGCCTGTGTTTCACTGACTTTCCACGTTATACAGGATACGACTCACTGATTTGGTTTAAAGAATAGAAGACATAAATCTTTGTGTTGTGGTTTCTATCATGCATGCTTTACGTTACTTAAACACATGCTAATTTGGCAAATCTCGTTTGGCTTCTCTAATCTGTAGACTTATGAGAGTAAAGTATATGTGAACTTCATCATAGTTTTGTTTATCATTGTAGTGAAAGAGTCCACAGGCATCATTAGTGTGCATTAGGCCTTCACAGGCAAAATCCTGAATGTCTTTATTTCCTCTCTTTTCCAAGCCTTCACTTGTTATAGCTTTCACATTCAGGATCAGGTGTCAAAACAGGTGTTCAGGTTGAGGATGGCACTGATATTACCATGGGTAAAAGATATTTTTATCTCAGAAATAGTCATGGCACAACTGAAGTAGGAAAGAGGCTTAGAATGATGAATGCTTGTACTGTTATCTCATAAACAGCTTGTAACCCTGAAAACAGACTAATATCAAAGGTATCTTTTTTAACTTACACTTGCGAATTTCAGCCAAGTTGAAAGGCAAGTTAGCCTAACTTCTTGCTGAGGTCTCATGGACTAGATTTCAAGCAATTTCACAGTTTAATAAAAGGAGCAACGTCTTGTCACCTCTGGCTATTTCTGTTATTTCAAGACATCTACCAGAGCCACTGAATTTGCAATTTCTCAAAAGATTTTTTTTTTCAAACACAAATAAAACCAGCTGAGGGATTTAGCTTAATGAAGAACAAAACTTTAACTTTTCTAGAGTGATGTGTGTTGAGCCGATACCTTCTAGGCATTTAGACATTTCCTCTGGGGTTTCACACTTATACTCTTCTTTGGCAGCAATTACAAGCCCACCACCTGGGAACTAGCATTATTCTAAATTCATTTCTGCATGGTTACATTTGCATGAGACCAGTTGATACACTATTTTCCTCAGTGACTTGTGTTTTATTCTACAGTTTTGAAGTATTTTAAGCAGATGAACACAGAGTGTTTGTGAAAAACATGTAAAGTTTAAATACTTGCCTTGCTTCTTCCTTTATAATAATTTTTTTCAGTCTACAGATTTACTTGTGATTACATTCTAATTTTGTGCCAGAAATGCTGCTCAGAAATGTTTCCATGGTTTCTCAAGTATACCTTCATTGTTGAGTGCTTTGTCTTGTTTTCAGAACAAGATGTTATATTCTCATATGCAAAAACACTGATGGATTTAGGTTTTTTTGGGTTGGATGTAATTCATGTTAGATCTCACTTGAATGTTTGACAATTTTACTGTAGTTATTTCAGCTGTAAAGATTCCTCTGTTATTGGAAATGATTAGTGACAGCTATCTCTAGAAGTATGTCATCTGCATGGAGAATTTTTTTCCTTTCACGGGCTTTTTTTAGGAGTTAAATCTTTAATTCAATTTAAATGTACTCCCAATGTTTTGATATAGTCATCTTTACATATATCCTCTGATGTTGCAAACACAATACAATATAGGCTTAAAAGGTGGAATTAAGTTATCCGAATGAGTTTATAAACGCTTTTCCACGTGGCAGACACTTGTCCATGCAATTTATTTTTGAGGAAAAGTTCAAAAGAGGGGAAAAAAACTCTGTTAGGTCCAATTTGCTTAAAAAATTAAGTAATACGTTACAACACTTTATCAATATTATCCCAACTCTGAGTAGTTCAAAGATCTTTCTTATCAGAAGCTGTTTTTCCAATTTAAAGAAGAATTTTGAGAATTACTGATTATAAATATTTTGTTACAAAAAGAGTCCTTCAATTTTTATATATTCAATAATTATTTCAGGTTGCATAAATAAAATTACTATCTGCAGAAAATTTAACTTTGTTCACATTTTCCATATGCAGTGAAATGATCACAAAAACAAAGGTTTTCAAAAATCATGCAGTTTTCTTCAATCTTGCCTCAATCCTGGACCACAAGAGACCTTCTCTACCAGAAACACAGTTGCTGTATTCAGTCTAGAACAATGTTATGGCTATTAATATTTAATATAAAGCATAAAATATTATCCTCAAATTTCAGTTTAAAAAATTAAGAATGTAATCCTTTGGTTTAGCTCTGGACAAGTATAGGAAGAGAGGATTACCCAAGTATTATAAATGACATCCAGTACTTTATCTGAGCAAAGCAAAATGTGCTGCAGTTTGATTTAATACATTTCCCAATGTCTCATGACATTTATTTCATTCCCCTATCACCTCCATACAGCAAACTATACACAAAGAAAGGCAGCTGCTTCAGGAGAGATTTGCTCTAGTCCTTTGTTAACATGAGAATTACAGAGATATTATAGTATAAATGCAAATGTACCCTATGAAAATTTCAGAATTTATTTTTTCAGTTCTCAATAATTTATAAAGCAATTCCTGCTAGCTTATGAATTTCATAAAAAATTAAATTTTTTCATCATTATGGCACCATATTGTTCTAAGTATGAAATGTGCCTGTCTAAACTTAAGTGAGATCTCCTTTCACTCATATAGTATGAAGAATATCTGGTTGGGGTTTTTTGGTTGTTGTTTGCTTTTTTTGGTTTTGTTGGTGTTTGTTTTCATTTTTTTGAAATCTAAATGAAGTGAAATAAAAAAGAGAGTAGTAGCAAAAGAACTACTCATTTAAATTTGGACTACTGAAGTTCATAAAACAATGAAATGAAAGAAAATAATTTAATTTTTTAAGTAATTTTACTTTATTGTAGTATTTTTTACAAGCCTTGTGCAATTACCTTCAGCGAGATTTTTACTCAGGAGCAGAAGATTGCAGATTTTGTTACTGATGCAGGCATTATATCTTAAAGTTTAGGGATAAAAATAAAAGAGGGGTTTCAGAATAATTGTGGATTATGAGTTAATTTTACTTAGCAGAGTTCTTAGCAGAAAAATTCTAGGGCTGCTGTTTAGGAAGAGCTTGGTAACTTTAATACGTGTATTGTTACCCTATTTTCAGAGCACTACTGGCTTAGCAATATATTAATATGAGAGGAAATGAAGGACAATGTAATAAACAGCATTCATAAGCTGCTGAATCTCCTGTTGTACTGACTGGAGAGACAGCAATTCCAGACACTAGTGCAGACCTGAAATTGTTATAGGCATCAGTATTTTCCACAGCTTTTGTCTGTAGGACTACTTAGTGTCATAGTCTAGAGGGGATTGTTGCACTAAATTTATTTAAAATGTATGAGTGATGAACTTTAGAGAATTCTATGAAAGACCACAAAATTCAGATTTGTGGAGAATTTGAAGATCTGAAACAATGGTCTGCTTTTAAAAATCTGCCAATTTAAGGCAGTTGTTTGAAAGTATACTTTTAAATAACACAGCAATCTTTCAGCAGAAACAGCTTTTAATTAAAGACCAACATCGCACACACACACACATGAACTAACAAGTACACTCAAAATTAGTTTTTGTCCTTACCATAATACCTTTTACTCTGCCAGCAAAATTGAAAATGCTATTTTATAACCCTATCATTTCCAGGATGACTAATTTAAAGTTGAAACATTTAATTTTAGACTCAAACTAAGACTCTAAACAGTTTTTCTCTTTTAATAATATGAGAGTATGTTAATGGAACTTTTTGCTTCTAATGTTAACATCTGATAACCTGATAAAGCAGCAGTGAAAAGACAGGAAACAAATGTAGGGTTTAATTACAAGAGGTGATCATTTGGCCCAGTGTGTGTCATTTGATTGAATGATGTGTCTTTTGGCTACTCTAGTTGGTCTCTTCATTCCCCAATTATTCTGCTTTTTGAATGTTTGCCACATTTACTAACACAGTAGATGTTATATAAATTTATATAAATTCTTACACCTTCTGTATTATCAATATGAAGGTTCAGAATTGAACAAGCAGATACGTTTTTGTGTGAGACAGGAGCTGAGAATTAAAGTGAGTTTATAGCACTTTATGTCTTCATCCTACATCCCCTCTCTTCCAAGGAACCATGACAGTCCTGACTTCTCAGAATCAGTTTAACCATTATTTTTTTTCATTCCTTCATCCAGATTTGCAAATCTGAAAGATGAGTAAAGAAGACAACCCAAATGTAAACATAAATTTTGATTTTTTTCCGTTGTCCTTATTTTAAACTTACTACAATTTGGTATGTTCAATAGGACCAAAAACCTTGAAAGCTACCCTTAAAGTAGAAATAAATATATTTAGAATATTGCATCAGAACAAAAATAATATCTTCTGAATGTCACCCATTGCTATATTACCATAAATGTAGGCAGAGGCGACACGTTCAGAGAAGAAAAATGGGCTGCTTTTCCCCATCTGATTTCTTCAGAATTTTACAGGTCATTTAGGTCCTGATGTTTGTTTTACCAAAGGCTTGTACAAATCAGACTTTTTTTGGTTTTAGCACAAAATCAGTTTATCAGCTCAGCCTCACACAGCTGCTCCTTTATTCCCCTCAGCAGGATGGTGGAGAGAATTTGAAGTGTAAAAGTGAGAAAACGTGTGCATTGAGATAAAGTCAGTTCAATAGGTAAAGCAAATGCTGTGTGCACAAGCAACACAAAATAATCAATTACTTGTCTACTTCCCACAGACAGGCAGGCGTCCAGCCTTCTCCAGGAAAGAAGGGCTCCATCACATGTGACTTGGGAAGACAAGCATCATAACTCCAAACATATCACCTTCCTCCTTTTGCTCACAGCTCTTAACAGTTGGCAGAGTTTTACATGGTACAGGGTATTCCTTTCGTCAGGTCTCCCACCTATGTCCCTCTCAGGTTTTTGTATACACTGTCTGCATGCTGGTAGGGCAGTGTGGGAACCAGAAAAGGTGTGGGTGCTCTGCAAGCACTGCTCAGCAATAATGAAAGCATCCCTGTGTCATTCATGCTATTTTCATCAGATACACAAAACATGGAACCATATGAGCTACTAGGAATAAATTTAACTCTATTCCAAACAAAACCACTAGAAGACTTTCAGTGTAAAGAAAAATCCTTTGAGGATATTCTTCAAGACACTTGTGCTGAAAACACATTTGCTGGAATTCTATAGGAGCCCAGTAAATTATCTGATCCCTGTAGTAAGGGTCATCCTGGCCCTGTTAAATTATTGATGGAAAATTTTTGTCTTCCAGGATGTCAGATTTACAATTTTTGAATTTGAATGATAAAATCATTGAAATTGTTTCATTTCAAGGGATTTTCAGCAGTATATTGTCAAGCATTGATTCACTGTTAATATGAACCTATTTTTGCAGAATGTATATGTATGTGAAGAGTACATTTACTATTTTTACATGCAGAGTATTTGGGTTTGTTGGAGGACAGGAGTGAATGCAACTAATTATTCATATATGAAACTATATTGTAATAATCCTTGAGCCTCTACTATGTTTAATAGAAAGCAATCTTTCTGAATATACTGTAATGAGCTTTAGAAATTCTGCAGTCTTTGAAATGCATGAGGCTTACTCTCCACTTGCTTGCTTACATGAAAAATGGCCTGGCATTACTGAGTTTTAAAATAAATCAGCCTAATATGTTCTATTTGCAGCGTATTTCAATATTAGCATATTTTTATGTCATCTCTATTCTTTCACAGTGCATTATCTTCTATTAAGTCATGAAACTAATAAATGCTTTTCAGTAAAACCCTGAGGCTTTTTCCATGGAACCACAATAGTACAGCTTGGAAGGGTTTTCTGGAGGTCATCCTGTCCCATCTCAGTTTGAAACAAGGTTATTACCAATATTTGAGTAGGTAATTTTTGGCTTTTTGTAAACGAATTTAAAAAAAAATTCTCCAAAGGTCAAAGTTCCACAGCCTTTTTGAAAACTGTTCTACTGATGTACTGTATTCCCTCTGTATCCTTTCCTGTTAAAAGACACAAATGTTATGACAGTATACAAAACCAGCACATCCCTAAACCCTTTTTCTCATTATACTGCTAATTCAAAAACTGTAGTCTTTCATTCAAACAGCATGCCTCAACAAAAGTGGCAAAACTCCAGTATCATTATGCTGGTATTTCACTGTCTGATGAAATCACAGAACACATCAATTCTAACTTAAGATTCTTTGAGGAAGTTATAGGAATAAACACTGTTAATAGGAAGCCTTAATTGCCAAAATTGTGAGAGATAGTAGTCCTAAAGATAGTCTGATTTTTGTATAAGTATTGAGTTTGCTGATTAACCATTACACATATCTAATAGAAATGACGTGTTCATAACTTTTCAGCTTACCATGGTAAATACATTTCAATGGATGGATTTCCAAAAGGAGATTTTCCTTTAATCAAAGCAAATCAATGAACAGTGTCAGCTTCAGCAAAGTTACATTGCAGAGAAAAGCTAGGGAAAGTTCTTCTGCTCCTTTTTTCCTATGTTGTTCAATATTTTGACTCTTCTATGTATGTTAAAATGCCTCGAGTTGAAGAAAATCCCTGCAAACAATCCCACTACAACTTTTTCTGTTTTCCTCAGAATTTGGATATCAACATATTTCTTGAATTACTCTTCTATTTATCTAAAAAGCAGTTTTGCGCTGCTTAGGTGAACGGTATTTTGTATTATGTTAGTGAGTTGTTATCATACCCTTTGAGACAAATTAAACACAAGTTTATACTTAAATATAAAAGACAAATTTAATGACCAATTCATTGGTCATACAAATGGAGCCTGTAAAGATGCATCACAAGCATATTCCTGACATACACTTGTATCCATCCTGAGAGCTGTTGCATGAAGCAGCCCAGCCCAGTCCTGGTTCCATCCCCCAAACCAGCTTTCTTGCCTAGAGGTGGCCTCTGAGCACTCCCATTCCAAGATAGATACAGGGCAATGCTGAGGATACAGGACGATGCTGAGGCTGTTTCTTATGACCAAAGGAAACTTTATTCCTCTGCAGTAAGTCATTCTGTTTCTGGCATTCCTGTTTTGATTGTCTTTAACCACTTCCTGTATTTGGGCCTTCTTGCCTTCTGTGTCAGATCATTCCTCAGTCACAAAGTATTACTGCTGAACAGTTACAATTAGAATTTTGCCATCAATTATTAGTGTTTTTATAGCATTGTCATAAGCTATTGACATTGTTACAAAAAACTGAATAACACTAATAATAACTCAGCATGCTGTTGTTTTCTCTTTATGGCCATATGTATCTCTTCCTAATAGACTCCAAGTGGAAGAGCTTGCTTATATTTCCTGAATAAAGAAAAGGGGACTAGTCAGTTGGTCATAGAACAAGTTTATGAAACAACTTTTCTGATGGTAAAACTGCTGTGTGTAAGATTAGTCATAATCTTAGTTTATTATATTATTTTGTTATATATTACTATATTAATTCTTGTTTATGTGCTGATATCAATAATTCTATACCTTCTACACCCTAAATCTCAATCAAAAACCATCTTTCTAGCACTGAAAATAAACCAAAAAAAAATCCCTTTTATTTTCATAATTTGGATTTATTCTGAGATAGTACCTTTTTTATCTGTACTAATGATATAGAATAATAGTTTTATTTATCAGACTGCAAGAAAAAGTTTGCATATCCTAGGAAAATTAATCCTGTACCTTTAGTAGAACAGCATTCTGTGCTTTGTAAGTGGGATGGCCAAAGGGGTTGGCAGTTGCAGCATTTCCTGGCAAATTGTGATAAATTAAAAATCACTTAAAATATAGGAATAGTGATACCAGTAATGGCACTGAAAGAAATACTGTACTATTCTCCGAAATGTTTATGAGCAGCCAAATTAAAGAGTCATTTGGGAATCTGCTTCATATTTTTCTGTCATGCCTTTCAAAACTTCTTCTAAAAATTAGGTAGCTATTGCCCCAACTACTTCCTGAAGTCAGGAAATGTCACTGCACCAGACTTTTTGAAGAGCTGTAGGCTGAATTTTTGATACCAATGCAGTGAAAACACAGTAGAGGCTTAGCCTCTGAAGTTTTAGGCTGTCAGCATCCATTCATCAGGCTGAGACAACCTCCTTAAAAAAACTGAAGCAGAATGTGAGCATTTCTCATAGGGAGAGAAATTACAGCATGGTCTCTCCATTCAACCTTACAAGAACCACTAAAGGAAACAACCAGAACAGTTTTTGGAGAGTATTGAAGACTGAACAATACAAAAGAGATTTTCAAATTAAAAAAAAAAAAAAAAAAGCTGGTACCTTTATGGTTTTTGTTTCAATTTTCTTTGGTTTAGACCAAAACCAAATTCCATCCATGATGCTTTCTCTTCTGAAGAAATTGCCAAAATATTTTTATGAGCTTGTTATGAGTACCATATGGTACTTTTATTGTGTTTTGTAAATTCAAAATGTAAGAGAGAAGCAAGGGGCAGAGGAAATTATGGGTTCATTATTCAGTGTATACAAGGTAATATAAGGCAAGAAAACCATTTCACTCAGGTTGTAAAGTAGAAGTTATTTCTTTTACTATAGTAGTACTTGATAGTCTTTAGCCTTCAAATGTGTAAGCATGTTATCCCTGATATGTGACTTGCTGACAACATGTCGTCTGGTGCTCTGAAATCATTTGTGGCCCCTGAAATTGCTCCGAAATTTTATACATAGCACATTGCAAGCAACACAGTAGACTACTAATCCGAATGACTAATAAAGGGTGGAAACTGCAGGGAAAATATTTTTACATGAATTCTAATTGTAGCAGTTAAAGAGATGTTTTTCCACTAAAAAATTATGAGACAGTGCAGGCTGAATATGTCACGTTCATTGGGAGTAGTGGGGGGAAATAACAATAAACGTTTTACATTTTCTTTACTCGCAATATTTATTACACAACTGAAAGTGGATCTAAATAGTAAGATAGATGAATATTAATACAGTTGCATGTTGCATAAGTAAGTCCTTAAATATGAAATGGCATAAAATCTAGTCCAGTAAATTAATTTGTAAATTTAAAAATACACTACCTTACATTTAATATGTAGCCTTTGTTTTCATGCCACTACTTTTTTCATATTTTTTATCATTCACATGAAACATTTATATACCTTTATATTAATTCATATTCACTGGCTTAAACCAGCTAAAAAATAGAGGTTAAGATGCTATTTTTTTCCAATGAGCTGACAATTGTGATTACTTTTAAATTATTTTTAAATTCCTAAAGTAGTAGAGTGCTGATGTTTGCTATAGATTAATCACTAGGGAAACTTCCTGTATGCAGTCATGTTGTTAAATCTTCACCAAGAAGAACAGAAAGTACTAGTTGAGAATCAAGAGCTACTTCTTTCTGGTAACGGCTGTCTTTCCAAAAGTATGTGGTAGCTTGGAGATGTTAGCATACAGCAATTTGTGGTACAGAAAAATAGATATGGAAAGTTCAGGCTTCTTTATTCTTCCCAAGGAGGAAATTCTGGAAATAACAAAGGTAGATGAATTGTCATCTAAACCACTCTTACCTTACATCATGATTTTGAGGAGGATTGTTTTGTTCTGTAAATGTCAGTGACCTGAATTTAGCTGATCAGAGTACTTTGGTATAACAAGGAGAAACCTGTCATTCCAAATAGCTTTCAAGACTGCCAGTAAATGACTGCAAGAATAGGGTTATTTGCTAATACCTGGTTATTACAGCAATGGTCAGAAAAGCCAATGTATAACTGAGCTTCCTGAGGTTACTCTTGGGGTTTTCTATAATAAAAAAGCATGAAGGTAGATACCAGACTTGAAATGATTTATCTGAGTTATTAGTTTTACTATAAAATTTTGTATATTCTTGACGCTTAATCCCATTGTGCCTCCTCTCCCATCTAGAAAGAATATTGGTATTTTATTGAGTTTCGATTAAAAGAGTCAAAAAATAGTTTGTGAAAATGTCAGAAAAAGAGTATGTGAACTATAAAATTGCATATACAGAGAAAATTATGGGATTAATTTATGGGATTAGTTTCCTGGATCAGTCTGATTGGCAAGGAAATGAATTTATCAAGCCCTCAGGTTTGATTTTAATGTACTGTATCAGTTGTAATGGAGAATGTCTATATTTAATTTAAGTTCCCTTTGATAGCATGGATTTTTTTTATGAATCTTTGTGCTTTAGAAGTGCTAATTCATTTTTATTTTGTTTTAATAAAATCTGTATGAATGTAATTTTTCCTTCCAGTTCTTCTAGTGGCTTTTTTTGGTTTGTCTTGTTCTTCTTGTAGTTGTTGTTGTTGCTGCTGTCTGCTTGGGGTTTTTTCACTTAATCTTTGTACCTTTATCTTGTTATTCACAGTGTAGAAGGGAGACTTGATTGATGAATTGTAATATATTATTTGTTTTGGTTTGAGGTGAATTTTATTTTTTTTCTTCCATCCTGGTCTGTCCTGAAACAATGTTCTGTTAGCAGCAATTATTTGTTTAAGAGATGGAGATCTAGAAAGCAGATGATCTCAGGGAGTGCTGCTTTGTCCAAAATGATCATCTCAGTGTGACACTGGATGTAATACAGATGATGATAGAGATTTATATGGTCAACAAAATACTGTTATATAGTATTTCATATAGTTTGGGCTATTTATTTATTATTTTTTACTAGGAGCTGTAGAGAGATGCAGTTTTATACTAGCATATTTTACTAATCAGATTTATCTTATGTTTCCATGGAGACTCCTTCCACTCCAGCACTTCCACAATTTCCGGTTTTAACAGGCTACCAAGAAGTCACCATCTAACAGTATAGAACAACTGGGAATAAGCTAAATTGAATGGAATCCAAAGGAAAGCAGGGCTGTGTTTTGATTTTCAAATGTGGGTTGCAAATTTGTTTTTCAGTACTGGGATTTTTTTATTATTATTAAATGAAAATAAATAAATAAATTACATTCCCCTCTTGTAAAGTTTCCTTTAAATAACTTTGAGCATTTTGAGTTGAGAGCTGCTTGACATCTTGTTTTATTAACTTCTTTCATTATCTGCAATGTAACTGTGTCCCTTTGTTTTACTTTGTGTTCTTACTGAATCTGAAATAAATCACAAAAGACAAGTGAGATCTATTAACCTGCCTTTTTATAAGGCACTCACTAATAAAAGTGAAGCTGTTGGGGTTTTTTTCTGTGGCAAAATAGTAGGTAGCTTTGCCAGCACTAATACTAAAAGGCATTTTCTTGAACAGTGAGAGTCATATCTCTAAGATGTTTCTTTCATCTTTCTAAGAAGATGAAAGAAATATTTATTTATTGACTCTGCTTTCTGTCACTGCTTTACTCTGTGATCTCACAGATTATGCTTCAATATTCAGGGATGGGGTTTTTTTGGTTTTTTTATTTGTTTGTTTGGTTGGTTTTTTCCAATTTAAGCTCTCAGGTTTTGTTTGTTTCTTTTCCCTTTGGCCTATTACTGAGGATGATTAACTGAATAAAAGCCTGATAATACTATATTTTCACATTTGGAGTACTTGTGAACAAGGTGGTAAATATAAGCACACACTTATTGTCTATACAAACTGTGTCCTAATAACTCCTTTTTTAAACATCCTTATACCTTAATTTTTTACATGCACCTTCTTGGAACAAAGATGACATTTATGTGTATATATTACTTGTATGTACTTTACATGCTTCAACACATATCTTCTATCAGTTCTATTTTCCCTTGAGGCAGGCGGTGTAAAAACTATATTTCAGAGAGAAGTTGCTACAAATACTTCTAAACTTGATTGAGGCAGATTCACATGCTGATGTTACATGTGATTGCTCATTGGTCTCTGTAAGATGCACATTGTAAGCTGAAAGATGAAATTAGAAACCATTAACATTTTTAGTTTTGCTACTTTAGCACCAATTATGCATAATTTACCTGTATGCAGATAAAAATCTTTGAAAGACTGATTTTATTTTAAATACTAATAAGTATTAAACACTGAAACATTAAAACCTTCTATTCTCTTAGCTGCATTATATATTTCTGATTAGTTACTATTTTAAAATATAATATTATTGTGTATTATACAAGGTAATTCATTATATATTATAATTAATATATAATTATATGTTATAATTGCAAGAGTATTACATTTTTATATTTATATTTATTATATATTATGCTGTAAAAAATAAAAATTATTTACTGAATGGAGCAAAAATTAGGAAAACATCGTGTGTGTATCTCAAAAGAGTAAAATAAATGATCTACCCTGTTTTGAAACTCCATAAAACATAACAGAAATTATCACTCTTTTCCTTATGGCTATGGAGGCTAAATTGTAGGACATAGGGATGTAGATTTCCTCTGTATGTATTATATATATGTTCCAAACATGAAGGTCATTAAAGTAAAGAGCCAACACTGCTTTGTATAGCATTATACTCAGTTCAGAAAAAAAAAAAAAAAAAAGCATAGACAGGGCAACTTTGTTCATGACCTATTTAAGTCAATTTTTTTGTATATAGTTTCATTTGTGGTTTTCATTTGTTAGAATGAAATTACTGTTCTTGTTATTTGGGAATATTTGCAACATTAAAAAGATATACTTGTGTTTTATACTGGGTTTACATTTTCATTTAAAAAGTGTTGTTACTCCCTATTTTCTGTTTCACTATGTCCTTGGCAGCAATAACAATGCCTTCAAAGATTTTCAAGGGCATGAAGTAGTATTTTTTGTCATTCTAAGTGAATTCTAAGAAAAACTACCTATTGAAAAAGCATGTAAAGTGGGACTATCAACGATGGATGCAAAAATCACTAAAAATGTAAACACACCTAACTTGAGAGAAAAAAAAAAGTAATATGCTATATTTGCTATATTCCTTTATACTGTTAAATTGAAATTATATATTTGCTCTTTATCATTGAACAACAGCTCTACATTTGAAAACCATTAGTTTAAAAACTATTAGGAGACTTAGAGAATGCTTTTTTTCTTGTTGCTTTGCTTTTGGAACTTGATAATTTACAAGGGTGTCAACAATATTTGGAGCTTTTTTATTTTTTTGATTATTTTTCTCTCACATTCATACATGATAACAAAGGACTTGTCAGAATTTTAGGAATGATGGCAGCTATTCTTTCTGTCGGCAGATATTTTTCCAATAGCTGTTTGTTTAAGAGTTGGTAAAGATCTGGATTCTTCTCTCTGCTCTGTGTGATGGGACTCAATCTCTCATCTTTTCAGAAAGCTCACCAAAACTTTTCAAAAGCAATTTCAGGAGGTGATAACGCCCTCTTTAAGTCTAAATTTTATATAAATACAATCAATCATTGAACGTTTCAGTCACTGGCGCATTAGAAATTTATTTTGCAGGTATATTGTTTTGGGCTGGGGTCATTTTCTTCACAGTATCTACTATGGGGCTCTGTTTTGGATTTGTGCTGGCAATAATGTTGATAATACAGAGATGGTTTTGTTACTGCTGAGCAGTGGCTATACAGCATCAAGGCCTCATACTATCACACTGATGAGGAGTCTGGAGGTGAACAAGGACTTGGGAGAAGACATAGCCAGGAGAACGTCAAAATGACAACAGTTACCCTATACCATATGGCATCATATTCACCATATATAGTTGGGGGAAGAGCAATGAAGGGGACAATATTCAGAGTGATGAATTTTGTTTTCCCAAGCAACTATTACATGTGATGGGACCCTGCTCTCCTGGAGAGGCTAAACACCTACCTGCCCAAGGGAAGGTATGAATTAATTCCTTGTTTTGTTTTGTTTGCATGTGTGCAGCTTTTGTTTTTCCTATTGAATTGTCTTTATCTCAACCCACAAGTTTTTTGGCTTTTAATCTTCGATTCTCCCCCCCTATCCTGCTGGTGGGTGATGAGCAAGCAGCTGCCTGGTGTTTAGTTATCAGCTGAAGTGAAACCATGACAGCAGAAAACTGATAAAAATTTCACTTGTTCACACTTTCCAGCTTTTCACGTGCAATTCTCAGGGTTTAGATTGTGGATTCCTCTCTAGAATTGTAAATTCATGCATGTGCTTTGAATGAGGAACCTTGGGCATCTAGGTGTACGTGGGAAACGTGGAGAAATTGTTCATGCAGAAGCTCTGTAACAACCATAGTATTTCTTTATAAATGTTAACTTTTGGTAAGCATCTAGCATGAAGAAATTAAGTAATTTTATTTTGTTAGGCTGTATCTCACATCATTGAGAAGTTTCTGTCATTTTTTTTTAATGGCAATTTAACTGATTTTCCCAGAAACCTACTCAGGAGCAAAAGGAATTACCAGAAGTGTGTTGGTCACTTCCAGTCTGAAAATTGTCTTCTACAGGGTTGCAAACATTTAGGCACATTTAGAATTACGGACAGCGGGTTCTCGCAGCACTTCACACCCTTCCTTGGATACCATAACCTGTGAGGAAAAGCACAACAATATCTGAAGTGATTGCTCCATGAGTAGCTATAACATTGCACATGTACTATTACATGGTGTTAAGATCTAATTAATGAGAGATACCTCTGCCCAAATTAAGGTGCTAACAAGACCATATGCTGAAGTCATTTATATAGATTTTATTTAACAATGAATGTGAAGTAGAGAGATAGAAAGAAATAGGAAAGAGCAGAGAGAGACAGGGAGAGATACAGACCAAGCAGAAAGTCAACACCCATGGATCCAGCAGCATCCTTGTTGATTGGTCTTCACTCTATGCTTCTCAGTGGTGGGGGTGCCCAGGTCATTCAAAACTTTTCACTATTTATACATTTCAGCAAACAAGGAATTAATGCACATTGGCTATACAGTCCTCTTATTTCATTGGTCAAGTAATTTCCTAACTTCTAATGCTAATTAGTCCTCATGTTCAATCTTACAGCTCTTTTGATTCAGTGGGCTGTGAGTCAGTGGTTGTGATCTCCTCTTTATCTTGTATCAAGTTCCCACTGTTGTGGCTAACTTGAAGTCCAGATTCCAGGTATCCACAAAGGAATATTCAGTGAGTGGTTGGTTTTTTTTGATTTCGAATGCCATCTGTCCTATAATTTGGGGAGATCTTTGTCTGACTAGTTATATGTGTATGAGCAGTTGCTTCTTTACAGTTTGTCACAGTGGGAATTTTTGTTCAGATGCATTACCCAGGATGTGTTAACCAGATCTTGCCTCGCCAGAGGAGTTAGAGTAATCCTCTCACTGCATTTAGTGTCTATCTCAAGGTATAGTCCTCCTATGTCCTTAACAGTGTTTGAGACAGGCAACTGTGCTATTTAAGTCCTTACATAGAGTCAATGTACACAGCATGACACATTGTGTATCATCCATGGAATTAAAGGACATATAAATACTCTGGTTCTTTAGATGGCTACAGGGATCTCCATATTTTGCCGATAAGTTCACACAGATGTGAAGAGTAAAAGTGAATTCAAAATGCTGAACATTATGAAATATGTGATATACCAGGACTGTAGAAGAGAGGAAGGAGCTCACAGGGAAAGCTGAAGCTCCTCTCAGCCTGTAAAGAAAGTTATTCTTTGTTTCTAGCTCATGTCTACCTATATCTTGTGCATTTCAACCTTCTCACCTTAAAGAGCTCTAGTGGCTTCCTTGGGATCTTGTCTCACTTCTATACAATGTAGTCTAAACATTCTGTTTATCTAGACTATTGCAAGGAAAAATCATAAAACCCAAGCAATCAGAGAGGAGGTGAGTCACCTTTACACACTTCCTGACTTCTTATTACAATATTTCGATGATTCTGATTTCCAAATTACTTTTTACATGAGTGACTGTATCACAAGGATTTTTAGTGTGCTGTCAGAATTGAGGCAGTAGAGAAGTTTGACCAACATCACAGAAGTAAAATCTATTACTGACAAGAAAAAGGAAGAAATACACTGCCAATGCCTCTTATGTAGAATGCTAAGTACGGCATTTATTGCTATTACCAACATGCAACATCAGTTCTGAAAAGACACTGAACTTTTAGTGCTACATGGTCCTGACATTTTTAAAACCCTTGCCATTACAGCTAATGTGGTTTGCAATTTTAGCTATTACTAGAAAGTATTCACTTCTTACTTACATGGAAATATTTATCCTAGTAGCAGAAGCAATTCAGCACTATAACCGGAAATAATTTGCTAATAAGCAACAGCATAATG
>JAOXXN010000375.1:931324-949683 GCA_026770055.1 Myrmophylax atrothorax
CTAAAAAGAACCCCAAAGCACCGCCACCACCACCACCACCAACAAAACAAAACAAAAAGCTTTTTTCATGATTATTACATAAATTCTCTGTGCTGTGTGCTTGGGGTTTAGCCTGGCATTTCTGTGTTTATTAATGTTTCTGAAAGTGTACTGAAAAGTTTTAAAGAAGCATCTGAAATCATAAACTGAGCCACCACTGTACTAGGAGGTTCCTGTATTCCTGACTGGTTGAGGTTTGGCAGGGACATTCTGAGATCCCCTAGTACAAACCATGTTGTCAAGCAGGGTCACCTTGAGCAAGTTGCTGATGCTTCCAAGGTTCTTTTCTTTTTCCTAGAAATTTTTTTAATGCTAGGGTATTAAATGGCTACTCTTTTAGGCTAGATAATTTCATAGCAGGATCCTCCTCCAGTCATCATTAATGCCATTTTGCTGGTAGTTAAACTAATGGATTTGTAGATACTATTTCATAGCGATTTATGTGGACTATATTGCATTCTGAATTTTAAACAGTAAAGCTACCACAGAGTAGTAACTGAGGAAGCAACAGAAACTAAGAAAATGGGAAATTAAAAGAAACCTGTAACTGTACCCAGAGGTGTCAGGAATATGCCTACTTTAACGAGGAAAACGCAGAACTAGGCATTATCAAGAACTAATAGCCTCATTACTGACCCTAAAGTTCCCCATGTTCCTCTTAATCCTGGTCTGCTTGCTGCTCAGTTCCTCACAGTATTACAAGATGGAAACAATACTTTATAATGATGCAGTCAAGTGACAGATCTGTAACAGAAATGTCTACAGCAGAGTCTTCAATTCAAGTAACCTCCATTCAAAATGGTCTATAAAATCTCAATCTAATCCACCATGAATACTGCTTTCAGCTAAACTGAGCTATTTTCATTATTTCATTGTGTTTTGTATCCCTGGAGAAGACTTGAAAATACTTTCCTGAATTAATGAAGCTGAAGAAGCTTTGTGGGAAAGCTGGTACCTTCTTAATTTTTGCATGTTTAGCATGAGACCTTCTTAAAGGACTGTGGGCATTTTGAATAAATTCTAGCTCTTAATGGCTTCTTCATGAATATAAATATAGAAGCATAGCAGGGAACTTTATCACAGCCTCAAATCAAGTTGTTCTTTTGATGCCTTTTACCACAGTGGTCACAAAATATGTTTTCTCAAAATCAATTCTGGGTCACTTTGATTTGATTTTAAGTCAACAAAATTAATTCTAGGTACCTTTAAAATTAGTTATTAGCTCCATTTTTTTTATTTTGAAACATGATTAATTATTTTCTAATTTTGCAAATATAGTAAACCCTCTGCTTTCCTAAACAGAGAGAATTGATGATTCTCAGCTTCTCAGAGGGGAGATTTAGATAAGATCTTACAAAATTATTCTGTAATGTGAGGATGGTTAGGCACTGAAATGTTTCCCAGAGAATTTTTGAATGCTTCTTCCCTGGAATTATTCAAGGCCAGGTTGCATGGGGCTTTTATTAACCTGGCCTGGTGGAAAGTGTGCCTGCTCATGGCAGAGGGGTTGGAGGTTGATGATTTTTAATGTCTCTTCCAAACCAAAGCATTTGAAGATTCTATGATTTCAATTTCTCAATGTTATATCTATAATTTTTACATTAATTTGAAAATAATATGTAAAGCTCTGTATTCAGTATGAAAATGTAAGACCTGGATGGTCAATCTTGAATGTGAAATATGCCATTCTAGATTAGGCTATGACTAAAAAGTTCTTTAATGCAGAGATCATGTCAAAGGCAGTCATGTCTTGTGCTATGTAAAGTCCCTGCGATATGTAATTTTCCTCCTGCCTAAACTATTAAATATCTGGGCTGTTTTATCCCACCCAAGGCCTGAAACCTCCAGAGTTCTTAAAAACAAAGCAAACCAGCCTGGTTATACTCACTCCATTATCTATATACTTAGAGTGGTGTTGTAACTAATGACCTCTAAACTGTTAGCTCATTGAACTGCATGGGTGTTTTCAAATATCTTGATCCTGTTACAATAAGCAAAAGCAATTTCTACACAAACATGTTTGCTCCTTACATATCCACTGTACAACACAAAAGAACATAATTACCACTACTTATATAAGTTGCCAATATTTTAATCCACAAAAATGTGCAAGTATTTACAGGGCCCTCATTGTCCTGGCATGAGCTAAATGAATTGCAACCTGACCTATCAAATTTTGACATTGTCAGGTGTTGTGTCAAAAAAAGTTGAAGGACCCTGAGGAGAAGTTCTGGTACAAAAATAACTGAATATTCACAGACATTTTATTGTCCAAAAAGGAGCTACATACTAAGTTAAAATGTTAGTGAGCAGAGAATATCAGAGAAATAAAATGTAGACTTCTAAATCCATATTCAAAGTCTTCAGACCTCATTTTAATGTATTACTTTAACATCAGTTAATTTGGAAAAAAAAATCCAGCTCATTGTAAAGCACACACTGCAATTTTTTCATTCCAATTTCTAAAGATTTCTTGTAGTTCAATCACTGCCAGTGTACTGGTTTAAAGGTAAAACAGCAGTAGAAACAACCCCACCACAAGAGAGATTGTAAGAGAATTATAATTTAATAAAAATATTGCAATAAATGCAATAGGACAAAGAGAAAATGGTTTTAACCCACAAAACTCAGAAGTGTAACCCAGCACCCTGGGGCACAAACACAATGGTGTTCGTTAACCCCTGTGCAGAGACCCACATGGTTCCCCCGAGTCCAAAGCAAAGGAGGTGAAAAACCTGTTGGTGCAGATGAGGGTTGAAGTCTGGTCAAGAGTGGTGGTCTCCTCCTGTCAAGGTTCTGGTCCTCCTGTGGATCTGATGAGTGGTTCCCCAAGTCCAAACCCCCCAAGATTATATCCCCTCAGGTACAGGTGGGACCATCCAGTACATCCCCCAGAATGGGGAATTACACAATGGGTGATCTAACTCTGTGAGTCATGGGGTATTTTGGAATCATTGATGGCCCATTAGCAGACATGACACCTCAGGCTGGGTGTGGAAGTGCTAGCAACTCCCTGAAGGAGTTATCACAACTGTTATCTCACAGGTGTCTTTCACATCAAGCTCACACCCTGAGGGGTTGGGTGTGCCCTGGGCAGCTGCTGCAAATGGTCCATTGTTAACAGTTCACGGTAGATGGCATAGAGGGTTTAGAATACACAGCTTTGGTCACACCCACGCAGTGATAAACTGGTTCCAGCTTCCTGAACTAGGACAGCCAATAACACAGAAAACATAGGAGATCTGAGTTTTGTCACTATCAAAACTATGACTCAGTAGTTAATCTATCCTGATTTTAGGTTTATTGTAGAATTTTTTTAATAAAAAGCCACAGACAAATTTAATCTCTGGAAAATTTAACAATCAAAAAATATCAAATAAAAATCACTACCCAATTCATATCATTAAATTTAGGCCACAGATTAGTAATACATATGTTCCAACACATCAGATGGATTTCTGCCTTTATTACTCATTTGGTAACCTGAGCAAATACTATATTGATTGAAATTATCAATAAGGGCTTTTGTTTTACTGTGAGTTGTAAGACCCCAGACAGGCTTATGCTCATTAAAGTGATTTTACTTTAAAAATATGCAAGACTCCAAATCTTTGCCCACCAAAATTATTGAAAGAGCCTTAAGTTCTTTTAATACCTTAATAGAGAGTGCAAGGGAGAAGGGCTGCACAGGTGTTCTCAGGAGGTGCTTTTACTGATAAACTAGAAAATAAGGGAACATGACAAAAGTTTGAAGCATTCCAGGAAGCATGTACTTAGCACATGCTAACCCATACAATCTAGCAAAATCCCACCCATTCTAAATTACCCAAAATATTAAAGAGAAGAAGAGGTAAAGAAAGACAGAGTTTTATTTGCCACCCCAGATCCAGCATAAATCCAACTACCAAAAGTCCAGAAGATGGCAGGATCTGACCACACAGTGGTCACATGGTGCTGCTTTTATTGGCTTTGTCCCCAATGTGGCCAACCCCACACCCCTAGGCCATGAAAACTGGACCTGGGTTAGGGGATCAGGTGTCCGGTGTGGGGCAGCACTCCTGGTGTCCAGTGACCAACAGCTGCTTCGAAGCTGTGCCAGGATGCCCCAAGAGACTGGATAGAGGCAGGGCAGCACTTCACCTTCGTGTAATTCAACCTGTCCCTTTCCCCCAACACACACACTTGAGCAGGTCTGAGCCAGCAGTTAATATAATATACCAGTGTCTCACATGAGTAAAACTGGATTGTCTTGTAAAAACTGTTCCTCATACACAGGAATTTTAGTGCTTCTTAAAATATCATTTATTGCAAATTGAATTGTCCTTTGAAGTTCAACAACCTAAATCCAGTGTTTTAATGATGTTTAATGTCCTAACTCCTCTCAAACTAACCAGTAGTTGTGGAAACTAAGTATTTTGAATATCTGAGCCCAGTTCATTTTACGGTTAGTAAACCCTACTACTCCAGTTAGCTACTGGGTTTTCATGAATTAAACTTTTGTTACTAATTTTGTGTGATGAGTATAACAACAATTTTTTTTTCAATAAATTTGATTTAGCAACGCGTGTGTTGAAGTACTTAGGCATGAAGCACAAGACTTGAGTATTTACACTAAATTCAGTGAACCCTAAGAACATTTAATATGTTAATATGAATATTAGTATGTATTCCAGAAAGTAATGGTGAAGTTCTCACTGAGTTATCAAAATCATAGTAAGCCTGCAAAGTGTGTTGTTATACTGATTTTCGTACTGAGGATAGTGAGTAGCACCTGTCCAGTAAATATATTCCAGCAAATATGTTCCAGTAAATATATTCTGTGCTAGAAGAAAGATAGAAAAGTACTTTCTTTTCCCCTTGTTTTAGTTTGCTTTGAAAATTCTGCCCTTGTGTCTGCTGCTGTTCCATTTCTTAGTGTTCTGCTAGGCAGAAGGTCCACAGAAACAATGATATAGGAGACAAACTCTGTGGAAGAAAAGGACCTGATTAATTTGCTGTTAACTTCATTTGCAAAATATCAGGGATTTTCTGACTGATTTTTCTAACAATTGTGCTGAATTTCTGAAATTACTGAAGGGTATTTAACAGTTGTAGTATGAAAAGTAGCTATGTTTCTGTCTTTGAGGGTAATGAAGAAAAAAGCATCCTTCTGTAGCCATTACTGAGATAGAATTTAACATGACCTGGAAAGCATGTGACCTCAGCAGCTATTAGTTTCAGAGGCCTGGCTCAGATAGAAACTTTAGCAAGACATTTAGAATGAGGACATAAACATACCTTGGAAAATGTCAAGCAGAGAACCACCTTTGAAATTTACAAAAAACAAGTGGTTGCCTATTGCAGGGCAGAGCATTCAACAAAACTTACAAAAATTGAAATTAAATACGTGTTATAATGAGTAACAGCAGGATGGGCTGTCGTGCGGACTCTGAGAAACATAACCATACTCCCTGAAGTATCGAATTTCTTCACACCACAATCAGGGAAATGAAACACTTAAAAAACTGCTGTTAATCTTACAGCTATTCACCTTTCTCATTAATTAAGACTGCAGGGAAAGGATTCATGAAGTAACTTAAGTCTAGACATAATTGCCACTGATTCTACCTGCTAATGCAAAGTCCTGATGAAGACAAGGAATCAATAGGACCTAATTTAGGATATTCAGTCTCCAACTGACTCTTTCAAAAAAAAGGGCAATTAACTTCCATTATCTTCTAATAAGAAATGCCTCCTTTGCTCTTAACCTATTATGATTAAACAGGGAACTCCCAAATTCTGTTTTGTGTCTAACTGGTATTTGTGATTTACTGTTACCTTTCAGAACCATTCTTATGCTTTTTTTTTGAGTCAGAAGGCAATTATGTGGCAAACTAAGACACAAAAGAATTTTATGTCTTGTTCCTTCAAATTAATTTTAACATTGCAAAATTGTCAGTATCAAATAGATCATTAACTGCTTATGCCTTGTGGCAGACAATAAAAATTTTTGCGTAATAAAAAGTGGGTAAAATTTGAAGGCACCATGTAAGATGTCACCTTGTTCAGATGCAAAGTATTCTTGAAAAAAACCCCTTAGTCTATCCAGAAAATTGTCAGTAATTTCATAAGACTAAAAATGCTTTTAGAAACTTTGGCATCTCTTGATGTCTCAAAGGGTGAGAGACAAGATATGCATTTAACAAACAATGTGTTTTTCCATATTCAAGAGGATAAATCACAAAGCTTTTGAGGAAAAGTAAATAGTGGATTTTAGCATTTCTTTCTATGTCTGGTATTTCCCTTCTCTGTTAAACTTACGGATGAATAATGTAGTACTTTTTTTCTCTCACAATGTATAGTTCATACTATAACAATTCTGCCAGTTTCTCAGACAGATCCTGCTTTAGTACCGAACAAGATACACTTATAAGATGCAATGAGTGGGACTACTTATCCTAATTTTTCAGTTGAGGAATTAGAAAAATTTTGCTAACTTTACGAACAAAATTTTGTCATTCCAATGGAAGTCTGCAGTCTTTGTTATAGCAGTTCTAATCGTGCAAAAGCATTTCACGTTTGAAAAATGAGTTAAAGTGAAAAACTTATATGTGTAGCCTTTATGGCCCTTAAGAGCAGTGAGTTTTTATGACTGCAGATTGCATCCTACAAACTGCTCTTGGCCAGTAGAATCCCCAAAACTGCTTGACTTGACCACATCAAAGAATTAGCTGCCTACATCTTCTACAAGGTTCTTTGAGCACCATAAAACATGTCTTTCCCATGCCCATCTCAAGCTCGCAGGCTATTACACTTTCTCTCTGAATGTCTGCTGTGTCAAGCTTTGGAAAGCCACAAAGGAGTAAGCACTGAGATCTACAGCTTTTCTCCTAAAAAGGATTATAAGGGATGTAGGCGATAGCTTAAAAATATTGCCTTGCCCACAGATATTTGAATGAACTACTATCTCTCAGGACTGTATCTTATCCATGACTACAAGAAGACTTTCTGTGGTATGTTTAAGCTGTTTGATTTGTCACAATACTACTAAAAATTTATGAACTTATCATTTTGAAGTGCTGGTTTACTGCAAGAGCTGGTTTAGAAATATTTGAGTAATCCAAAGTGTATGTATATAGGTTTTAAGTCTTCTACTTCCATTATAATTCTCACACTTATTTTTCAATCACTACCTTAGGGCAGGACTCCAGAAGTCAGACCTGGAACTCTTTCTTGCTTCAGAACACAGCCTTAAGGGAAAAGTGAAAAACTGACTGTGTAGCAAAATAGTTTTCCCAGGCCCTAGTCTGTCAGCACTCCAATTTTAATTGAAAAATATCTTTGAATATCTGTAACTATAGATTAATAAACTGGCTTAATTAACCTAAAGGTATACTAACCAGTTAAAATTTTTTGAAATTTATACAGTTTTAATTTCTGTTCTGTCCCCTGTCCATTTTAGACATAAAACTATCAGTTTATCTAGAAATATTTGAAAATACTTGGCTTTTCAAGTATAGCTCAGTTAGCTGTTCTTCCTTATGAATAAACCTATCTTTCAAAAAATGTTTTTAAAGACAAATTTCTCTGTACACAATGACAAACCCACATATTTCATAAAGTCCAGAGAAAGTGTCCTTGTTTAGCATAGAGGTATGATTCATCAAAACACAGCACTTACAGGAAGAAATTATGCCGCTTTCACAAAAATACCACCAAATATGTTAGACTTTCTTTCCCATAAATATTCAATATTTGTTGCAGTATTGACCCGCTACCTTTCAAGTTTCATCTAATAATAAATGCCAGTTAAACAAGCCCATGTTGCCTTTAGATTGATTTGCTACTGGAAGGCTAAATTTTTTAGTATAAGTAAAAAGCTATCTGCAAAGGTTATGTGTACATAATATGTAAATAAAATAGATATAAATATTTTGAAATGCAAAAACTAATAAAAACAAAATGCAAAAGGTAATTACAGCACAATAAATTTTGAGGTGATATTTACAAACTTGACAAAACTAAACCAGTGATTAAATTGCATTCTGTGTTCTGTAGACAGTGAGATCTCAAGTTGCTTGTTCAAATTCATGCCTAGCTACTCTATCTTGTATAAAATTGCTTCTGTTAATACTCACAGGATTCCCTTAAAATTTCTAGTGTTGTCTTCTTTTCAGTAGCGAGATCCTTGTATTAGTATAATAGAGGAACTTAATATGTTTAAGGGAAAGAATTTATTACCCACAAATCATTTATTAAAATTCAGAATACTTCACTGTAGAATAATTATCTTTTGGAACTTTTAGAGTGAAATCTCTGTGTAATCAGAGTTAATTTTTATCTTGTTACGTACATTAGAATCCATAAAGACATTTTTCTAGCTGCCCCAGGTTTAAGATTCCTGGAGTAATAGATGTTCAAAATGATTAGGGAGTGTATCCCAGCTTTTCCAGGTTACAGCCTTCTCTCAGCTGGAGGACTACAGCCCTCAGCAGCATTATAGTGCCTTATGTAGTCTACTGTTCAGTAGACTGCAGAATAGAAGCAAACATTCAGATCTTGCACAGGTATACAAATATTGACTCTAAGAACAGTTGTGTTGTCTAGTCTACTGTCCATTTAAAAGGAAAAACACAACAAGGAATTTGTGGGATAATAACTTTTGAACACCTATGTCTACTAAAGGTTTCTGAGCTACCTTCCCTTGCGTTTGTCTCCAAGGTTAGCTGAGCATGAGGAAAAGAGGCAAGTTTCAAAACATTAAAGTAGCACACATTGTTTTTGGAGCAGCAGACCCATTATATTAGCTGCATGGTATATCTGACTCCCTATATTATTTGTATTAAGTATTTAAGAAGTTCCTCTGACATATGGATTGTCTTGAAAAAAAAAGGTTGTGAATAAAATATATTCATTCTACCAAAAACTTGTTAAACTATTTTAATTATCATGATAACAAGACATCATTTTCAATTTAAATGTCTACCAGCTTCATTTGAAAATGTTGTTGCAAAACATTCATAAAACAAATTTCTAAAGGCTTCATCTCAAAAAGATTCACCATGTCAAACTGAAGAGATGGTTAATTCTGGTTGACTCTAATCAACCTATGCAAATAGAGTAATGAAGCCTAAACAGTGGGTCACAACTGAATAGCAAGTGAATTTTCATCTGTGCCACTTGAGACCCTAAAACTGGATTTAAAGCATGAGTTACTACAAATATGGCACTTTTTTTTACATAGCAGGTGTCAGATTAGACAGAGCACTAATTTTTCCGAAACAAAAAAGTATGAAAGCTCTTTTCAAACTCATTATCAAAGCAAGATATTGCTCACCAAGTAAATTTATTAGCACAGTCAAATTATGCTGCTCTATGTATGAGACAATTGAGAAGTTCTGTATTACATAATTTTCTAAAATTAATCAGTTTTTACAGCTGTGATGTGCTGATATGCTGAAAAGATGGAAGACAAAGCATAAATAGATGGAAGATTCTTGAAAAAAAAGAGATATATAACTAGTTAATGGAAATTGGAAGTGATCAAAACTCTCCAAAATGTGTGCACTGAAGGGGGAATCTGCTGCTGGAGGTTTTCTAATAGTGAGTATGTTTGTAGTACGATAAATCATGCTACGTGTTTATTTCATCTTTCTATTCTGCAGCTTTCCAAATTTCTGAAATAGATATACGTACCTATATTTGGTTTTCTTAAATGTTGTTAGGCAGTCCTTAAACATATGAAAGTGCTAGAAATCTGTTGTGTTTTTCTTCATAGGTCATGTGAGAAGACATACACTTTCTATTTGTATGACAGAACTTTATTAATAACATTTAGAAACATTCTTTCAACAAATATTCCTATCGCAAAAGTCAGGAATGTTTTATTAGAAAACAAAGTTACATTTGCCATCCCAGTGGACTTAAAAAATACCTACACACCTTAGTCAGTTCTGAATAAATAGTATACAATGATGTACTCTCTAGACCTTTTGAATGGGCAAGTTCATTTATTGCTCTGTGTAGAGTTATATCCAGCAATATGTAGGGATACTCTAAAATATATTTTTTCAAAAGCTGCCATTTTGCCTTTCAGAAATTTCACTCTTAAAAATCAAACAATTGTGATGAAATTCACCTGTTTTGAAAAGTTCAGCAGTTTTCCTTTAGAAATTTACTTACTGATGAATTGTTGGTTATTCAATGCCCCTCTGCATTTAGTAGAACTCAGTGTCCAAGTGCATTTTTTTGAGGTGTCACTGTCTTGCAAAGGATAGTCTGCAGATGCTCACTAATGATCAGAGAAGACCTGCTATGTCCCGTGTTTTTAATCATCACGCTCGAATACTAAATTGTGGAGAAGTCCACATTTGGAAATCTTAGGTATCTTCAGGAATAATTCTGCCCTCTGACTTCCTGTAAAGTATTGGAGAATTATTTTATCTAATTTATAAGTACCAATGAACTGGCTAGTAACATTTACATTAGTTTCTGCACAAGTTCTAAGAAAGATTCTGCTTGTGTCTACTTCTCATAATAAGCTGAGTTTTCTGGTGTAATATTTATTTGTTTTAAATATGTTAATTTGCTTCAGACAGTTTATCTGATGCTTTGAGCAACCTACATATTAGCCTTGAAAGTATACTTTTTCAAATTTGGCCTTGTCCCTACTTTGCTATTTTGTATGGTGAGTTTTGCTATGAAACAACCAGACTCAAATTTTTCAGGACTATAATTTTCAATGAATGTATAGAAATGTGAATGTGGCCTAATTATGGGCCTGCTGTTTTATTCTAACCAAATAGGCTGGGTAGACATAATATTTCTGGTGTTCTGATTTAAATATGCAAATTGAGTTTTCCAATTCAAACATCTTTGTTAGAAAACAAAAAGCTTGAAGCTATCCAACCTTATTTATCAGAGGACTTTTCCACCCCCTTATTACATCTTCACGTGTGTCATGGATTAAAAAAAAAGTATTTATATGTAATATATTTACAATACATGTAGTGGATATACCCACACACACACACATAATCCACAGACAAAAATAATATGAATCCATGAAACTGCTAATTTCACTGTTTTCCACTAACTTTTATCCAAAGTTCCTGGTTAGCTTTACTTTTTTTGGCATAGGGGATTTGCAATATAGGCCATGGTACTGGTGAAAGCACATTTGCTGTCACTGTACTTTTCATTATCAACAGTGTGAAACAATAGCCACCAATCACACAAAGGCATGAGCACACAGGGTTCATAGGTAAATTTGCATGAACACTGAACAGCTTGCAGATCATTAGAGAAACTTAATGGGATGCATCACGAAACAAATACACCCCAGCAAATATCATTAGGATGCACACACAGTGCTGAGTGAAAGCTAAATGTGATTTCCTACATTGCAATGAAAAGATATAGTTGACTGTGGATGACTATGCTTTGCCCTGAATTTTTAAGCACAGCACTGTCCCTAAATTTTTTTTTTCAAATTATTCTTCAGTATGAAGAGTATGAAAATTTGACTTTGAAAACACTTCTCTTAATTCTAAGGTCTGCTGTAACTTCCTCACAACATTTTAGTCCTACTTGCTATTTAAAAATTGATAAAACTTTCTGTTGTAGTGGAGAGATGAGACAATATTTTGTTGTGATGTGATGTGATATCACAAAAACCTTTGCTGTCACTATTACCTTTACCACATTAATGATCACATTAGTGATCAGTAAGATATTATTTTTGTGACATGGGTAAATGCTTTTCTGTTTTCACTACTATTATTCAACTTAATAAATACCAATTTCAGTCTAAAAGAGCAAAATTTTCAACTAAATACGTGCTGTAGTGTAGAGCAGAAACTTTAATTCCATTCTTTTCTTGCAAGGTTCTTCACTACCTACTGCCTCCTGAGAAATGAGATTCATCATCTGTTTTAACTAATTCTATTTAGTGGCAGAATATTTTACAAAAATAATCTAATTGGGTTAAATGTCTCATAATATATGAACTGCATGTGAGGGCTCTGTTTGGTTGGGGTTTGATGGGGTTTGGGTATTTTTTTTTTTAAATTAGTTGTGGTTTCTTTATGGGAGAGTGAGGGAGGGTGCATTTCATCTACACATTTTGTTTGTATTGTGAAAGAAAAACATATATTGAGTAATAAATCCACAAACTCTGAGGTAGTATGCTATTAATTTTTTAGCAGCAGAGAACATTTAGAAAGAATAAGAATCTCATACTAAAGTAAAGTTTCTCATGCATCACTATCTGAGAACAGCTGTAAAGCATGGGGTTTAGCTAAACTGAAAACAGTAGGAAATTTTTACAAACTTTAACAATATAATTTGTTTCGTAAAACAGAATATATATTTCAAATACTGAAACATGCTATATGGATTTATAGAAGTTAACACAGTAAACATACGACCCTATAAATAATTTTCAACAAAGTCCAACATGCAGATAAGAAGAAATTGAATAATTTGTATTGTCCTCATCCTTTACAATAATTGATGAGTGCCTACAGAAGCTGGTTTTCCCTTTCTTAGCCCAAAGGGGGATGTTGTATAGTCAATCAAATACATTTTCTCTTACAAAAAAACACCATCCGATGCAAAATCTGATGAATGACCATCTGGAAATCCATTTTATCTTACTAGTTTTCAGAGTTGCATTAAACATTATATATACAGCTTCAACTATTTCTACCCACTAAAGTAATAGGGCTTATTTCTATTCCTGCCGCTTCCTTCCATCCTGTTCTAGCACAGCATGTTTAAGGGCTGGAGACAGACACCTAAGTAACTGGCAACCTATTTAAGACCTGGCATCATCTCTTCCTTTCTGTGCAGAGCAATCCTTAAACATTTTAAAAGGCTCAATTGAACTGACTTAAACTTGGAAATAAAAGGCACATCCAAAGTCACTTTTATGGGTAAAATTTATGTGATTATGGCTTAAACAATTCTTCATTTCAAATGTTCTGAAGCTCTCACTATTAAATTAGAATCAATTATTCTTCAGATGGTGGTCATAATAAATCAGATTTGTCTTTGGACTGATCTAAACACTGATTATTTATAAAGAGCTATTTACTGAACTCTCATTTGAGGTGTGGGTAAAAGGAGATTTTATCAGAATAATCCTTCAGCTACGTCAACAGCATGCCTTTATCAAATTTTCAATAGAATTTTGACCGTCATTATGACAGAGTACCAATATATTGCCTAAAGTGACAATATGAAATACAGTTGTCAGAAGCTATACAAGCTTATTTTTGTCAAGTGTTCCAGGTCTCAGGGCTTTGACATTTAAAATGTCAAAATTAGAACTGTCAGTTGTGTTAATCACTTTGAAAATAAATACTCCTGCCACATAAAGCTTTTAAAATTAATTCCTAATACTCTTTAAAAAGACTGATCCTTGTATTTTAAAATTTGTCACTGATTGTTTTGATAAATTCAAATGTCTATTTGTTTCTACTCCAAATTCAGAAAAGACTTTTTTAATCAGATAACAAAGACAATATCAACCAAAACACATGACTTTAGTAGTCATCCTCTTTTGCCTCTACCTCTGCTACCTCAGATATCATGTGTACCTGATAGCACTGTTCATTTTTTTTATACAATACTGATAATTATTTACATCATAGGACCATTTGACTATGCTGATTTAAGTATAAATGTGAAGGAAAACACAGTCCCTTTCTTGAAAAGGGACTCTTAACACACCAAAATATCCCACATAAACAACAGGATCAATGGCAATCATAACTGTAAAGACAATAAAGATAAAAAAAGATATGAATAAGAAAGGTAAAAAGTTAGTATAGCGAGACACCTTCACTGCACATTTTTAGAAATAGTTGTCTTAGTTCTCTTTTTTTCTGGGCTATACCTCTGTACAGCTAATATTCTCAGTCACTTCTTGTTGATAAATTACTGCAGCACCCAAGATGGTGTTCATCAGAAGATCATTCATGTCTCAAATTACATGTTCGAATGATCTGCCTGCTGTATAAACTTTGGAATATTGAATATCATATTTTCTTTTCCATACTATTTGCTCTTATTGGTAATTTTTGACAGCCTGTTGCACTCATATAAAGAATACGTTTTTGCTAGATGTATACAAATAAAAATGTTTCTTACCATACATAGCATTCAAATAATAGTTTTAATGTTTGTTTATTCATATTCTTGCCAAAAATACTACCAAGGATCTTCAAATATCTTGAAATATAATTAATATTAATTTTCTAGTTTTTCTCAACATCTTTGGTTGAGAAATAGTACTGCAATGTGCAGTGATCTTGAGCAGTGGAACAGAGAAAGTATTTCATAACAGGAGAAAAATAACACTTTGTTTCTGTTCAGATCTTTTTCAATCAAGAGGCAATAATTGTAATACACAAAATTTGTATCCCAGATAGAAAGATTTTTCTGGCTTTGCAAAGAACCAACAGTACAGAGAAGTAGAGGTTTATTTAACTAAGGCTTTGAGACAGTCACTTTATTTTCAATTTACATAAGTATCAAAAAATAGAAAGCTAGATTCAGAGTAGATGAGGGAGTCTCAGGTCTCTCAAGATCCTATGCTTATCTTCGATTCCAAGTTACAATCCATTAGCTCCCAAGTTTTCCAAAGAAGCCCTCTAAGAGCTTTTCAATCTACATTAGTAGTACATTCTAAAATAAGTAGCTCTAATATTTTAGTAGTCATTTAAGATGCAATCTGTCATGCTGTTGCTAGGCTATTTTAAACTCCCATTAATTTCCTCTCCTTTTGGATTTTATTGGTGCTGTCTGCTCCTCATAACTTCTCCTGTACATACACTACAAAACATAGAAAATGCAGCAAACTCTTCCATGTACACTGACAGGCCAAAAATATTATTAAAGAAAGAAAATACAATAACCACACCTAGCAATTCCAAAACAAGTTTGTTTAGAATGCTCAGGTGTTTTCTGTACCCCTAAGTTACTGAAAACAGTCAATTTTTCTCTAGCTTGCTCATTAATATTCTAAACTAATTAGTTAAGTATTTAAACTAAGATATGGGAAAAAATACTGTTAGAGAAAGAAAATACTGTCCTAATAAAATTGTTACTTGCTCAATCTTGCCAATTCATGCTGCAAAAATTGGTAGAACAAGATATTTCAGAGACATATTTTCTTTTCTTCTCTTCCCCTAGAAATTGTAATGGTATCTTAGCCTAAAGAGAAAATAATCTACTATTCAGATTTCAAGGTATGCAGCTGTAGCTACTAAAGTAGCTATTTAATAAACTGACTGAAATAACTAACAGTACATAGGCGTGGAACAATTAAAAAAATAGAATGTCAAATGCTATTATTGGGCATGTAGAATTTTCAGCTCTTGCATGATTGTGCTTTGAGCACCATCACTGCTGCTGCTGTGATTTTTGTAATAGAAGAAAGAAGTGCAATCATTAATTAGGGGGTAGGCCAGAGAATTAAGATCAGCTTTCTTTTTATAATTTCTTGTATGAAATTTGAACATTAAATTTCTGTATTTTGAGATATTCTTTATCAAAGGCTTGTTATATTTACAGTGTTTGTAAAGAAGATGGATTATCTGAATGAGTAAAAATGGAATGTTTAACTTGCATGCTACTATGTAGTTCAGCTTTTATTGAAGTACAGAATAGACATGACTAAAAGATTTCTACTAATGTTAATAATTGCTCAGCAAAAAGCAGCTTTTGTTGTTTTTTTTTATCATTGAGTTATGAGGAAAAACTTGGAAACTAAAGATTTAAGAAATTAAACATTTTTAGTATTTGGAGGATGACAAATATTAAATTTAAAATTAAGTTATAAAAGATTTGTAATAAATTTGGGGTTGCCCTTATATTTTCTCCAGTCAAAAAACTAAAAGATGTTTTCCTTTTAGTAGAAAAGGAGAAGAATAAAAATTTGAGAAAAATTTTCTTGCCTCTGAAAAAGTAATGTCAGGTTTTCCCCTTCATTTTCTCAGAGGATTTCTGGTAGGTCAAAGGATAATTTAAAGTAATCTTCATTCTTTATGAAGAATTCCCCAGAGCTTATAAGGAATTTGGGGTTGCTCAGATGGGAGGACATACTTTAGGTCTTATTATTTAAATCCAATACTATGGAGTGGTTTACTTTTCTAACCATGCATACATATTCAGTTATGGCATTTCTACTAAAACTGGTAAGAACCAACTGACTTAATACTGACTTGGGAGGTGGTTTTATCCATATTTTATCTATAAAAATATCCAGCAGTTAATAATAATTAGAGTATTAGTGGAAGTAGAAAAAGCAAATTAAAACCTTGCTAATTCAATATCAACTTAAATATTTTTCTCAATTTTTGTGATATTACCATTTCACTCTAAATTCAGTTTAAAGAGTTAACCATTATAAGAAGGCCACTCCACATGCTTTCAAAATTTAAAAGTTCTGTATCCTAAAGAGGCATAAAGAGCATAAAACTAATTCTGATTTTCCAGGAGTATAAATCAGTTTGAATCAAATTTATGATTTATAAATAAAAGAATATAGATATAAGCAAGGAGAGGAAAACAAAGACGTTTTAAGGCCAGTAATATTGCCCCCAAAGCTGTAAAGTCCAGCCATCTGGTGTCTGCTAGATACACAGAATATTCAGGAAGGATAACTACTACTCATCACTTTTTTATCTCAAAGAAAAAAAATCTGGTTTTACAGGCTTAAAAACATTTCTCTGAAGGATTATCAAATATGGTTGGGGTTTTTTTCCAGCTAGGTCAGTGGTATGTCAAAAGATATATCATCTCTTCCTGCATAGTATCTTCCCCAGAAAAAAGCAGGTATCTTGATGATTTGTTTATTTATCAGCTTTACTGCTACAACACTAAGTTACAGCCCTGCTAACATGGCAAGAAAAACAGAAGGACAGACTAATATGGCAAAGTAGAACTGTTCAAAATTTCATTTGGAGGCAAACTGAGAATATCTAGTGACATTTGTTTAGCTGTATTTCAGTGTAAAGATTTTTTTTTTTTAATATTGAGCTACTTCTGACTTTCAGTTTTGAGAGTGCTTGTGCATCAGTAATTCCTGTTATCATCTCTGATGTTAACTTTTGGGAAATCTAGGAATTATTCCAAATCACTGTGATATGGCTTAGGCCTACATCTACTTAAAATCAGTTATAAAGAAAGCTTACGGAGATTATTTGGGGCAGAGCAAACTTGAGGCCGAATACATTGTAAAAACTCACTCACTTTATTAGTTTATATTTGCTATATCATATGTTACTGTCTCACTGCAGCTGCACAAGACTCATGAAGACTGTGAACTAAGATGTATTTAACTACAAAAAGCACTTGTGTGAACATGGGATTAATACATTTTCAGATTCGTTTGTACAGTACTAGGGAAGCAGAAACTAACAAAATAGCTAATTAGACAACTCATTAACTAATTAGTATTCTTTATTTTTTGTCAGGTACTTATTTTCAATGATTTGGCATCTAACAATCACTAATGCAGTAATATTATTTACAAATAAGTTGTACATCAGTCTAATTGCTGAAAGGTTTTCCTTTATGGACTTCACATTTTACAAGCACTCTAATGGTGGTATTAACAAGACCTTATACTCAAAATTTCTGGTTTACCATTCACCCTGTTTTATAATTTAGCACAACTGAACCCTGTCATTAAACCAAACAGCCATTTCCAGTTATCACTTGTCACATGAAAGGGAGGAGGGAGACAGAAATGCGGAGATTTCTAGTCTTAACTGTATTAATAAAAGTTGTTAGCTATAAGCACCCTTGGAGTAATTAAAGCTTTATGAACCCAGCACTGCCTGCTGAACTCTGGGCAGAACACAGGCTGGAAAGACTTTCAACCCCCCTATGAGAGCCACACTTAAACTAGGGAGCAATTATTAGCAATAAGTGCCTCCAGAAAAATTAGAGCCTTATGAATCCAGCACTGCCTGCTGAACTAGGACAGAACACAGGCTGGAAGGTTTTCTAAACCATGATGTGAGGACCACACTTAATAGCTAGAGAAGAACTTTTCCCACAACAGCTCCCGAAATAACATTTATTAATACAAATATGTGAGAGTTATTGTAGGTTCTTCTTTGCCGGTGATAACATTCAGCTGCAAGATTGTATTTAATTGATAATAAAAGACCCAAAAGAAACCAGTATAAAACACATTCTACAGAGACAAACACACTAAATTCAAGTTACAGTACAGCATTTTCACAACAAACAGAAACTAGCAACAAAGAACTACTAACTAAAAACACAGCCACCTAAAACACTTATCTAGACACTCTCTCAATAAC
>JAOXXN010000375.1:956404-973283 GCA_026770055.1 Myrmophylax atrothorax
AAAAAAGCTTTTTCATTAAAGAAAAAGGAAACTCAAAACTATCAGCAATCTTGTTACATTAGAGTACTTTTTAAAGTAGTTTTCTTTTTAATTTTTCCCTGGAGATGTACTTGCTCTTTCCTTTCAAGGGACATAAAAATTTAAGATTTAACTCCCTCAATATAGTCTGTAACATTCAGCATATCATGACTGGAAGTTATTATTTCAGTATTATTTTACATTTTGACAAGCATTAATAACTTCTAAATGTTCATGTGTACACATTTGTTTACTTATTTTCCCTTTGTGCACTTATATAAATTACATTCTCATGAAATGAAATTTTATAACTGAAAGATATATAATTAAGATTCCAGCTGTACCATGTTCAGTTGAGGATAATTCATGTTGACTAATTAGAGGGCTTTATCACTATATGAACCTATATTGTATTTAACTTTTGAAATTTAATTTTCAAAGCCCTGAACAACTACACATACCTGTGAAAAGAGACCAATACACTCTGAATTTTGGTGTCATTTTTCCAGTGAAAACATAGCTGATTATCACAGACAAATCTTACAGATACTCAACAATATTGAGACTAGAACCAAGATTTTTGATTGAAGAACAGGTAAAAGGCAAGGAGCAGAATACACCACAGGAAAAGTAAAAGTTTTACTTGGGAAAAGTATGTTTTGTTGGTTTGGAAACAAGATAGAAATAAATTCATCACTTTTCATTTTGAAATTAGCAAAAATTTGGGGGTTTGTATGGAGTTTAAAGATAAGTGTTCCATGATGCATAGCTGTCTGTATTTCCTGCGAAAGTAAGGAAAACTGTTCTTGCTTCTTTAATGACAGAAGGCTGAGCCATCTGCATTTGCAGTTGAATATGGTATGTGAAACAGGTGGTTGCTAAGAAAGATTTTGTATGTAATAAACTCATACTCTAGCCTACTATGCAATAGCTTCTTTTTATGCCTTTACTCCAATGTGGTCTCTACCAAATTTTTTCACAGATCTTAATGAACAATCACTTTCTTTTCATTCATTTCACCTGTATAGTTCAGCATGAAAAAGAATGGCTGTTCTCATGTTATTGCTAGGAAAAATGTGTCTTTGAAATAAGTACATTAAATATATATATTAAGTATAGAAGAAAAGAGGGTCGTCTGTATTTTAAAGCTATATGCTGAAGCTGGAATAAAGTATGCTTACAAATTTCATTGCTGTTGAGAACTTCGATGGTTGTACTATAAATCTTTCTCTTCTTTCAAGTTCACTTGATTTGTCAACATATAATTTATTTTACAATATATTGTGCCAGGTTTTGAAATATAAAAATAAAAGTATGGGGATGTGTCAGTTTAACAAGCAATAATATATTGTTAAAATGTCTCAGGGTGAAATTTTGTTTTGTTACTCTCAACAATATATCTTGTATGTACAAAGAGGTCACCAAGTGCTTTTAAACAAAAGCTTTTTTGGGGGGGGGAAATTGAAATTTTCTCAGATTAGGTTGCACTGCTTTAATCTTAAAATCATGCATTTTAAATATTCAAGCCTATGAAAAGGAAACCAGCAATTTTTGCAACTGCAGTTTTGTGTGAGGGTGCTTGGTTCCCCACAAAAACAATAGCTTTACCTCTGTAACCAGATGTGTTTACATTGCAATTTAAAGGTCCTCATTACACCTAGAGATGAAGTTCATTTCATCTTCCTCCTGCTCATTTCCTTTTCCTATTGAAAGCACATACACAGTCCAAATTGAAAACTTGTTTTTTACTCTATGTTGTCATTATATAAAATAGACAATTATCTAGTATTGTAAGATTGTCTATCTATGATTTATTTTGGAATGCCAACACAAGGACAGGAAATGCATGCTGGTTAAAGAGTATGGGTATGTCTCCCCTGTATAACTAACACATAAATAAATATATATGAAGTTTTATATAAATCATAGACTTTACAATTCATGGAGAAAATACATAACTTATATTGTCTTTCTATTGTTTTCTGTGTCTTTACACAAGCAAAATTCTGGATACTGCTGCTCTTAAGAGCAAGAATTCCCAGCCTGTAAGTGTGCATCTTCATTATTGGCTTTAAAATGACAAATTTTTAGAAAGGTTAAAAGGTATTCTTTTTGTTATTTTGGGTTGCCATTATTGCTGTCTGGAAATTTATAAAAGGTCAACACAAATGTATAAGGAGTTCTTCAGAATTAAATGAAAAATTATGGTATTTTATCTTCTTATGAAACATGTAACAGTTTTCCCCAAGTAAAATATTGTACTGTTCTCAATATAACAGTCTAATATAACAGTCTAAGCAAATTCCCAAAATCCCTATTCTGCAACCCTATCAAATGTAAGTGACAGGTCTAGAGTGATTACAGCATCAAATATAATTATTATTGCAAATATGTTTCATTCTAATCTGAGAGGAGTTTTTATGAAAACTGTTTCAAGCACTATAAACCCTGTTTAATGTTAAATATATTAAGTATGAGCTTATCACCTCATTTTTTTCACAGCATAGTTTGTGCCTTGTGAAATGTTTTCATACATAATTCCATGGAAACAATCCCAGACATGGCTTCATGCTTTTTATGTTCCATTTAAAATACAAGTCACATTACAAATTTTGGTACATCAATAGCAAGAGTTAGGACAGAAAGTTTACTTTAAAACATTTTTTTGTTTATGGTCCCTTTATAATGTTTAATTCTTTTTCAAAGCAGAAATTTATGTGTTATATTGCAGTCCAGTCTTTAGAAGTTTGAATATAAATTTATCGAGGATAGAAGAAAAGCAACACTCTGAAATCTAAATATCTTAAAGTAGCTATAGCTAAGGTGATACTTTAAAAACACTACAAACACCTGAGTCATGAATCAATTCCAGAAGGCATATGAAAATCTAGTGTGCAGTCAGACACAATTTGTATCAGCTTGTGAGTCTTTCAATACTATAGGATTTTAAAAGAGGTATCCAAACGCTTGTGAATCTTACATGCTGTCATCTGTGGTCATTCTGCTTAAAATGATGGTATTTATCAGTACAGCAGAAGTAACTAATTTTTTAACATCAAAACAGTTACAGTCAAAACCATTCGAAGACTTTTGCTGCCAGGAATGAGTGAAAAACAAACAAACAAACAAACAACCACCAAACAGCTGCATGCATTATTTGTGCATGGGCATTTATTTTAGCTCTACACAAGAGCACTGGCTCCTGGCTCTGAGTAACTAAGGGTAAGACACTGCACAGCAGAAAGCTGACTCTAACTAGCACTCAGTAGAGTGCCAGGAATAGCTTGGCACAGGAACAAGGTGTGAATTTGGCCTGATGCACTGTACTTTGGGAATATTTTAGTGCCTGCTTCCCACTGTCTCACAGGCACAAGACACTGCGGATCATCTGTTCCTGCCTAAGGTTGATTATGAGCCAGTACTACGAAGTAGGATTGGTTGTACTTTGCCTGTATGCTAGCCAGGTTCTGTTACAGGGATGATTAATCACCAATTAAGATGCATGAGAAAATTTCTTCCTGTCTCTGCTCAGCATGAATACTCACAATTGTCAGGCATCAAACATTCATTCCTGGTGATAAGCAAAGTTTGCCCACACAAGCCAAACAATATTTGAATTTTGAACTACTGGCTTCCATCCCCACCTTCTTTCTTGTTGCGATGAGATTGAAAAGGAGGCTTGTTCACAATGGAGATGTGTCTTTGGGGCGCTCCTGCCCACCTAGTACAGAGGACCTTTTAATACCTTCTTCAGGCATAGTGAGGTATGTCTATGGAAATCCAGAGGGATAGAAAGTCACAGACTTGGGGCCTCCGGGCAAATACCCTTGGAATAACATACACGGAGCTGGAGTTGGGAGATCAGAAGCACTCTGGACTAAATACAGGCAAAGATAGTGGCAGATGAAAGGGGAGGATGAGAATGGTGTCTTCATCTGTCAGTTAGGTGGGAAGTAAAAACCATGTAGGCTAGGTTCCTACCAAATTTTTTCACAGAAAAGTGGCTTACAGAATTAGAGTTGTAAAGAAATACCTGTTTTGCTCTCTGCCTCAACACCATTTAAGTGCAAAATCATGTCTTCTTGTGGCATCCTCTTTTTTGAGATTCAAAAAAGGTAAAACAATGATGCAAGCTGCATGTGCTCAACCCAGTTTGGAGAACAGAGATATGGCCCAACATATTCTATATCTGAGAACTGAAGCTATCAAGAAGGAGTTTTTCTGTGAGATATGTATTAGTTTGTCCCAGAAAATATTTTTATCTTCTTCATAGCATCAAAAAAATTTACTTGTTATGAGTTAAGAGCAGTAATTTAAAATCCCTGCCAATTTGTAAGCTTATTTTTAGACTTAAATCTGTTGTGTTTGAGCCATAGGAAAAGAAGGTAGATCTCAATAAGTGAGACCTCTTCATTCTTTAATGGAAATTAAAGTATCACCTACCAGAGACATAGGTTAGAACTTGCACTAAAAACCAGACACATGAAAGAATGCATATACTTTTTTAAAAAAATTTGCATCCTAATTAATTCATCCTGTGTTTTCACTAGTGCCTGTGTAAAACAGAATAATTATAAGTGGCATTATTTAAATTTAAAAATTTCTTGGTAGTATTAAACTAAAGGATTTTCAGTCTCTCTCTGGAGAAGTACTTCAGAAGCAGCAGTGTTGTCCTCATACATATTATTCAGAAAGTTTAACTTCTTGGAGATTATAATAATTAATACAATAATGTGAATATTAAGTTCATAGATATTTCTGAAAGAGAAGCATGACAGGTACAAAAAAAGAGGATATAAATTAATTTTTTGTAGGGTTTGAAACCAAAAATCTCAGTTTATAGAAAATACACATGCTTATAGGAAATATAACAAAATAAATCTAAAGAAAGATGAAGTCTGCTTCTGCAAAGTGATAGCCTCCCATATCTAAAATAACAAGTTACATGGCCCATATTTTAAGCGATAATATAAAGTATAATAAATGGGTATAATTTTTCTAAAATTAAATATTTTTAATTGTTTTTTGTTATGGTTCATTAATTAATTGAAAAATGTTCAGACTACTCAGAACACTTCTTTTTATTCTTATTTTAACCATTAAAAGAGGGGAAAGGAAAACAACTGTGGGAAAGAAGCACATTGTTATATCCTGGCAGAATGTTTCACACACCTTTTCTGTGGTAAGACTCTGTTCCATACAAATTAAACATAAGTATCATCACAATTTTATGATTTCCTCAGTGGCTTAAAGTGCTAGCAGACTTTCAGGTAATATATTTTATAGCAGTTAGAATATCCTAGTATTTTATAGGTCATATTTTCTCAGTGTGGCTTCATTGATTTCCCATTAACAAATTTCAGAAGGATCTTATATGACCATTTTAAGAACAGTTGGATCATATGGGGTTTTGTTTTCAACTCCTTATACTCCTTTTTTTCCAATTTGTTTTGAAATAAGTCTGACTTTGATAATCCTGAACACTTTCCAGAATGAATTTGTGGGAATGAAGCAACAAATTCTGCTTTCTCGAAAGATTTTCCATACATCCCAAACTAGTCTGAAGGAAAGTCTCAGTATTATTGAACTCAAGTATAAAGTTATGTATGATCATTTTTATTTGGAAGGAAACTTTACACAAATTTGCAAGCTACATTTTGCTATACAAGCAATCAGATAACAGTGCTAAAGTGAGAGGTTACAAGGCAAATATAAGTTTCATTGTGTACTATGCAAAGAATAATGTTCTTGGTACATGAAGGGAAGAACAAGAACCTGCTACTTTATCTACTCAGTTAATTGTGTAATAGTCAGATAAGACAGATACTTCATAATATATGTTCAAAAACACTTTATTAAATTTAATAAATCAAGCATTTCAGATCAATGACTCCTATCATTTCACAAAATGAACTGTGATTCAACAGTCTTTCCTGCTGATAATATACAGCCTTTTCATTGTAAACTAGCCCTACTTGGTAATGCTATTCATAGAATTATAGAACAACTTGATTGGAACTGACCATCTGGAACCCCAATGCCATGGACAGGCTTTGTAAAAAGTCCCTCTCCAGCTCTTTTGGAAGGCCTGCCTTAGGTACTGAAAGGCTGCTCTAAGTTGTCCTTGGTACCTTCTCTTCTCCAGGGTGAACAAGTCCAGCTCTTTCAGCTTGTCTTTATAGGAAAGGAGTTCCAGGTATCTGCTCATCTTCCTAGCCTCCTCTGGAATTGCTCTAAAAGGTCCACATCCTTCCTATTCTGTAGACCCCAGAGCTGGTCGCAGTACTCCAGGTGGGCTCTAACAAGAGTGGAGTGGATAGGCAGAATCCCTTCTCTCACCCTGTTGGCTGCACTGGTTTTGGTGCAGCCCAGGGGGCTGCAAGTGTACATTGGTGGGTCTTGCTGAGCATTTCATCAACCAACACCTCCAACTTCTCAGCACTGCTCTCAATCCATTCCTAATCCAGCCTAGTTTTTTGCGGGGATTGTCCCAGCCCACATGCACAGCCTTCCCCATGGTCTTATTGAGCTTCATGGGGTTTGTCTGGGCCCACCTCTCAGGGCTGTTGATGCGCCTCAGAATGGCATCCCTTCCTCCCAGACTGTTGACTGTACCATTCAGATTGGTGCCATCTTCAAACATTCCGGGCATGCATTCAGTTTCACTGTTCATGGTACTGAAAAAAAGATGCTGAACAGCTCCAGTTCCTGCACCAAACCCTGAGGAATGCCACTCATTAATGGTCTCCACTTGGACATTGAGCTGTTGATCGCAACTCTTTGAGTGAGACCTTTCAGTCAATTCCTTTTCCTCAGAGTGGTCGTCACATCAAACCTGTGTCTCTCCATTTTAGAGGCAAGGATATCACACAGGACAGTGCCAAATGCTCTGCACAAGTCTGAGGAGAAGATTTCAGTTTGTCTTCCCTGATCCACCATTGCTTCAACCCCACTGCAGAAGGCCACCAAATTTGTTAGGCATAATTTGGCCTTGGTGAAACTCCACAGCCTATCACCAATCATCTTATTTTTCATGGGCCTTAATATAGTTCTCAGGAGGATCTAATACATGATTTTGCCTGGCACTGAGGCAAGACTAGCTGGCTGGTGGTTCCCTGCATCTTCCTTATTTCCCTTTTCAACAATGGGCTTTATGTTTACCATTTTCCAGCCAGTGGAAACTTTATCACACTATCTATTACTTATCAAATCTGATGGAGAGCAGCTTAGTCGCTTCCTCTGCCTATTCCCTCAGGATCTGCAGGTACATCTCAACAGACCCCATGGACTCATTGATATGGTCATGCAGAGAGTATTTTAATGAGCTTTTGGACCAGTATTCCATGTAGAACTGTATATTTAAGCAATTATATTAGCCATAGGAATTTAAAGTATGTTAAAGCCTATAAATCACTTGTTTACCTTTAATGGGTGTGAGCTACAAGAATGAAAGTACCAAGCTAACATTTTTTCTTGTGTCTAGAGCTTCATTTCATTCATATCCTTCTCTACAAGGCGTAAAAATGTCACTAAGATGGAGTCTGAGCTTTTTGATTATTCATTAATTAGCTTGCTATCCTAAATGTTGCTCTGTTCCTGAAACACAGCTAAATTTCACCATTTAAAAAATGTATAGATGTTTGTGTCAAATGAATTGGTTTCATCAGAAATTAGTAGTCTGTACAACCTAAGATTGTTTACCAAAGTAATCTAAAATTCGAGAAAATTGCAATAAATCAATCACCGAGGCTTAAATCCGTTAATTTTAGGGTACTGCTTCAATACTAGGGACTCAGAGTGTGTTTCTCAAGTTTTTGGTGATGTGCAGGCTGGTGTCTAAAATTTATTACATCTCAGCACTACACTGAGGGGCCACCAATATTGGCAATGATTTGGTAAAACTGACATTCCTAGCAATTCCAAGTTGCTGTGAGCTGTCAGATTGTTAATGTCTGTAAAAGCTTTAAAGACACTAATTGTACTTCACTTTGTATAAACTGGGGAAGAGAGAAACTATTGTTCCAAACATGTTCTCTTAAAAACCTTGAGATGGAATGAAGTGATTTTTCAGTCAGTTTTAATAAATTTGTTATTCTATCCACCGTTCCTTCTGAATTGCTGCCTTGTTATGAAGGAAAACTGCAGGTTACATTTATCTCTCTATTCATTCAATTCAGAATACAGTGACATAATCATTCAGTCACCTATAGGATGCTATATAATTACTTTGGAGTTTTCATTCATCATAAACTAAATACATGATTGCTTATTTAGGAAAAATCTCAGTTTATTCTTGATGAATATGTTGCTTATGTGCAGGAGTTTTGACCAACGTGTGCTTCTTTCTTAGAAGAAAAAAAATATGCTCAAGAAGGTGGAAGAATATATATATATATATATATATGTAATTTTATATATCCTTTCTTCTTGTGAAATTAAAATTATTTTACTTTTAACTTTAGTCTCATCTTTATCCCAGTGGAGTGCATTTCCCTTTTCTTGCATCGAAAAAAGTTATGACTTCAGTTAACTAAAGATTTTACTTTTCTTGAAAGGGAAATTCTCAGTGGGAGACACCTAGTAATCTTCCTGTATGGGCTCCAATGATTTGCCATATATTCTCTGAGTTGCTCTAATTTTTACAAGTCATGTCACAACTGATTGCAACATCTCAAATGGCCACAGATTTTAAAGCACTGGAATAGTTCTCAGACATGAAAAACTTAAGATTCCTGAAATAAATCATCTGATTCATAATCATAGTAGTGTGAACTGTGTTATGAACTTCAACTTATGCCTAATTTTACATTTATTTGGTTCTCAGTACAACTCAAAGAGTTAAAAATACTTGTACTGATTGCATATGTTATGTCTTTTAAAAAAATGGAAAGAGAAATCTAGAGATATCACTACCATACTGTAAATGCCTCTGACCTTCAATTTACAGATATCTAAATTACTAATTATAGAAGATTAATGAAATTTGTTAGTGATCAATGATGTATGAACAAAACACATAGTATTTTGCAAAAGCTTTGTATATTGCTATTACTTTCTTCTTATGGTTTCAAAATTTGTGCATCTCCTTTCTCTATAGATGACAGGTTGGTTTTGTGTAATGGAAAAATAAAATTTTCATTTCTGCAAAGGCTCATTCATCTCATTCCTTTCAATCAGGGGATTATGCACTCTGAATAAGATCACTCAGTGTTTTCTCTTTTCCAGGCTGAATAGTCCCAGCTTTTTCAGTCTCAGATCATGAGAAAGGTGGTCCAGTCCGTTAATCATCTTTGTCTCTCTGGCACAGACCCGTGACTGCAAACTGCAAGGGAGGTAATCCTCCCTGTCCACTCACAGTTCAGCTTCCCTTGGAGCTATTCTCTACCCGTGCATTTTTCCACTCTTCTTCAAAGCCCTCCATATCCACAACAAGGTCCTTCTCCTCCACAATCAACCCAGGTTGATCCGCAGGAAAACTGTAGGTGTCACACAGCAGCCAGGCAGTGTTACCTGCAGAGAAAGGGCAGACCAGTCAGCTCTCATGTTCCACAATACGCTGCTCCCTTCCCTGCTCTCCCACTGGCTGTGTCCCATCCAACTGGCTCTGCTGACAGGCCAGCAACCAGGTCTTGAAAACGTGAACATTCCAAAGCATCCTCCCTGACAGCACAGAAATCTGTGTCTGGGCAACTTAGAAACATGAGCAAGTGAACAGAGGCCAGAGGAGAGATGGGTGCTTTAGCTCTCAAAGATGTCTTTGGACTCCAGCTCTGTCACTCCACACTTTCCAGCACCTCTAAGTTCCCAGACGAGCTGATATCCAATGTGATCCCAGAGAATAAGTGCCTTTTGCTGCATACTGACAGAAGTCACAGCCTTACCAGGGATGATTTTACTGTCCCCCAAGCTTTAGGTCTTCCTGTCCAGAATGTGACATCCTCTACTCAGTATTTTCAGGAACTGATCCTCTTCTTCATTGATAATGTCCTTCACCATATCTGGGCCCCTCTTCAGCTCAGGAAAGGCATCTCCTGCAGACACAAGAGGACGAGACTTTCAGCATAGAGGTCCACACATAGCAGAGGAAAACTTCAGTGGATACAGTGGAGCAGGAGAACTTAACCACTGACTGTACCACCACATCAACCAGAGTAGAAAAGAAACCCTTGGGGCCACTGAGCTTCTTCTGGGAGTAGCACACAGCCTATCGGAGAATCCACCTCAGCATGTACCTAACGAACAGTAGAGCCCCTCCATGCAAACATTACACCTCTGAGTTGTTCTCAAAGACTCCACCACCACCCACCTACCAGTACCCCCTCCCACGATCAAGAGCACAGAGCTCTCTTCCTATAGCAGCTGCTCACAGTCTATGTCTGTCTTTGGGGCAGACCAGATATGGGGCCAGAACTGCAAGTTTTGCCTTGTCAGTGCAGAGTAAAGGGGAAGGATCATCTTCCTCAACATTCTGGAAGTGCTGTTATCAATGCAGCATAGACAGATTCTGGTCTTCCTGGCCACAAGGGCGCATTGCTAGCTTGTTCATCTTGGTGTCCACCAGGATCCCAAAGTTCCTCTCTGTAAAGCTGCTTTCCAGCCATTTGACTCCCAGTTGTGCTGGTGTTTGGGTGCATTTCTGCACAGGTGCAGGACTTTGCAATTCTTTTTGTAGAACTTTGTGTGATTCCTCTAATCCAGCTCTCAGCCTGTCCAGATCCCCAACACAAGCATACGCTTGTGACAACACAAGCATCTGCTGCAGCCTCCACTTCCAATTTTGAGTCATTTGCAAACTCACTCAGCCTATTGTCTGGGTCATTAATGATGAGATTAAACAGCACTGGGCCATATCAGCCCTAGGGTAACCATACTGATCTGTCTTAGCTGGACTTTGTGCAGCTTATCACAACACTCTGAGGCCAGGCTTCTCAGCCAGTTTTCAAGCCACCTTACTGTTCATGTATCTAACCTGTGTTTTGTCAGCATATTTATGAGGATGCAATGGCATACCGTGTCAAATGCCCTACCAAAGATAAGGTGAGCTCTCCTCATCCACAAAACTAGTCACTTAATTTTAAAAGGTGGTTGTTTCTTAATCATGACTTCTTCATTGCAAATGCACACTGGCTGACTCCAGTTCACTTTCTTGTCCTTCTCATGTTTAGAAGTGGTTCCCAGGCTTAGTTACTCCATCAGCTACTGATATAATGTACGGGAAGAAAAACTCACTGAAATTTATGATGAAGCTGCAAATGAGTTTTCAAGGTAATATATCCATTTTGTGACTTTGCTACCAGCATATAACATCAAAAATCTGTTACTAGCATAAATGCAAATGTAAAAAGATTGTAATTCAACACCATATTCAGTTCTGAAAAGAATGAGAACTGAAACATAACACAAAGAAACTGAGGTAAAATCAATCTTTAATATATAAGCATGTATGGATATCTTGCAAGTCCTGTTCTGCCCCATGGGAATTATTTAGGCTCTAATAATTAAATTAAAACACATCTAACAGATTTACACATTTCTGAAAGTCTAATTTCCTATAGAATATACACAATTTTACCACATTACTTCCAGGTGAAGTTCAGTAATCAGAATTTGTTAAAAGAGTAATAAAGAGGATAAATAAACCTGAAGATTAATTTGGAATTCTTCAGTAATTCATGCTTGTCCCTCCAATACCAACTCCAGCTACTTTCTCAAAAATAAATATAAAATTCTAAGTGTTGGACTTTGCATATGTCAGAATAGCTTGCATATTTATCCTTCAGTATGAACATTTATTCTTCATTTCAGATGTTAGAAGCAAAATGAAAAATCTTGATTCTTATTATTGTGTGTTTTGATTTTATTCTTACTGAAAGTTTCTTGTATGAATTCCTTTGGTAAGAACAGTCAAGTTCAAGAGTAGCCTTCACTGATCTGTTATGAATACAATAATTTAAATTAATAAATTTTACTTCATTGACTCAAATATTAACAAGTGAAATAAAATCATATTATACAGTAGATTTAAACCAAAAGTAACTGAACACCTTAATAGATGTGTCATGTGTTTGACCTTCAAGGAGTCCATTGAAAGCGCACAGAACGGAAAAAAAGCGAATGAAATTTGTAAAACAATTTATTTCTCTGTGGTCTTTTCCTAGAACTAGCTAATTAACCTAAAAGTGGTGTTGTTTTCATTGATGGAGAGCCTGAAAAACAATGATGTCAATGAATCTTGACACTGCTGTTTGCTAGAGTGCTCTCTTTTCAGAGTCTTCTCTGGGTTAATGAGAGCGCAGAATATCTGTGCAAAGGAGCAACATAACAACACAATCTTTTCAGGCATTCTATTATGAGGTGTAAGGAGAAACATCTCAACATAAATCACAAACTGCTTTTTCAGGTCACTGGCTTGTTCCAAGTAGGTATTTCATAAGTTAGAGGCACTCAGGCAGCTAAAGAATATTTACTTTTACAAAGAGAAAAGTGAATGGTTTCAAACAGTTATCAACTCTGTTGTCCAAAATTAGCAGACAGAGACTTTGGTAAAACAGCACATCTTTGGAAAAATTTCTTACATAGCATTGTAAGCACAAAACTTTCTTAGCTTTACCTGCAGTAAGGAATCAAAAATTACACTGCTTCAGGATGAGAAATATTTTGTCCTGCACTGCAACCTATACAATAGTTTTGCCTTCTCCACTCTACTTTCAGTGAAATGTTGAGGCTCAGGTATGTTGGAATAGATGAAGCCCTATATTTGAAAAGGTATAAGGATACCCTGAGAAATACAAATAATAATATGACTAGTACTTCTTTAAAAACAGTTTATGTTTGTTTGAGTTGGCTGCCAGGAGGCAAATAACTACATATTCAGTTTGTTTTGGTTAGTTTTTCAACAATCAATGGGGATATCAAGAAATTATAGCTCATCACAATGTAAACAACAACTCAGAATCTGAATTTCCCCAATATAAACAGAAATACTCTGCACAGACTAAGTCCCAGAATAATAACGGAAGATTCTTGAAGAGTATACCTAGTTTGACCACTAATTTTCTGAACAAAACAAAGAACTTCAAGTTATGATGATCTTCTAGTCTTTTTCTCCAACACTGTTTTGACTGGTAATTACCTTAATAAAATAAATAAGAGGTCAGATAAAACAAAACAAAAATAAGTTCAGGGTAGGTTGAAATAAAAAAAATTCTGTGTTCATTATAAAAGATAATACATTTAAATTTGCAAGGTACTGATCCAAAGTGAAACTGCTGCAAAGACTCCCTAACATTAAATTTAGTCAGGGCTTGAGCCAGACTATTTCCAATTTACCTAAAAAAAGTACAAAATGAAACATAAAATGTATAATTTAGTTATAATTAAGTACAACTAGTGTTAGTCTCTTTGTGTAACAGAAGCAGAATTGAAACTAGATAAAGTGACAAGGAAAAAGCAACACCCTCATTCTGTGTGCAATGCGCTCCTTTCCCCTGCAAGCAGTAGGTTTTAGGTTGTTTTGTTTCTTTTAATGTGACATATTTTTGCTGCCCTGATGAAAAATCTACTCAGTACTTGTCTAATGACAAGTCTATAAACTCACATCAGTTTCCACTTTCCTAGAGGTACTTGATCTCTGCTGAGATTGCTCAAGTATCTCATGAGACCTAGTGCCAACCAATTGGCATAAATTGAATGCACATAGCAAAACAAAATGTTTCAGGTTTTCATAACTTCTTCATTTGCCTGGTCTCTACACATAAAAATGCTTTTGCTACAGAGCACCTGGGAAATTTTCTGACTTTACTAACAGCCAACTAAACCGAACAAAGTATATAAGGTTTGTTTCCCATTTGCTCTGGACAAGAAGATGGCATTAGCTTCCCAATGGGGAGTGTATTTTTCATGTACTCTCACTACTTCAACTATTATCACCTTGGTTATGCACAATATGTGTAAATCAAAAAGAAATCTTTATTAAAGCAAAAGAAGAGGAAGGAATATTGGACTGCTGTCAAGAATTAGTATAACTTCCTCTCCTAATTCAAATGACTGATAACTAAACAGTTCTGGTCCTACTGTCAGACACAGTCATTAGGATTACATTTGGAAATTATTTAATGGAGTTCTGAGTATTATTTTCAACTTAAAATAGTCAACACCAAAATACATTAGAAGAAAATACAATAAAGTCTTTTAGTTTTTGATGAAGCTTGAAAATTTGTTGTAAATTAATATAATACAAAAGAGAGAAGGAAGCTTCATAGCTGAGATGACTAAATCATGTTTGAATGATTGGATTCAATGTAAACTACACCAACCACTTTTTTGATTCTAAACAAATAATAAAATCTTTTTGCTTTGCAATAATCAAGTTACTTCTACCACACCTCATACATGTGGTTTCTAAATGCATTCAGGATTTGTGTTTTCACAAATGAAATAATTTCAAAATGCTGAGTCATCTGATGAAAAAGGAAAAAAATCCCCCTAGGAATAAAATAAAACAGGTGGGTTTTTTTCTTTTCAATACAGGTGCAAATCAGGTAGAAGATTTCCAGACTTCATTTTGTTTGTCTTCAATTTTCCATTTGGCTACAGAAATCCTCATCTGCAGTGGAAGAATTATATCATTACAAATATTTGTGACAAGATATAACACTATATGAAAAAAATAATTGTATCTTCAATTAAGGTGAGAACACTATGCTTTAATCTGCCCTTTGAAATAACAGGGTGCTGATTTTGTCTGGATTAAAGTTAATTTCCTTCACAACAGCTAGTAATGGGCTATGTTTTGGATTTGTGCTGCAAATCAAAGTTGATAATATGGAGGTATTTTTGTTATTCCTGAGCAGTACCTGGACAGCCTGAATGTCTTTTCTGCCTCTTATGCTGCCATGCTGGTAAGGTGGCTGGGGGCGTATTGGAAGATGTGGGGGAAACAGTTGGGAGAATTAATTCCAGCTGACACAAGGGATATACCATACCAACCACTGTGCTCATTGCATAATGTCGGGGGAAGAAGAAGGAGAAAGAAGGGGGTAATTCTGAGTAATGGTGTTTATCTTCTCAAGTCAACATCAAACATGATGAAAACTGGCTTTCCTGGAGACGGCTGAACACTTGCCTGCCTATGGTGGTGAAATAATTTATCTTATTTTTCTTTTTCCTTTACCTACTAAACTGTCTTTATCTCAATCCACAGGTTCTCTCACTTTTACTCTTCTGATTCTCTCTCCCATTCTGCCAGAGGAAGGTGAGTGAGTGGCTGGGTGGTACTTTGTTGACAGATGCACTTAAACCACAACAAAGGGAAAGATAATGTGTGGGTTAACTGAGAGGTGTGACTTGTATGACTATAGTACAATTCACACGAAAGATTCAAAACTCCATGGGTCTGTTTTCTGGTACTATGCACTCCAGTGTGTGACCTTAAGTCCTAATTTGATCAACGTTCATACCTTCTGAACTGTTCTACAACTAATCTTCTAACAACATGAACCTTTGTAAGAAATCAAGGCCCTGGGAGGTAACATACATATGTATATACCCACATACACATATAAAACACTGTTAAAGATAACTACATAGTAGGGCAACATGACTTTTGTAACTATGTGATTAAAAGACTATACCATCTCTTATTGCCTTGAAGCTTAATAAATGTTAGACAAAACTATTTTCTGCCACTGATTAAGGTTTAGCCGTATTTGATGATATTTTTGGCTGCAATAACAATGATTAGCACAGTGGATATAAAGTGATATGCATTAGCTCCTTTTGGTTTTTGGTTTTTTTTTCTCTGTCAGTTTCAGTTTTATCCTAAACTTCAGGATGATCCTCATACTACATCCTTTGATGTTAATGAGAATTTTGATTTTGACTGTAATAGAGTTGCATCTGAATTGACCAGGCTATTTTAATTTTTCTCAATCAGTGAGACAGAGTTTATAGAATCATAGAATCATTAAGGTTGGAAAAGACCTCCAAGATTATTGAGTTCAACTTCTGACCAAAACCACCTTGTAATTTAGATCATGGTGATAAGTGCCATGCCCCATCATTTCTTGCACACTTCTAGGGATGGTGACTCCACAACTTCCTTGGGCTGCCCGTTCTAATGCTTAACCATCCCTTCAGTGAAGAAGTTTTTTCTGATGTCCAAGCTGTACTTACCCTGGCTTGAGGCCATTTCTACTCATTGCCTCACTTGTTACCTAGGAGAAGAGGCCACCCCCCACCTGGCTACAACCTCCTTTCAAGTAGTTGTAGGGAATGATAAGGTCTCCCCTGAGCCTCCTTTTCTCCAGGCTAAATAGCTCCCGATACCTCAGGTATTCCTCATAGGACATGTGCTCCAGACCCTTCACCAACTCTCTTGCCTTTCTCTGGACATGGTTCAGCACCTCAGTGTCTTTCTTGTAGGGAAAGGCCCAGAACTGGACACAGAATTTCTGGTGTGGCCTCACCAGTGTCCAGTACACAGGGAAAATCACTGTTCAGATCCTGCTGGCCACACTGCTTTTGGTGCAGTCCAAGATGCCATTGACATTCTTGGCCACCTGAGCACACTGACGGCTCATGTTCAGCTGGCTGTCAACTAGCACCCCCAGGTACTTTTCCTCTGGGACAGTTTTCAGCCACTTTTCCCAAGCCTGTATTATTGCATGGGTTTGTTGTGACTGAAGTGTAGGACACATCACTTTGAATTATTGAACCTCATCCAATTGGCCTCATGCCATTGATTCAGCTTATACAGATCAAAGTCTCTGTCCAGATAAAAGGTCTGTCTATTTAAGGGATCTATGCCCAGTTTTCTTCAAGTGTATGTGTCTTAGTTTGAGGGGAAAACCAAATTGTTTAC
>JAOXXN010000379.1:0-11331 GCA_026770055.1 Myrmophylax atrothorax
TCAGCAGATGAAACATATATAAACACAACTTCCAGGACGTTTTTACATAAGGATCCAGACCAGTGGACATCAGAAGTCTTGCAAAAAATGGCTGAAAGACCTCAATTCCTAATGTTCTCTGCAAGAGTCAGTAGCTGAAATAGGCAGTGATGAAGATCACCCACAGCTACCACAAGCATGTTGGTGAATTCCTGAAAAGCAGTGTACACGCCAAAGAATGACATGTGGAACTGGAAATTATCTTTACTAACCACAAACTTAAAATAACAGTAAAAGGCTTGCTAGAAATCCTTATATTTACACACTCTGCAGACTGAGAAACACAAACCATTCTCCCTTTGTCATTACTAGGAAAACCTGTGTTTGTTTTTTTTAAACCTCCAGAACTCCCAGACAGGAAGCCAAGCCACATTTCAGCAGGGCACAACACAAAACCCGTTTTCAATCCTCTGCTCCTGATCTGCACAGGCAAAGGCCCTCTGGTCCCACTGAGTACAGTGGCTTCGGTATCTTTAAAAAAGATGATCTCATAAAGCAAATCTGTATGTCAGATTGTAGGTGGGGGATGAGAAGGCAGCTGAGAGGAAAATGACAGATAAGAGCCACAGGCAGGTGAGTTATTGCTGCCAGAGAGGGCAGTCAAAAGATGTTCCAGGAATGTGCAGGGAATACAGACCTAAGGCAAGGGGTCAATGAGAAGGACAGTTCAAAGGTTTCTTCCTAGAGATACTAAAACCAGAATTTTGCCTAAACTCCACATAAGCAAAGGTTCCATCCAAATAAAGATTTTCTAGGGAGGACTGCATTTTAGAGTTCAGCATTTTGTATCCAGAGAAGACCTGGAAAGACAGTAACTGGATGCTGTACCAGCTGCATAAGGGGAAAACTAAAGGTACAGGAGCAAGTAATCTGTGCAGCAGTCAAGGTAGCAGAGCAGTGGCCAGCTGGGGGTTACGCAGCCCGAAGACATCTAAATGCAGTATTCACAAACATAGCATGAACTGAATATAGCGTCTGTTAGTGACTGCACTTAGTACACAGGTCAACCACTTCAATTAGAAGGCACTACCCTGAAACAGGAGGAATGACACAGTTTTTCCAGATCTCACTAAATATATTTAAAAGCTGTTGAGTTTGGTTGCTTTTTAGGCACAGATACAGACAGTAATGCCTGCTAAAGATAAGTGCCTGACAAATCTAGTGGTGGAGTCCAGATTTTAGGCATTTAAGTCCAAGAAATTCTGGTCCCTGGAAGGGATCAGAGGCACTGAAGCAGCTATACCCTGAAGTGCCAAGAGCTTTTAGGGGAACAGCAGACAGAGTGAACGTGTAAGGGAGGAAGAGGAAACAAGAACAGCATCATGCATATTGCATGACCTTCAAATCTGTGAGGAGCCATAAATCCTACTATGGTTCAGAAGATGCCAAGAACTAAACACTCAGTAGCTGTGGACTTCCAGGCTGTAGGCAGGGACTGGCAACCCAACCTTTGCAGAGGTCTGTGCCAACCTACAGAAAACAGTATTCTCTCAGGGGACGGGGTGGGGAAACCCCCAAGTCCTCCCAGAACTTCAGAGGAAGTTTGTAGAGTTTCTCCAGCCAATCAACACATGACTGCACCAGAGATGCACTGATTGGTTATGATACATTTCTGACTAACAGAAACATAATATTTCTTGGATTCTGCACTCTACGTGCTAGCACCCACCAATCAGAACCCCTCTCATAATTAATTCATTGAGTGGCTCCAGCTGACCCACTGACTGGCTTTACTGAAGCCACCTGTCCAACTAGGTCAAGCAGGAAGAAAGAGCATCACATGATATGCTATCTGGCAGGATGTTAAGCTATTTCTTCTTTCAATAAACAGTGTTATTAAATATGGACTGGTGATTGTATCCTTTTTCAAAAATCACATTGTGAGAGGATGCATTTGTATTATCACCACAAAACAAAGTTTCATGCAGTTAATCCCAAAGAGTTTCAGTCCAATGGACAAAACAGGTTCTTGGCCAGATCCACATTTACATCAGCTGTATTAGAGAATAAAACTGAACCTGTCATAACTGGAAAGAGCTTGTAGTATGCCAAGATTCAAATTTGATCAGGTATTTCTGTTTGATAGCTAGCACAGTCAGAATGACATGTTTGCTTTTGGTTTTCACAAATCCCTGTTTATCCACAAAATCAGCTTACATGTTAGTAGATAAAATGATAGAGTAACTTTGTGACAGCTGCAACACACAACTTGAGCAGCGTATCTGAGGGTAGGCTTAATGAGTAATCTCTGTAGAGTGCCAAAACCACAAATATCTGCCAATTTCACAGATTTCACAGAATATTCTGAGTTGGAAGGGACCCACAAGGATCACTGAGTCCAGCTCTTAAGTGAATGGCCCACAATTTAAGCAATGGAACAATAAAAAGGCAAACCCTAGAAACAGGCAGTGTTCAAATTCTACTCTGAGTAAAGCCTGTGGTCCACTGAACTCATGTATAGATCACAGCTATACATCATAAACACAAACAAAAGTATTCTGAAAATACAGACATCAAGGAAGAAGGACTCAGGTGTGCAAGTCTCACTAATGGGACCAATGAATAACAGATTTCAACCATATCCAAGCTGAAGTTCATAAATTTTACCTAGTACAATGAGCCAAAATAAATAAGCAGCTTTTTTTCTGCAGAAATACACAAAGACTTTGAGTTATGCTCAGTCAACAGATGGAGCCTTTCACATGTTTCAGTCATTACAAAAAAGGTCTGTCCAACAAGCAGTCTCTCCTCAAAGGTCACAGTACTTATTAAGCATCCTCAAGCTGTTTTTCAAATCAAAGACCAGTCTCCCCTGTTACTGAAAAAACTCCTTTTGCATGTCCCAAGAAAAGGAATAATTTCTACAGTTTATGAGTATAGTTACATATGACTCAATGCATCAACTTCTCAAAAGGTACGTTGAAAAAAAACCTTGAGAAAATACTTCTCATTGTGGCAGAAAATCCTTTTTTCCTCACTTATTTTTATCACATGTTATATTTCATATCACAGTGTTCCCAAGACAGTTCAATGTCAGCATCAAAGTGTAGATACAACCATCACTATAAACAGAGTTAATTTACTAGTTATATCCATAAATCAGTATCTATATAGGTATAAATATATCTATATCTATATAAATGTATGTCTCTATAAATCCTTACAGACTAAACAGATAAAAGCAGCAAGACCTGAAGTGGACCAAACCCCTCCAACACACAGCCACAGCTTTGGGGAGCACCACAGAAGAGCTCAAGAAGGAAAAAGTTGCATTTTTTTCAAAGAGGTCATTCAAAACATCTACATGGGACTGGCAGACATGAGTCACAGCTTGATGTCAGGCACGATACCTCAGGCAACCTAAACTTATACACAGTGGTCTGAAAACTGGATTGCCATTCTGGTTTCTTGGACAGTAGCTGGCACGAACTTCCCCACATGGCTGAAAAGAAGCAGAAGCCACAAAGTAAATCATACATTTAAATCTGGCAATAAACCACCAGTGGCACTAGATTAAAACCATAAATCATCATTCCAAGAATTATTTTAGGACTTTTAGAAGCATAATAATTACCTTCAAGAACAATGGTATTTTTAATCAGCCACTTAAAAAGGAGAAGGGAAAAGCAGAGAGGTGATTTGAAGCAGCCAAATTCTATCACATTGCTTTCTATGTGTTCCCTAGAGCCTATGAGAAGTTAATAATCCCACTAACTCAGTCCAATCACTGTGAAAAAGATGCAAGAAGCCAAAGACGATAATTCTGGCAGAGAGTTACTACTTTCCTCACAACAGAGAAACATTCCCACACATACTGAAATATGCTGGACACCAGTATGCAATTTCTGTTCAAAGGGAAACTACTGAGAGAAGCTTTCCTAATCCACAGAGAACATTTTGACTGAAATAACAAATCCCCAGTGGGTACATAGTGCTACAACAGTACCATGGTGAAACCTTCTTCCTCAAGGGAAAAATACTGGTCTTGCAACATTTTTGGCAGTTCAAAAGAGATATATATACTTATCTCAAGTACTTATTACTCACTTTCACAGAGAGCAATAAACTAATTCTGCACTTCAAATATTCTAAGAGTTTTGTTTCTGTGAATGAGCCACCTCCCTCAGTTCCTCACAAAGTTTGCACACACTCCTAATTTTGCCTTTCCCCAAGACTAGGCTATTGCCCAACACTTTGTGCTAACCTTAAGAAATATTTAATTTCTGAGCCTTAGTGTGAATTTAGTTTAATCTTTTACTTCAGAAAGTTTTATGTACATTCACTGGAAGAGGTTTGACAGCTCCACTGACCTCTCCTCTTGTAAATTCTGGACCAGTCAGTAATACCCACATGGGACAAAGTATGACAGGTTTTATCTGTTACCTGAGGGTCTCACTTTGTTTTGTCTCACTTTGTTTTGTCCTTCCTCTGATGTATGTCCATCAGGCAAGTCAGACTTACAAAAAGAAGCAGCAGACACTAGAACATACTCACTCTGAGAGAAAAGGGAATAAAATCCATCCTCCACACTTCCTAGAAGCATCTGACATTTGGGGCATTTTGGCTCTATCTTAAATTCTGGCTGTAAGTCAGAAACACAGGCCCCAGCCAGCAAGCTTGGGAAGTGGCTCAAAACAAAGATCACTGCCCAGGCATCCAACAAATACAACTGTTTATTGCCAAGTCTTCTATGAACGAATAGGCAAAATTTCTACTGGCAGCATTTCCTCTGCTGAGACTAAAATAAAAAAACCTGATAAGGATACCAATGCTGCACAGATTAAATTTGGACCTCTTTGTATTGACAAATAAGTTAAAATCTTGAAATAGCATAGTGGAAGTGTATAAGGTTTATAAATATATAAACCAAATAACTGTGAAGGGCTCCCCTACCATGTCCTGTTGTAATCTCAGTTTTACATAAATGTCATGAGCCTCAAATCACTACAGAATTACTTACAAGGACAGATAAGGGAGATGTCTGGCAATGCATTACAAAGTGTAAGAACGCCTCAATTCTTCTGAATCAAAAAGAAAAATGACAAATTTATCTCTACTGTTGAGCTTTCTGCTATTGCTGCAATGGGCTGCTGCAGAAGGCAATCATTTTCCTGCATCTGTGTGAAAATAAAGTTCCTGTATAACATGGGAAAAGGAGACCCCCTTTTAGGGGGGTAGGTGCATCTGATTATGCTTCAGGAGTTTATGATTCATCATCTAAAATGTATGTAATGCAGCATCTTTAATCACATAGCCAACTCCTGTAAATGCCCTTTCATATCTATATAACTGACTGTGGAAAATTCAAAACATACAAATTGATTACATTTGTCAATTTCAGATTTAGTGAGAGTCCTGAAAATATTCAGTGCAAACCCAAACCTGCAGAGGAAGACTCTGACTATCAGTTTGCTGATCACACTATTAGCAGCACCACGTCATGGGTTCTAAAAGGCAGGGATGGAAAGACAAAACATTCATATTTGGTAGAATGATTTACAAAACAATAAAAGTAGCACTTCAGCCCTGTTTCATCCATTTAATATTTTTCTTCTGTAACAACTGAGAATTAATTTTTAATTACCACAGTCCTCACCAAAAGCTGTCTTATCTTACTCTTACAGCAATCACTGAGATCTCTGAAGATTTAAAAAGGAATGACAAATAGTAAAAGCAATTATATATGAGGTGAACTTTTACATTTTTTTCCTTTTGAGTAATTCTGCTACAACATTTTGATTATTCAGTCATTAGCAGTCTTCTGGCACTGAGCTCCACCTGCTGACAAGTCTTTCAAGTACTGCAGAGCTCACATACCAAGTCTCAGTTTTATCAACTGTTCCAGTATAATGCTGCAGTGCACAAAATAAATCCATATGAAACACTTCTACAGTGAGAACATCGTACTATTTTAAATACATATTCTTAAAAATAATGGATTTGTGCCTTTATAAAATCTGTTTGCACCACGTAAGGAAAAAGGTGAAGACACATTAGAGTGGGACACAGATTTCACTATATTATTGGTAAACAAGATTAATTACTATTTTATATTAACTAAATCCATTGCCTGGCTTAAGTACTCCCTGAAGATTTCCTATGCTGTAACAATTTCCAAGGCAATACTGATGCTGTAAATGTAAAGCCTTACCATGAAATATAAATTAGCATAATTGTACTTAATTACCTGATAAATGTTTAGCTGGCACTGCAATATTCAAAAAATTAATTATATTTTTATTTCTAATCTGATCATTAGACGTACAAAGTTTTGCTGCTGTTGTTTTCTTCATTTGAATTACCATGGTCCACTGCCATGCTGTGTTGATCACATTAACAGCAAAAATGCCATATGCATCCTAAGACAAATGACAGGCCACACATCCACTGACTGAACACCAGGACACTGAAAAGTTGGCTCAAGTAGCTTCCAGTTACTGGTTAATGATATGTAACAGTTTGGCTATTACTCCATAGGTAAATATACCTGTTTACAAGAAATAACCAGCTTTTCCTTAGTATCTACCTCCAAACTTGTTAACATAAGTAAAAAATGTAAATTATGATTCTTCCATCAACACAGTGTATAGTATAACTGTGTAAGATTTTAAACCTGTAGTACCTTCAGCATTATCTCTGTGTGCCATGGATAGCTCAGTAGAAAGATATAACTACTAGAAACAATAAAATATGTTTCATTTTGCCCCACACCAAGACATAATTGCTAAATGCCATGCTCAGGAATAAGCAAAAATAAGACTTTTTTTCAACTCCATGATTGAACAAAATAGAATCATTCAGCAAATGTGTACATGAAGAACAATACACAGTTAACACCCCACAAAAAAAAAAATGAAAGACATCGACTAAACCAAAACCTACTGAAGACACTTGCAGAGTTTGAGACTTCCTGCAGGCAAGAGGCAAAAAAGAACACAGGAATGAAGTTCTAAGACACATGTAACATGACATTGTCTATAAAAACACATCTAACAGCATTTCAAAGTTTCATTCCTTGTTAGTATTCAATTATGCAATTACCTAACGTAAGAGATGGAAAACAAAAAAATTTGAGTACTATTACACCATGAAACTGCCTGTATTTACAATATAAATACTTCGATATGAAACTTTACAAAACTGCTTTGCACATCCTGGTTTTAATTTTAAGTCACAAAAAAAAATCACTTGTGACTGAGGACATGAAAATTTACTTCACAGGGATGCTGACTACACAAGCCAATTATGATTTTGTAATTTTTGGAATTACAAAAGAATTTGTAAAGAATTTGTAAAACAAGTGTTTATGATTAGTTTCTGAAAATAAATAAATAACCACATTCAAATGCAGTATCAGAGCAACATTTAGAAGACCTTCTCTCATATAAGGAGGAGAAACCTAAATGAATTTATAGCTGGAGAAACAACGATCCTCTTGAATGATACCAGGATAAGCCACCAGCAGCAAGAACATTTCATTTCCGATCATTTAGCAGCTCTCTAATCTTAAAGAATTTTAGTAAACAAAACAAAAAAAATCCCATTATAAAAATCTCCAGGATGTTTATTTATACAAATAGCCCAACAGGGTATTATTTTCCCATCTTGAGATACTGTCAAGACAGCCCTCTCAGGGCACAGCAATTTAAAAAAAATGGTTTATTTTACACTGTGGTTGTATCTACCTCTATTTAGTTATTTCTACTCACACAGGGTATCAGCTCAACAGTTAAAGAACACTTACTCAAGGGAAATCACCCAGCACTTAAGTCAGTCATATTCCCACAGTTCAGTCATAGTAAGGGCAAATCATGCCTGGCAATTTGGTGCCTCCCACAATGGGCTGACTGCAGGAGCAAACAAGGGAAGAATGACTCTCAACTCATGGCATCCACCCAGACTCTGTAAGGCCTTCCACACAGTCCCATAAGACATCCTTATGCCCGGTTGGAGAGATGTGGGTTTGAAGGGTGGACCACTCTGTGGAATAGGGAATTTGCAGGATGGACTTAGAGCCAGAGAGTTGTGTCAATGGCTCTGTCCAAGAACGGCTGGTGATGAGTGGTGTCCCTCAGGGCTCTGCCTTGGGACTGTGACCCCTTAGTATTTTCATCAGTGACACAGTGAGATCCAATTCTGCAGATGGCACAAAGCTGAGGGGCACAGGTGTCACAAGAGAGGGACAGAATGCCAGCCAGAGGGCCCTGTACAAACTGGGAAGTGAGCCCATGGGAACCTCATGAAGTTCAGCAAGTCCAAGGGCAGTGTGCTGCACCTGGGTTGGCACAGTCCTAGACACAAGCAGAGACTGGGAGAAGAATTCAGTGAAAGCAGCTCTGCTGAGAAGGACTTTTGCTGGCAGACAAAAAGATGAATGTGAGCCACCAGTGTGGGCTTGCAGTCCAAAGGGCCAACCATGTCCTGGGCTACATCCAAAGCAGTGTGGGCAGCAGGTCAAGGAAGGTGATTCTCCTCCTCTACTCTGCCCTTGTGAGAACCCACCTGGAGTATTGGGTCCAGGTCTGAGATTCTCCACACAAGAAAGACATGGAACAAATCTAAAGGAGAACCACTGGGTTCATCACAGGGCTTGAGCACCTCTCCTACAATAACCAGCTGAGACACTTGGGGTTGTTCAGGCTGGAGAAGAGAAGAATCCAGGAAGATCTCACTGCAGCCCTTCAGCACTTAAAGGGAGGTTATAAAAGAGATGGAGAGTGACTTTTCGCAGTGCCAAAATATGACAACGGTAAACATCAGTAAACTAAAAGAGGAGAAGTTCCAGCACCTGAGCAGAGTCTTGCTTTGCTGGGAATACAGCTCTGGCAGGGGCTGTGAGAGAGGAGGCAGCCACACAACACCACCTTAATCCTCTCTCCTGTGTTGCAGGGTGACAGTGGTGCTCCTCTCATGTACAGAGACAAGACTGCTGGCTATGTATGGCTTACTGGAGTGACCAGCTGGAGAAAAGACTGTGCAAGGGCCAAACATCCCAGAGCCTACACCTCCTCTCAGCACTTCTACTGCGTGCTGAGTAGATGGGCCATCACCCAGAGGTAAGGGTTTCTCCAACATCACGGGTATGGAGTCATTTTATGACACCTCAACCACCCGCTCAGAAGGCAAGGCCAATACCAACACCATCAGGCAGGTTAAACTGCCTGTTTCCCATCTGAAAGTTGGTGGAATTCTTTACTGGGGTGCAGAGGCTCCTGCAAGTCCTAAGCAGCAAAAACAGCTTTAGCAGTAGGATGTACGGCATCCAGTACAGGCTGCAGTGCACCACGACCATTTCCTTCTGGGGCAATGCCTGCTCATTCAAAGAAAGCCTCAGTGACAAAGGCCTGCTCTGTCCCGTGCACGCAAATGCTGAACTTGACTTAGCTTTGGAAATAAAGTTGTGTGTTTTCACAGTTAACCATGTCCTCAGTTCCATTCAGACTTCTGTGAAAGGGAAGGACTTCCCCACCTGGCGCCTGCAAAATAAGTCTGCATGTTCAAGAGTGGCTTAGCTCTTCCAGCAAGTTTTGCCTTGAAGAAGAAAGGGAAGTGGTAATTCTGCACAATTTAATGTCTTCAGATCAAACTTTAGAAGTCATACTTCATGATGAGTCTTCTCTGCAAGGGTAGCTTGGATGATCAGCATTATTCATAAAAGGTGAAGGCACTCTGAACTCTCAATAATATAGGCCAGATACATTATACAAACTAGAGTAAATTACTTAACAAAGTACTAAATCCACAGTAAGAATGTATGTTAAAATTGTCCCAGACATTTGAATACATCCCTGGCTCACTTTCACAAGCTGCCTTAACTGTAAATTTCACTTACTGGTTAAAAAAATAAAACAACAAAACCCCACCTTATCTTCTATTTCAGCTTACCTAACATCACCTAGTCCCTTAAATATTTCTGGCTGTGCTGATGCCTGCTTTTATACCAACTTCCTGTTCTCTTAAATTTTACCTTCTTCCTTTTACCAGACTGAGCCTCTCATCATTAGAACCCTTCTTAATGCCTCTCAGTTGCTCTCATGGCTCTTCTCTGCAACCTTGCCTTGAGTTTAAGTGCAGCAGGGCAGAAGGGCAGGGTGGCTTATGCAGGAAGACACCAGGAGACAGACACTGGTCTCTTCCCTCTAGGGACCTTACCCTGCTCAGCAAATGCAGCACAAGTAGCTGCCTCCTGCTTTTCAGCCCATGACTGCCCTGAACTGCAGGGCATGAGCAAGGTTCCACCTTAGAACCGTAGCAGGCAGACTGACAAGATGAGCTGGTACAGGATTTACCAAATCCATAGAGAACGGGATATGATGCTGAGAGCAGAAGCATCCTTCTCTGTCTACAGCTTCAAGTTGCACATCCTTAGCCATGAATCTCAGGTGCCACAACCATCCTTGGGCCCAGAATAGCAACAGAACTTGTATACAGCCAGGACAGGGAGCCTGCCAGAGGTGCTGCTGTGGCTGACATGGCCAGCCAGCATAGACTGCACTGCATCAGTGTTCCACTGTGCTGTGTGCAGGAAGGTTGACACTGGCTCCTCAATACCCAAACACATCCTGTCTGCAGTAGCCATGTTCTCTGGTGTCTGTTTTTCTGGGAAGGCCCTGGTGGCAAACTGCTGCAGAGAGCAGGGTAGCAGAGAGCTTCCCAAAGAGACTGTGATGCCACATGGAGTGTTTCTCTGCAAGCTGCTAGCAGGCAGTGCTGGGAGCCAGGCTCTGCTGCCTCCACAGGACCTGCACAACCTCCTCCTGACAGCAGAGCACCCAACAGGGCTCTGTCAGCAGTGCCCAACCCTGGCTTCCGCCTCCGCTCCTGCTTGGAACCCACCACAGGTACTGAGGCATTGGCACAGGTTGTCCAGAGAAGCCGCGGCTGCTCTATCCCTGAAAGTCTCCAAGATGTGTCTGCTTCCAACCTCGCTGCCACGGGCAGGGACAGCTCTCAATAGAGCAGGATTCCCAAAGTCCCATTAGGCTCGTGGCAGCGAGGTTGGAAGCAGACACATCTTTAACATCCCCTCGAATTCAAACCACCCTATGGCTCTATGACTCTCCACTGCCTCGTTCCCCTGCCTTCCCCCCAGAGGCCACCGTGCCCTGCACACAGAACCAGCCACGCTGTGCCACCAGCCCCAGGCCGAGGGCACAGCTGGCAGCTGCACCGACAGTGACGAGCCCTTGCTTTGGGCACCTCACCTGTGCTGCTGCCAGTGAGGAAACTCCTGAGCCCTCTGCCCTGCTGCTGGCCATGTGCAGGCCTGTGCTCAGCACAGGGGATTACACA
>JAOXXN010000379.1:74122-89171 GCA_026770055.1 Myrmophylax atrothorax
TGCTCAAGGTGAAAATTCATACCGAAATAGTTGTTATATTTAAAAGGATTATGCCTTTTGTTACACTTAACCAAACCAGAGAGATATCTGACATCCTCAGGGATACTGAAACTCCTGCATTACATGTGGCAACTCCTTGAAGCTTCTTAACAAACGTCTGCCAGGGACTGTATTTTCAGTCTCCCTCTCCAAAGCATTTAAATTTTCCTGAAGCACAGGATTTCTAAAACTCATGGTAAACCTAAAACCCATTGTCAGGATAATGAAGATAAAGTAGAACTTCCAACTCCATTATGGTAATTGGCACCTTGAACGCAAAATGACAGGCTGTATAATGTCAAGTGGTGTTTTCTTGGACCCATCTGTTTGTACTTGGGCTGGATGATGAGTTCAGACAATTAATTTTCTGGTTCCAAAGAGGCTCATTCTTCTCTCAGGCTCTATGATTATGGCTGGTCTTATGCCTGTCTTATTCTACCCTTGCCTCTGAAAAGATGTCCAGTGGTTCAGGTGAGGTTAATACACTGCCCTGTATCAGGGATACTGCTTGATAACTTCCAAAAATGGAACACTTATCCAGCAAAGCGTGACAGACATACTCAACCTCACCATTTTCTGTATTTCTGTGACATAAAATCTTACAGTTCTGACATCTATAATTTTGTTCTTCGAAGATTACATTCATGTTTGGAGCTCACAGTGTGGGAAAAACATAAAAATAGAAAAGCCCTAAACCCAGCAATCACCAGGTGCCAACCACAGAAGGGTTTCTTATTTCTACTAAGTAACTACTCATATTCATGAACTCCAAGTAGATTTCAAAGAGGATCAATGAAGTCCTCTTTCCCTGCTATAATTTTTTTTAAAATATTTCTAACTTTTAAACTTTAAACCCATATCCAACTAGAAAGGAAGCCTAGAAGACTTCAATACATAAATTAAAATAGACTTTATCCCCGTTGAGCTTGATCTACTGTATACCTTCTAAGTTCTCCTTCATTATAAAATGAAGAATAGTGCAAAAGTATAAAACTACTATAGAGGTACTTTTATATAATAAATTAGTATGTTAACCTTTTTTTCTTTTTCTTTCATATGTATGAGAAGTTATAGAATATTAAGATTGTTCAGTGCTGTCTAGGGAAAGTGACATTCCAGGTTTTACATTATTGACAAAAACCCCCTCCAACACCACCCCCCCCACGCACCCCAAACTTGGTATTCTGAAAAACTGAGGATAAATTCTAAAATTTTAGAAAAACATTTTAAAATACTTCCCTGTATCTCTTTGGTATATAGAGATCTTGAGAATAGCTCTTCCCTCTGCTGAACATTTTAAAAATAATTTTAAATAGGGTACATTTATCACTAAAAGAATTATTTTATCTGTCTAAGGATCATTAGTCTACGTTTCATTAAACACTCTCTGTGAAGCAGGAGGATATAGGCTACTAGGACACTGTGAGACTTGCAGAGTTTGTTGATTGACTTATTAAAAGTGCAATCAGAGCAATGAAAAACAATCAGACAATCAGAGTACTGCCAAGAGAATTAGAAAGGTGATTTTCTGAAAGCAAAACCAAACTATCCGTGTGAATTTTTAATGTAGTTTTTACACTTGGAAATGCTGTAAGAAGTCTTTCATTTGTTTAACTCTGGGCATTCAAATTGAAAAGGATACTACTGTAGTAGGGAATAACTTCATCTAACGTGGGATTAATATTTTTCAAATATTTCAATGAGTAAATTTCAGGTTTCATTCATATAACCCATACTGGATTGATACAATTTTCATCAGATTCTTCAAACAACAGTCATTTTATGTAACTCTGCCACTTTGAAAAATTAGTTGTCCCTGGTAGGATCCTGCACGTTTCAAAGAAGGTATTACACTGACTTGAGGGAGGCAGGAGAGAGATTACAGCAAATGTATTGAATTAGGAAATCATTTGTAACATTAGACAAAGCTTTGGCCACTGTCATGTCTCAGTGAAAGGAATTAAGGTATTTAGAGGTCATTTAAGCTTTTCTCATATCAAACATAAAAAGTATACTGGTAAAAATTGCAAAGTCTTTATAGTCAAAAACTCAGCTCTTGGAACTGGCGGAACTTGGGTTGTCCACAGGCCTTTATTTTCCCATCCTCTGGCATTCATTATAAGCCTGGTGTTAATTAACTGATCACATACCTTCCTGCTCCCCACCCAATCTCATTTCCCACTGTGCCCAATACACAGATAATGCTCCCTGAATGAGTGACTATTCATCATTTTGTTTCTTTGTTACTGTTCAGTGTATGGTCTCGTGTCACATTTTTAAGTTCTGCTCTGAAGATAGAATTTTTAGTTTCCTCCTGGGCTTTTCTGTGGCACTCATCACTGCAGTGTCTGAGTGCTTTACAAATCTTAATGAATTTATCTTCACAGCACTTCTATGCACTGAAGAGGAATTGTTATTCTAATTCGACAGAGAGAACTGAGACAGAATAAATTAGAAAACACTGACTCTTTTTTGACACTCAACTTGAGGTGCTTACCAGCTGTTTTTTTCAGATGGTTTAGATACAGGAGACAGTTTAGACATGACACGGGAAAAGTTCAGTGTTTGTTTCCTATGCTGCGGGTATAGATATGTAACATTTTCAAAGCACAGCAAGGGCCTGGAATCACAAGAAAGAGGACAACAGATCTAGTGACCACTTCCCAAAAGATCTGTTTAGGTGATGTGGCTGTGAGAGATCCATGAGAGAGCAAAGGGTATGGTTATCCAGGACACCACTCCATTTCCATGACTTTTCAGACCATCCCTTCTTTCCATTTTGCTTCCTCTGCTGCATACCTTCTAACTTCTGCAAAATTAATGTGAAGATTACACAGCACCCTCTTTATAATTCTGATTTGTCCCCAGAGCAAGCCTATCCTAAAACACCGGATGAGGATCAAACCTTGCTTAAAATAAATTTCCAAATTACAATGCAAAGACATAAAACAGATTTATTAAGTTTGCACAGGAAACACCAGTAATGCTTTAAGCTGTTTTTGCTTGTAACTCCCTGTTTTTTTAAAAATAAACAAACAACAAAGGGAAGTTGTGAACCGTAGGTCACCATACACTCACCTGGATCATGCTGAGTCTTTAGACAGCTCAGAGCTGAGCTGTGTCAATAGACTCTTTTAAAATTAACTGGTGGTAAAGAGGGTTTGTGAAGGATTCGCTGATAGCCCAGGAACTCTGAGATTTGGGAATTCAAAGTTCTGATCAAACTTCTAAAGGAGATTGTGTCATTGTAAGCTCATGTCCCTTTTGCAAATTCAGTCCTTTCTGGAACTTCTCCTCTGGTCTATGACAGATCCAGCTTCATTCCTTTATTCCCATTTTGAGTCCTTGCTTCCTCAGGGTGCCCAGTTCTCTCCATGCATCACAGTTCTTACCAGTTTACTCACTCTGATTTCTTCTCTGGAGTCCTAATCAAACCTCAGGGTCCACAGAAAGACCTCGTAAAGAATGGCTTTCACAGTCACCTTTTGTGCAGTATTTTCATAGTGTTGCATCTTCAGTGGTACCTGAATGCTCACCAATCTGTTTGTTGTACTCCTGTTTAATGCATTGCAATTCAAAGTACTACTGTTTCTGTGCTGGCTTAGCTTTAAACTTATTCCTTCTGTTGCCAAATAAGCTGCAAAAAATAAAGATACATAAGAATATTGACTGTAAAAGTTGTATCTGGCTGTGCCATGAAGTTCTGAGTGTCCTGGATAAATCATGTAAGTTTGCTGTCACTTTCCACCCCACGGATAAAGCAGGGGCACCAGTATTTCCATTCTTTAATCTATGTATTCCCCTGTCCATATCTAGCCAGGACATGCTTGAGACTATTACTGAGCTTAATTGCACTATTTTCACAGAGTCAGAGAGAGAAGTTCTTTTGCCCTTTGGCAGTGCTGTTGTAATAAGATTCTGATCTCAGTTAGGGCCTTTGAACTCCATTATAGTTCCAGCAAATAACAGTAAAGTGGCAACAGTCATTACATAACACATAAAACACACATGGTGCTGTGTGAAAGATCTGTTATAGCAAAATTACCTTTCTTTCCTACACAGGGAAAAAAATGAAATTATTCATCTCATAGCCTGTTTGATAAGACAGTCATGATATAAGTGGATTTTAAGAATTTATTGCATTTATTTTAGAAGGACACTATTGTCTTTATTTGGGAAGGAGAACATATCTGATACTGCCTCTTACTATATCATAGTGGCATCTAGAGTAGCAGACATATGAAAAAATAGGACTGTTGAAGAACACAAAAACTAAACATTTGTTTAAAGGAAGTCAATAGTTAGGGGGAAGGAAAGAAGGCAAAAGTTAGAGAGGAAGATTGATCTTCTGGAATAATGTAAATAATAATTCAAGTTATATAAGAAACAAAAGAAGAGCATAGTAATTAAGACATATGTACATACGTCATTGTGTCCTGCAAGCATTCTTTGCTGATAGATATTATTACTCAGTTCTTAAATAAAATTCCCTGAGAAACTGCACAGTCATCACTGTAGTAGCAGTTCATTCCAGTTTCAGAAAGTGAATGATTTTGCATGACAGTGGGAGGCAGAACTACAGCAGCACACAGGTAAAACACAACAGAACACTTGGAAGAGAAGGATGTGAAGACAGTCAGGGCATTAACGCATGCAGTTAAAAGGGGCACCCAGGAGTGTTTCATTTTCACTACTTTCTCAGTGATATGTTTTTATTTTACTGGAGGATGGGAGCTGATTACACCAAACAAATAATCTGTGGAAGATATTTTTGGTAATCCCCCTGGCTGCAGCATTTCTATCTTGTTCACATTGGCTGTGTAGATATATTTTATTTTCCAGCATAAGCAGTTAAGCTCAATAATCCTATTACTGCAGCAAAGGAGGATGCACGAATCCCCCAAAGAGGAAAAAAGACAAAACTAAATTAAATACATTTTGAGACATCAAAATAGCCTTTAAAAAATCTTATTTGGTGTTCAGATTTGTGCATTTATTTTTGTTATTAAATAAGGAAGTGAATAGTCATTAAATGATTTGTAGTCGTTGTAGCATGAAGGACGCTTTATGGGATTGTGTCGTGGTTCTGCTCTATAGAAGTATCAGGCAATTGCAATTAGGGGAGTCTGTGAGGAAATCTTGTATCTGCGGCATCCTGCACAGATAGTGTGATCAAGCATCTCATTAAAAGCTCGGTAGAGACTGTGGAACGGCTGAGAGCAAATTGATTAAAGCTCAGCCTGGATAGTAATACTAAGAGGAGGACAGCAGGGAAAGCAACCAGAGGATATGGAGAAGATGTCAGCCCTTTTGCTGAGCGTGAGCATCCTTCAGCTGTCACTCGGCTGACTTCTGAGTTAGAGGGCATCTGGCTAGATTTGCTACAGCTTTAACATCATTGTGTAGCTGCATGAATCTGGGTGGCATTTTATTTATTTTTAGCTCTGGATCAGGGCACGGTATCACAGTGGATTCTCCAACTTTGAAACTGGTGAAAATTAAGCTGCTTACGTGTAGAGCTCAGCGTCATGCTATGAACAATTCCTGCAAGGTTTTGTGCTTGTCCTGTGCTAGTTCTGGATGCAGCACATGTGCTAATTTAAGCTGATGGTACAAAGCACTGGAGCTTTAATATCGTGGGATCTGACAGACAAGAAGAAGGGAGACTGGGAGACACAGGTGATGTGCTGGCTCTCTTACTTGCTAGTGATGGGGGACTCCTTTGGGGGTGTAAAGGTGGAGGGCAGACTTTGCTGCAGTTACACTGTGAGGAAGGAGATGGGCAAAAATTAAAATCACAACCCTGGAGTTCAGAAGAGCAGACTTTGGCCACTTTGACTGGCAGAATCCCACAGGATGAGGCCCTGGAGGGAAATGGAGTTCAAGAAAAGTTCTTAATATTCAGGGATCACCTCCTGTAACCTCAAGAGAAGTTCACCCCAACAAGTAGGAAGTCAGACAATAATGCCAGGAGGTCTGCATTGATGAATCAGGAGCTCCTGGGAAAACTCAAACACAAAAACAAAGCCTACAGAGGGAGGAAGGAGGGGCAGGTGGTAGGAATGAGAAAATACTGTTTGAACATCCAAGGAAAGGAGCTAGGAAAATCAAAGTCCAAATGGAATTGGATCTGTCAGTGGATGACAACAGCAACAACAAGGAGACAGGTGACAAAAGCAAGGCCAGGGCCTGCTGCTGAATAAGGCAGGGGACCTGGTGACACAGGACAGGGAAAACCCTGAGGCACTGAATGCCTTCTTTGCCTCAGTCTTTACTAGCAAGAGCACTCTCCAGAAATCCCAGGGCTCATACAACAGAAAAGGGAGAAGAAAGGAAGGAGCAAGTAGAATGTGGAATGTTCTCTTCCTTGGATTTGGTCAGGGAATACTTCAGCAAAGTGGACTCATCTAGGTCCATGGGCCCTGAAGGGGTGCACCCACGAGTGCTGCATGACTTATTTAATGTCACTGCAAGGCAACTCTCAATCATCTCTGATCAATCACAGTGATGGCGAGAAGAAGACCTGGGGCTCCCTGTGGATACCAAGTGCTGAATATGCACCAGCAATGTACCCCTGTGGCACAGAAGGACAGTGGTATCCTGAATTATGGGTGTGGTAGGAGTGCTGTGTCCAGTACTGAGCTCCCCAGCACAAGACAGACTGGAAAGAGTGCTGCAAAGGGTGATGAATGTGGTGACCTGGAGCATCTCTCCTAGGAGGAAAGGCTGAGAAAGCTGGGACTGTCCATCCTGGATAAGGGAAGGCTTGGGGGTATCTGCTCTTCAGGGAGGGTGCAGAGAGGACAGAGCCAGGTTCTTCTCAGTGGTGCCCAGTGAGAGGACAAGAGGCAGCGGGCACAGACCATGAGGGTGACTGAGCACTGGCACAGGATGTTGGAGGATGTGGTGGAGTCTCCCTCCTTGGAGGGATACAGAATCTGTCTGGATTTGTCCTGGGCAATCGGCTCCAGGTGGCCCTGCCTGAGCAGGGAATTGGATCAGGCCCCTGCCAACCTCAGCCATTCTGATGAGGAATGATGATCAATAAATGGCATCTTATTTTTGAAAGACTTTTTATAACTTCTAATTATTTTATAATACATTATACTATATTTTGTACAAATAGTATTGCTGTAGTTTTTCCTTATGATGACAAGACACATTTTTCTTGTCTATTTATTGAGGCAGAGACTAGTGCATGGCACTGGGTGTCATAAAAACTTTACAGTTCTACAAATGAACATTCCAAGCAGCTAATTTAGGAAGAAAAGTATGTCAGCAGCAAATCTTTTGGCTCTTGAACTTTTCCCAGTGAGCGATAACAGGGTGGATGGGTGGATGGGACTGGTTAAATCAGATAACATGAAAAGTTCAGCTACATGTGAGGGGAAATCACTGGGATATGGTTATAAAGCTCAAGAAAAGAGCCCTCTTGTAGAAGTCATGGGGGGAATGCTAGGACAGTTCAGTACAGGGGAATAAGGTTTACAGATCAATGTATGACTCTCTAAGCTCACAGAGGATGAGTCTGGAGTGACTGATGGGCTAATATTGACTGATTGAAACTGGCTACATTTCACATTTACTGCAAACAGTGACATTTCTAATGCAATATGACCAGTCTGGCAGCTTTCCATCCTTCAGAAAACAAAAAAATCTTCTGAATGAAGAAGGAATACTTTGTTCTGTTATATAATCTTCTCACATAGATTTTTTTTTTCCCCCCATTTAAGATGTTGTGTTCTGGCCATCTGGCTGCCTTGCACTTCCTTTGGATCTGTTATTGAAGCAAACAAGACAGACTGTTGAAAAGACCAGTATTATTTAGCACAATATTGAATCTCAAAGACATTCATACTCAAATTTTTCACTCTTCTGATAAGCCTTGTTAGAAAGAAACTGGAATGAAAGTTATTGCATGTGAATTTATCAGTGTTTGTTTTCTGTGAGTGGAACTTACAAAATTTAACAGATGAGAGCCTGAGTATCTGTGTCTTTTTTTTCAAAAAATGATGTCACACTAAAACCAGGTTGCCAAAACTACGCAAACTACCTATTTTGTTGGTTCTGTGACTAGTTATCTAAAGATAGAAATAGACACTAGCTCCTGCTCTGAGAAAGATCTAGGTATAGTATGTACCTAAATTTATAATCACAAATCTACTGAGGAAGAATGTTGGAATGATTCATATAAGAGGTGAAAACCTGTTGTCACAATCAATTTGGAAAAGTCTGATTGCTCAGAAAGGGATAAGACATGTCTCTGTGTTAAAATTGACATCACCTGCTTCAAATAATTTACAACCTGGAAACAAGTGATCTTGAATGCATATGGATTATTTTTAAATAGGTAAAGCAAATAACAGCATCTCTTACACATCACATAAATGCCATATATCACTAAATGTCACTAAAGTGTTGGGTGAGCAGCTCATTGCATAACAATATATAACATGTAGGGTGGAAAAAACCCCCTGAATTACCATTCTGAATGTCATGAAAGCAATGGGACTTTTATGCCTGTACTGCAATGTGTTTGAAAAAGTTAAGAATCCTAAAGAATAAAGCCTTGAACTTGTTCCAAGATGAAGGGAGAGCATTGTATATCAGACACTATTTTGTAATGAGACATGTTCATTTGAGATGAAATATGAGTCTGAAATTGAATGATTGCTTATTATATCTGTGCATGAAAACGGAACTCAGTCTCACAAGATATACTTGAGACTTCACAAATAGACTTGTAAATCTTAGTAGTTGCCATACCGAGCTACTTTGGCCCAAATTCCACATGACTTGTAGTCTATCACAAGGGAAACTTAAGGCCAGTGTTGGTGTCAGTTGCTGACAACAGCATGCCCTGGGTACCTAATATTGACTTCTGTGTGTTCTCCTCATATAGCTCAGATTTTTCAATTCTGGTGAGTTCACTGCCTCTCAGCTGCCACAGGTCTCTCTGGATCCATGTCCCACACATTGCAGGGGTGGTGCTTATCCAATTATTTACACACCAAGCATAGCAACAACCTAAAGAAATGCAAATTTTGAGCACAGCAGAAAAACTGCTAAAACCACCTTAGTTTTGTGGTACAGTTTGATGACAAAACACATATGCTTAAGAGGGAGATGCATGTCTGGGTCTCCCTCAGAGAGAAAAGGCACTCAATGCTATCAAAGACCAGGGAGTTTCCTGAAGGCTTTCAGAGAGAACACTCCTAATGAGGGAAGAGTAGGATGTTTTATGCCTCTCTCTTTCTCACTTAGATTGATGATAATGCATTTATGAAAATAACTAATTAAAACTGTATTAGTGAATTGTAATCACAAGAGCTGTGTTGCAAGTCAACTTTAAGAGTAAATTGAATTAATGATGCATCCTAACCTGAAAGTGAGTAAAGCTAAGAGGCACTGTCCAGTGGGAACTGACTGCTGTATGTCTTTAATATAAAAAAGTCTTAAACATAAATGGTGTTTGGAGCCCATAGTTTATGCTGTCCATCTTTCTGGAAAGCTACCCACATAGGCATTTTGCTCACTCAGGGCCAGTAAATTAGTTTCCAAAATGCTTTTAGACTGGTTTAACAGTTAATAAGAACTACTGATACTTGAAAATTTTAGGTGCTTTTTATTCAATTACCTTAGAAGGAGAAAATCCTTTCTTATTAATTATTAGAGCAGTATGAAAGCAGCCTGGAGTCACTGGGATTTCAGTCAGGTTCTGTCAAAAATTCCACACTTCTCACAAATAGATGCCTGATAGAATTAGGCAAATAAATGGTGAATGCCATTTATTTAAAAAAAATATTCAAATTAAGTGATTGTAACCTCTAGGTCAAGTTCTGGCTGTATATAACCACCTGAAATTCTTAAGTTTGTCTTAGATCTACAGTCCAGTATTAGCTTCTACTAAATGCTTGTCTTGTGAGCCATATGGGTCTGTCATCAGCATGCAACAATCACAAAGAAAATGGTTAGTCTTTAAAAAGCCATTTAAAATAGGCCTCCTCTACACACATAGACGGGTTTTTTCACATCTGTTAAATTACTTGGATTCCCCCTTTGCCAAGTTTTGTTTGGAGAGAAGCTGGCTACAAAATGGTTGCTGTGTCCTTTGTACCTTCTTGGAAAGCTGTATCATCACCTGTCCTATCATGTCAGTTAGTAAAAATTAAGAATGGCTTAAATTTGGGACAATTAACATACTGTATTCACATGAAGGAACAGGGAACAAGTTTGAGTACAGAAAGGCCATCAAGTCTGTTCAGAATCTTACATCTTTACTAGAGAAGTTCCAAGCAGATGCATGTTACCTCTCTCTCTGAGAGCATTCGAATTCAGGTGTATCTGTATTTCTAGTTACAGACAGCAACAAAAGACAGGAACAGTGAACATTCCAGAATTGGCAAGATCTCAGTATCACCTTTTGATCAGTTGTTCTGAAAGCTGTTGAGATGATCAAGCTGGTCATAAATGAGAAATAGTCCTCTGATTTTAGTCCAGTAGCAGAGTCAGAAAACAGAAGAAAGTTTTTGAGTTTCAGTTGCTCTGCACTGACCTATAATGTTCAGTGTGGCCAACAAAGTTGAGCTGAATTATAGTCCTGACTTGTGTAGAGCTGACTGTGAAGTATGTTGACTTTGCCATATATAACTTCTACCAGAGATTCAGTGACCAGCAACTGCAAGTTGGTAAAACCATAGAAAGCCACAGCTCTTTGATTATGTGTTTCGGAGTTCTTGGTCTGTTTTCCATCTCAGGAATGCTCAGTTTATCATACATGAAAGAAATATCTTTATAGTGCAACTTCCACAATCAACAAAACTCTTTAATGTTGAAATTAAAGCAAACTGATACAATGGTTAAAAATGTCAACTGAGTTATGAATAAATTTGGTGACTGAGCTGCTCTTTTGTCTAAAATAGAGGAGAAATACACCCAGTCTGACTAATTATTACTGCAGATATAACAGGAATAATTACTTTTCAACAATTTTTATTCTAGGGCAATATGCTTGTCAGAAAAACATCAGGTGTGTATTTTTGACATATACAAGTTATCAAAAGAGCCTTCAACTGCCTGTTCTAAGCCAAGGCATTAAGTACATAAGGGAAAGTTAGAGCAGGTACCCAAGGAGCTGTACCTATAGAGGCTCCATTTGAACTGATGAAGAGCTAATGAAGATGCAGAACTGTTTTCATATGCAAATTATAATGAGAACATGCCTCACACAAGATCACAACATTGGGAACACAGGCACATTGAGCAATTTGCCTCTTCATGATGAGTTTTTTCAGTGCTTGGACCCAAGACAGAGGGATCAGGCAAGTCCTAAAATTTTTCCCCTGGAAAGTTTAGCTGAAAGGGATTAAGTAGCATTTTCTGTCTTCCTCTTTGTTTTGTCTCAGAAGAGAGAGACCTGAAGACAAAGGATCCTGTCTACCTGAAACCTCCTTGACTGGAGATTGGTTACATTTACTCTGCAATTTTAATTTGAAGAATGAAATGGAGGGAAGGGTCTTGATATATTTTGGGGCTTCTATTAATTCCTGTTGCAGTCATATGCATAGAAATTTTAAGACTTCTCAGAGAACATGTTCTTCTCAACAAATTAGACATTGAACATGTCATACACAGCTTTTTAATGTGGTCTTCCTATGCACAATATAACCCCATCCCCAGAAAAGTTACACTGGCAGCACATTAGAACTTTGAAAAACAACATTAGAACTCCACTATGCTAGAGAGTTTTGTTCATTATCTGTCACTTCCTGCAGCCAGTGAGTCCTCACAGACCACGGAAACTCTAAAAAAGGAGATCAGTCATGAATGCAATGGTCTTTGAATTCACTAAGATCATCACTGCTCTGCAGCGTGGCTTTCACTTCCAGCCAATCCTTTCCATCTGCTTAGTAATCTGATCCCCTGTAAACCTGGGCAACCTTTGAGATGTGCATTATTTACAAACATATAGTTAGTTTGGGCCATGTCAATTTCTGAATGTTGTTATTCCACCTGTGAAATGATCCAGTTGCCTGCAGAGCACAGCCCTCCAGTGTGGCTGGCATGAGAACAGGTGCACTCTCTGCTGTGTTTACACGGCTTCTGGTGACAAACATTCCCAACACTGACTCTAAGGTAATAGAAAAACCTGACATTATTGCTATTTTTCTAGGAACAGGCAGAGCCAGAGCACTTTAATTACAGCATGATCTTTAGTCACTTCTGCCCTACGGGACAGTTACAGTATTTCAAAATTGCTCTTTTTCTTCCACCTTTCAGTATTTCCTAAAGGCTAATAGTGTTTACACCTTTCTAAGACAGCTTAGAGCCACACAAAACAAAAACCTGTTGGAAGTTACAATCTACACTATATTTATCTTACATAAACCATGACTTCCTCCTTGCCAAATTACCACATCATCTTATTTGTGTCCTGCCTGGTGGGAACTTCTCGAGGTCTTTACTAGGTTAGGATTAACCACTCCCTCTGCATTGCTTACTCTCATTTCTCAGCAGGTGAGGAGCACACTTTTTCATCATCCCCCGAGCTGTGTGTCTTAGTTTGGACTGTTCTCTTTGGCCAACCCAGCAACCTCTTGTCTTTGGTCCTTGAGAAGTCCAGCTCTTCAGCCTCAGTTGGCACAGGACAAGCCTCCTTCCAAGACATGCAAAGCTTTTGCCAGGTACCAGCTCCCTCCTCCTTCTTCCTTTTTCATCTCAGCTGCAGGTGAATCAGCCTGCAGTGGGAAGGAAGGTCCTTACTGCCTCCATGGAGCAAAGTATTTTACAGTAAGGGTCTAGAACAACTGGTCTCTTGGCAAATACCACTTTTCCTCTCTGATACAACAGACAAAACACTCTGGAGTATCCAACAAAGTTTAATGAGTTTGACAAAATAAAGCAATGACTGTTCTGCAGTGAGTGTTAACTTTTCTAAATGTTACTGTATGTCTGTATTCTTCACCAGCTGCCTGGGTTTGGCTGCTCTTGCAGATAAATTCTTGAGCTACTGGACTTCCAGCCTGACTGAGCAGACCTGTGGTGTGACTTCTATATCTACACAGGAAATACGAATATTGATTATTCAGAAAACACAAAAGAGAGCAAACCCCCACAAATATCTGAGGTGAGTCTTCCTTACATTGCTTTTTCTTTGAAAATTTAGCATATGTCAAGATGCCCGAAAAATAAATTCATGTGCAGATGAACTCAGAGCAATTTTTTCCTTTCCTGCCCCCCCCCTCCCCTCCCCTCCCCCACCAAAGATAGTCTGGGGAATATCAGCACCATAGAAAACTAAGTGAAAAGTTAAAATGTTGATTTATTACTCAGTGGTAGATTAACAGTGTGTGTGTTACTGTAAGCTGTTTCCATGCTGCTCATTCCTTTGTCTCCCCTCTGTGTGGAGCCATCTGCTGTGTTAACAGAACTACCTGGGAAAGGAGGGCAGCATGTACAGTCACTAATCTGTATTCTGAAACTTCTACTTTTTTTTCAAGTTTTTTTTTTGTCAGGTTAGCTCAGGGGCTTGTTCACAGGATGTCCCTACAAGCAGGTGTGCTGGCAATAGCAAGGGTGGGAATGAGGGAGGATTCTGTGATGCAAAAGTAGGGCTGCATCCAAAAGTGTGTTGGCTTTGGTTGGGAGAGAGTTCAGAAATGAGGAGCAACTTAGGCAAAGGTAGAAGAGTATCAGTGCTGAGTGTAAACCTTTTTTCTCAGGAAAAAGACATTGCAGTGAAATATGTGCAGCCTATGGAATTTCAAACATACCAGGGACTGTGAAGGTGAAATTGAGTTTATAGGATCTACTGACTTTTTTTTCCCTTCCTCATCTCAAACATCATTCAGGATAATAAAATGATTAATTTTTCAAGACGCCAGCAGTATTCTCTCACAATACATTCAATTTAAAAGCTCTGCTCATACATCTGCTGTGATAGGATATATCAATGCTGGCAAAAATATAAAAATGATGCCATCTGTTGTTGGATTGAATACAGACATCAATTTCTTTAACTGGGCAACCAATCTGAATTGTTCACAGCAGAGGCGAGCAGGGTATCCTAAACATTCACAGGATTGGCAATCCTTGTGATCCAATAGTTACTCAAATATGATTCGGTAACTTAAAACATCTGATAATCACAAGTTAGACAAATGACTTTCACCCTTTTTGACATTCCAACCCCAAAATTAAATGTGAGTTTGCATCTGACAACTGAAAATCAGCCTGAAGGCTTTACGATCAGAGAGAATAATACATGGCAATAATACATGTGAATGAACTATTTTACATCTGCTCTATTCCTATATATCAAGTTATAATTTAGTTTTCCATATCTATTTCCTGCTCTTGCTTTAAAGCAGTCCATTCCTGTGAAATAAAGGTGAAAGCATAAATACCATGATGCAACTTCAATTGTTAAAGGATTAATAAAAATTCTGTGAAACACCAAAATGGGCCATGTTTGGACTCAATTACAATACCCCACGTGTTTTCTACCATGCCTGTTCAAAATTAATGAGAAATAATGATGCATTACATGTAAAAATATTACTATAATTATTGTAATATTGACTGTGATGTTTATTTTGCATATATATTCAAATAATTTCAACTCTTTTGACCCAAGAAACTAGGCACTAGCCTGGAGTATTGCCAGTTGTTCCAATGAGGACAAAGAGTGCTTATGCCCTTTTTGTAACTCATTTGTTTTATTCAAAAGTAGCCCAGCATTTTTCTTGCCTGTATTAACCCCTCTTTTCCTGAACACTGGAAGAACTGAGAAAGAATATTTATCCCGAGCTCATTATCTTATGCTGTGTCAGAAACTCATTCTCTTGACTGTGCTTAGGGTAAAACCCTGGTCTTCATGTAAGTCTTCAGCTTTACCTCAGACTGTCAAGTTTCACACCATGAACTCAAGGTGGGGCCACACCTTGAGTGTTGTGTTCAGTTCTGGGCCCCTCAGTTCAGGAAAGAGATTGAGGGGCTGGAGCGGGGCCAG
>JAOXXN010000379.1:96805-113974 GCA_026770055.1 Myrmophylax atrothorax
TGTGTAAGTGTGTGTTATATTGTAGTTTTCTTTTAGTTTTTTCTGTATAAATATATAGTTAGTTTCAGCATAAACCTGGTTTGGAAGTTTTTTTTTCCTCTCTCTCTCTTTCCTTTTCTCTTGGCTGGCTAGGGGGGGAGAGGAACACTTTTTCTCTGTTCTTGGGCAGTTGGCATTTTGCCAGCTCAACCCAGGACACTGGGCTTACCAAAATACCAAACTTTTTGTACTACTCTTTAGCACTGCCTCTGCCATATGACATTGCCTGGAGTCTTGCCATCGTAGTTTCTCTAATGGGATGTTGGTATAATAAAACATGAGCAAATGAAATTTTGAAGGTTGAAGAGGTCAGATCAGATTCAACTTCTGAGAGTACTTCCCCTGTTTAGGCAGAATGATTTTGTACAGAACAGTTCTTTCACAAAGGTCTTGTGTGTGCTGGCTCCACCTATTCCAAGCATCAGAAATACCAACTAAGTGCAGGTTGTGACTGGAAGAGCTGAAGTGCCCACAGGCACGAACATGATGAAGAAACAAAACACACACAAATCAAAGTGATGTTTTTCTGCCTGTCTGAGTGCGCTTACATTCAGCATAACATGGATCATGCTAACTGGATACCCGGGATGTATCAAGCCAGACATCCTTTTGCATCCTTATCACCTCAAAAAAGAACTGTTGCAGGGTCAAGAGACCATTTAGGATTTTTCTGTATAAAAGAGGCTATATATAAATGAATGTTTCACCTGTGTCTCATCACTCCTTATTAGTGCCGAGAAAGGTTATAATTTCATAGGCAAGTTACTGACATCCTTCTTTATGTATTTTTTCACCTTTTTGTGACGAAAGGTTAATCTTCAGTACTTTACAAGAAATTACCAGAGCAAAATAATTTGAGAAATTGATCCTTATTCTTCACTTTTTGTTTGTCCAAGCATAAGTGCAGTAGCAGGCTGGCAATGACTGAGACAAACCACACCAGTGTGCAACTTTCTGAGACCTGGTGGACACAGACATCTGGATATTATCATTTTCACTGTGCCTAAAAATCATCACATAGAAGAGATCAATAGTGTTTCCATTTTGGCCTCAAGCAGAATATCACTGACAAAAGTTGGTCCAATTAGTTTATGCTGAGGAACAGAATTCCACTGTATTTTCTAAATGTGCAGGAGAAAAGACAATTTAAACCTGCCATCGGTCTCAAGCTGGTATCTCCTAAGGCTTCTAAGTTTGCAAGTAGCTAAAAACTGGCCTGTTGCGCTGTGCCCTAAAGCAACACAGACACACTGGAACTGTGTTTAATTAACCTCCTGCTAAAGCTGAAATGTCAGGAAAGGGTATCCCTAGACTTCAAATGCTTTTTAACTTGGTTGCTACGGGTAGTACCAGTTTCTTTAGAATTCAAGCCAATTGTTCTCAAAATTGACTAGACAGTAATGAATAGTTACTTTTGGAAATAAATTGTAAACAGACAGTACAGTTTAAAAATTAGATATTACTTTTAAAAACCAAGATTTTTCCAAGGGGGATTTTAATTTTGTCTGTACCATCAGCCTAATGGTTTAGGCAGAATCTAATATGTGAAATTACTTTTTTGCTCTTCAGGAGTGAGATTTGCTTATAAATACTTGGTTTTTCCTACTGCAGAGCTTTCTTCTCCTGAACATGCACAAACAATTTTAATTGATACAAATGTGGTAAAGAGATCATGTGTAGTAATTTTAATCTGAAGATTTTCATTGTGTGCTTTTTGAACCTCAAAAGTTGTATCTGGATATTATGTAAAATATTAATTAACATTTTTCTAGGCAGCTTAGAAAACCAGATAGGAGGAAAAAGTAAAAGTTAGAAATGAAAATGCCCTCTATGAATATCTGCCTGGCTAGGCATGCATTAGTTGTCACGTATTGATCTTGCATGCATGCATAAGAAAATAGAGTATTAATTTCAGTATTTTAATTACTTATTGTCAAATTTACACTCCCATAGGCAAGAAAATTGATTTTTTCATTCAAATAAGATTTTTTTTCACTCAGATTCAGGAGCTCTGTGAAAAAAAAGGAGGCATATATATTGTTCCCACGTTCGTCTTTTACTATTGATGAATTATCTCGCTCATGTTCAAACAAATTTGTCATGGACACTTGAAGTTTAGCAAAATATCCTTCTCTTGGGATAGGTTTCACTGTAAGGACTAAGGTGGAAGCCAGGTTACGTCCCCCAGCTCCCTGTACAGGTCTTCCCTCCTCCCTCAAAAAAATCCCCAAACTCAATTATGTTTTGCAAGCATTTTCCTCCATCCTAAAGCATAGAAATACACAGAGTCATCTTCTGTAACTTCCCAAATCTCACTGCTGGGGCAGTGAATGATCCATGGGTCGAGGTTATGGATGAGGAGGAAGTGTCTGAATCTAAGGAACTTGTGGAATTATGCATAACTCTTTGGGTGCCCTAGTTTAGCAGATGGGACCAGTTTATCACTGTGTGAGTGTGGCCAAAGCTGTATATTCCAAACCCTCTATTCATTTCCCATGAACTGTTAACAATGGACCATTGGCAGCAGTTGCCCAGGGCACACCTGACCCCTCAGGCTGTCAGCTGGGTGTGAAAGAAGCCTGTGAGATAAGAGCTGTGATGACTCCCCTCCAGGGAGTCGTTGGCACCTCCACACCCAGCCTGAGGGGTCATGTCTGCTCATGGGCCAGCAGTGATTCCAAAATACCCTATGAAATACCCTCACAGAGTGAGATCATCCATTGTGGAACTCCCTGTCCTGGGTGAGGTACTGGGCATTACCACCTGAACCTGAGGGGATATAACCTTGGGGTTTGAGGACTTCTGGGGCCTCTCATTAGATCCAGAGGAGGAGCAGAACCTCGACAAGACTGTGACCACCACCTGCACCAACAGGTTTTTCACCTCCTTTTACTCTGGACTCAGGGGAACCACGTGGGTCTCAGCACAGGGACTAACAAACACCATTGTGTTTGTGTCCCAGGGTGCTGGGTTATACTTCTGGGTTTTGTGGGTCAAAATCAATTTCTCTTTGTGTCCTTGCATTCATTATAATATTTTTATGAAATTGGAACTCTGACTTATAATCTCTTTTGTGTTGGTTTCATTTCTCCTGCTGGTTTACCTTTAAAACAGCACAGTTATGGATGAGGAGGAAGTGTCTGCATCTAAGGAATTTGTGGAATTATGTATAACTCTTTGGGAAAGATGTATAAGACTTTGGAGTCTTCCAGGACATTTCAAGAACTCTCTGCCCATCAGCCACTACTTTGAAGCCTAAAACATAATAGGTAAGGATACAGAATTAGTTTTGGACTAGTCTGGCAGTGCCTTCAGAGTCCTGTGTGCATGTTTATCACATCCCCCAAAGGTAATGCAGTGACATTGGACATAAGTCTGATGGTAACAGACCTTCAGTGTGGCTGCAATATTCAAGTGTCATGTCTAATGTGGTAGGAATGAATTATTCCAAATCCACTGTCACCTCAAAGCAGAGCACTACAGTTTAACAGGTATTTAAAACTTCATTAAAAATGGTAATTCCTTGTTAAGTTTTGTGGAATTTTGCTCATTTCACAGGTTTATTTGCAGGTAATCTTCTTTTGCCTCCCTGCCCCTCAAATAAAACAGTTTTGAAAAGAACTTTGAAATCTGAATTACTTTTCAGTCCTTAATACTGAAATTTACTGAGTTTTGCCTTTAGAAAATCCTGCAGTGGAATTTATACTGAAGATGAGTGATAAAAATCAGGGAAAACCAACTCAGGACATGTATGTTTATTCTGCAATATAATAGCAAGGACTGTTGGTTTATGAGGACTTCTGAATTCCCAAGGTGAATATCCCACAATTCCAGACTGCAAGTAATATTTGGCAACTATGGGAGATTGTCTTAACACACCACCTGTCCTCAAAAGCATGCCTTTATATTAAACACTAAAGACAAATGCAAAAGTTGCAGTAAGTGACCCTAGACACCTCTTGCAGGGTTCCAAAACATCAGGGAACTAGAATTTGGTGGGATGAGTACAGACATAGGAGGCACACAGTGCCACTGCTTGCTCAGAGTCTTTTTTGGGTTATTTTCAGTTACTTTCTAGAGACTTTTTTTTGGCATCTCCTCTGCAACAAAAATGGAAGGGCATTGTACCTTAGCTGAGGGCACAAACTGATGTGGAAATACATCTCCTGTGTTTGGTTCAGGGTTTGGAACAACTTTGTGTTGTCTTCCATGGCAAAGAGATCCTGACTACGTGTTGTTTAATTCTAGAAGTCACTATATTGTCTGCAAGCCTTTCTACTGACAACCATACCCTTCTATTAGCTCCTCTTTTCTATATCCTGTTATCTGCATTTTCATGGGTTACCCTCTGTCACCTAAAATACTCTCTTCATTTCATGGATGAGATTGATGGCATGAGCCCCCAGTCTTTCTCAGTACCTTGAAGTCTGGTGATTGCTCAGGTAAAAATTATCTTGTTGATTACATAAATTTCGACAGCTTTTTTCTTTTAATTTCATCTTTACATTTTTATCTCCAGTATTTCTTCTTGCCCTATATACACTGCCAAATTTTTAAAAAAATGTAACAACATATGTTGTTTCAAGACTAGTACTAGCTCTTTTGTGTTTGGGGTTTTTTTCAAATAAGCTGTAAATATCTCAGGATCTGCAAGTGAATAGCAATTATCACTCACAAATAACTTATAATACTCAGAATATTATGGATGCCTGACTTTTTTCTCCTATCTCAGATAATAACTTCCTGAGACGATGAGTTAAACTGAAATAATATTTATAAAGTAAAAGTGAGATTTTAAGAATGCAGTTGTTCTGCATTTTACATTTTACTGGCCCGTGTCTGTTCTGTCTCCCAGAAGACAATGCAGATGAACAGGGGAAAAAAATCCAAACCAACTCTTATGGGACACATTGCTTTGACTGGCTGAGTTATAATTGCAGTGTCTAGTAAGATAAGTGGGTCTTGTGCTTAAAATGTCTCACTTATCACCTGTTTAATAGACAGCATCTTTGTTAAATTTGGCAGATTTGTGGAGCTCCCTTTGGGTTTGCTGAGAGTTCACGTTCTGGCTTTGAAATGTGAACTCGAGTCTTGCAGCTACAGAGACTCGGTCCTGTGAACATTTCCCCCCACCCTCCACCCTCCAGGTCATAATCAGGAGGAGTGAGAAAGGGAGAACTGGTGGTTACGTCTGACCTAAGGGCAGGAAGACCTTCCTTCCGTGCAGATAAGCAGCGTGCAGCCACTGCTTCCCACTGAGAGCACATCTAAAAGTCACTTGCGTGCAAAGGCAGCTCGTCCGAGAAGCAGGATGACTAAAGAGGTCACTACAAACAGGAGGGAAACTTAAAACCTGAGGAAACACAGCTAGAACATCTGCCTCAACCTCTGGGACCTTTTGTTAGTCACACGAACTGTGGAGGTTGACAGTGGGCCTGTGGATCCTCTGATGTCTGAGGTATTTGATGAGGAAATAGATCTCGAACAGTTCAAGGTGTATCCTTGAAAGAAGAGCAGTTTGGAGTGCACCCTTAAGGGGGACAGAGTCACCTGAAGAACAGTAAAATGTTTCCATCTATGCTTAGAGAACTAACCATTTATGTGATGGCGCAGTGTAGAAAAGGACACATAAAATTGAAGCTGTAACTAAAAATAAAGTTCTTAGTTCTTTGTTCTGCTGCTGCTTGAACCCGTCTTGACCTCTTCTATCCGCCATAACTCACCCCTACCCCGGCAATGAACCACAAATTCTGAATAAGAAAGGGGCTCTCCAGTAGGAGGAAGGTGTTCTTAGAAGGATGGGAGCCCTCGGAGTCCCCGGAAAGCACAACCAGGAGGCACCTGGTGACATGAGAGCACAGACAGATCTGCTTCATGGCTTCAGTAGAGCTGCTGTGTGCAAGGCACCCCTTGCACACCCAGTTATCCCTCAAACATACACTTTTCCTCTCATTTTGCTGTTGGGACAGGGCAGACAATGAAACCAATGTTCCCCTTGCCCAAGGTAAGTCCTCCTTTGGAAATCACAGTCTTGCTTCAGACCCTTTTGTGTTGTTTGCATATTGGAGAGTACTCCAGCAGGTAAGGGAAGCCAGGAACACAGCCAGCAACTGCTGTGCCAGCCAGGCCAGGCACTGCCAGATTTTAAACATTTTTTGTGTTTAATTTTCTCTTTTCACCTTAAAAAAAGTCAACTAAAAAAACAGTGGGTCTGCCTGTCTTCAAAAAAAAGATAAAACACCACACCCAACCCCCTCCACTGCCTAATAACCATGATTTTATTCAACACAGATCTTTCATTTCATATGTAACATAATGGAAAGTAACACAGCTGCAGGTGGAATCACGTTGCAAGACCTCGTGTGTCTACACCAGATGACCCCCTGGGCTGCACATAAAGGCTGTAACATGTTCACTGTCAGAGTTGGGTTTGTGGGAGGATCTTTGTTTTCTGTGGGTTTTTCTTCTTGTGTATTGTGCTTGTGAAACCTTCTTGGAACACATCTGCATTTTTAATACTGTATGACACATCAATGTTTGATAATAACAGTCCACATTTGTTGTGAGGTAACATTCACAGCTCAGTTTCTGAAAAACATTTCCCTGTCAATTCTCTGTAACGCTGAGCTCAGTGTGAGTGAAAGTTTCTTTTTGAGAACCTAGCAGGTATTTGAGCAGTGAGGCTCATCTTTACTGGGTAAGCAGTCAAGCTCCCAAATTGGTTTAAAATGGATGCTGCTGGGCAGTTTTGAGAATGCAGACCAAATTACAGCTAAGTTTAAAGAGGTATTTGCAGTCACAGCTGAGCAGTGCTGAGGTGGGAGAGCATCGATCTTTCACTTCTGCACATGAAGAAACAAGGTCGAGCTGAATTCCAGCTGCTCGTTTGGCTGCTCAAGATGACAGACCATCAATGCATTCACTGCAAACTCAAACCAGATATTAGCATTCATACTAAGCTGGAAAGAGACCTTTTACTAGGAATTACTCTTTTTTTAAACTGTACACAGAAAGCAAAAAATCCAGGCGCAATTTACTGTACAGAGTGAGTACAATAATGCTAAATTACATGTTTATATTTAATATAATGAAGTTTTTTAGGAACTGAGAATGGGCTTCTCGAATTGGACTGTAGGGAGTCTGTGCCTCTGCTGACCCATAATGATGGGATTCCTCTCAGCCACCCCTTATCTGTGTTCTGAGGGGTTCAAGGTCAGTGATTTGCATAATGTCAGTGTTATTATTTCCCTTGCTAAAATGGAAATGTGCATCTCACTGTAATCTTGCCACTCTGACTGACTTTGAGCACAGTTTTAAAGCCTTTTGTTTATTTGTATAGTCATGCTGTTCCAGCTTTCCGTAAAGTTAGGGTAACAAATGCCTGCATCTAAATAAAGTGATGGTTGAAAAGTTGAAGAATTTAAAGTTTTGATGAGAAAACACAGAGAGAAGGAATAAAATTGAAAGCAACTGCTTTTATTACACACTCTATTCTTTTTTTCATCCAATTCCCTTCGTTCCAAATTCTGGGTTTATGAGTGACCACAGATTTTCTCTGCAGTTTTTTTTGTTTACCATTGTGTGATAAGAATCCCAGACTTGGATCAAAATAATAATTCTCCTTAATAAACTATCTTTTATTTTTCTTTTCATATCTAATTCTGACAATTCCCTCACTAACACTAGTATATATTTGGTATTTTCTTTTTTTTCCCAAACAATACACTTGCATCAATATCAGAATCAACCCTGAAATGCATAGAATTAAGATTATTTAATATATTCATTACAGTCTAGACAGTGGATTTAAGACAGACACTGCAGAAGGTGTAGGGGAAATTTACTAGAATGAGAAAGAGGATGAAGGATCTCTGTTAGAAGAGGTGTCTGGAAGAGCATCACTGTTTTCAGCCTAGCAACAGGAAGGAGAAAAAAGGATACAATTTCTCTCTGTAAACATCTGAATGCCATCGTGGGAAAAATCCCATAGATATTGCTGACAGAAGAACCAATGGTTATAAAGTGTCTCAGCTGTAAGTTAGAGGACAGCTTCTGATTGCTAAAAGTGTTCTGCTATACTTTTCCAGTAGGAAGTGCAAGGGTTTGGGCTTCTTTGTGGAAATGTTCTTGTCTAAAATAGATGAGGACTGGATATGGTGAAACCACCTGAAAAACAGGTATTTAAACCTCCAACCTGAAAGAACTGCTAACAGAGTAAAGAAAACACTGAAAAACTTGTCTGTGGGTAGTGTGTTTTTAAACAAATTTCTCTCTTGTTGACAGAAAGTGGGTATCCAAGGAAAAAAGCTAGCAGAGATTTGCCAAACAGAGAACATCAAATTATGTTTATGTGTCTTCTTACATGCAGAAAGAAAAGTATATCTGAAGAAAATTCATTTAACCACACAGTACAGATAATTCCTGGAAACAGAAAGAAAACACTACCTCATTAACAGCACAGAAAAGGGAGCACTTTTTTTTCTTATCAGGCAAATTCACAGAAATTAATGTACTGATACAGGGATGCAGTATGAAAACAAGCATAAATGAGCAATAATTAACTTTGCCAATGAGAAAAAGACAACAACACAACAAACATAAAATTTTCAGTGTACACAAGGTCTTATTTTTCTTATCTGGTTCTGATCTCTGTGCTAGATAAAGGTTAAAGACCAACAACCTTGCTATCCCTGTAATTGACTGTTTTGTCTGCAGCAAAATCAATATAACCTATGCCAAATGTCTGATGCCAGAGAAAAGGCTGCACAGGAGAAATTTCAGGAGGGTGATTCTTGATTCAATACCCTGGGATTAAAATATTTTAAATTCATTTTCTGCATTTGTGACTTTATATAATTTAAATAATTCAATTCCTTGTACATTTTGCTACCTCAAGGCTATGAATGCTTCTTTACTTATCCTTTTATCCTTGTTAAATGAAAAAAAAAAGTATGAGCACCTATCAAAGCTGCTCTAGACAAAGACTCCTATAGGTACGGAATGGAAACTTGTTTTTGCTTAGCTCTTATTTTGCTGAATAATTTTTTGTCTTGAGTTTTAAATCTGGGGAGGATATGCTAGATGGAGTTTCCATCCTTTCTGCTTGGGACAGTTACATGCAGGAATAACTTCAGAAAAAATTTTGGAAGAGATTTAACTGAAAATCAAAACATAAAACAATGAGAAAAAAGTTTTCTGGTTTATCTATATGGAAAAAACATAAATTGGATAGGTCTAGCTGCCTGCTATTTTAAAGTTTAGCTTGAAAAGGGAAAACTGGACCAATAAATATATTTGAACGGTGTTCATGGAATCCACACAGACAATCTTCATGTGGCCTTACATTTGGAACAAGAATGAAAATAGTTTTTATGAAAAGATTTGAGTCAATTCTGAAATTGACTGCAAATTAGATGCACTGAAAGTATTTCATACTACAGAAAGGTAGTCTGGAGCCTCTGCTGGTGAAGATGGAACTCCCATCATGTCCAAGGGCAGAAAGGAGTCCCTGCTCAAAACAGAGCTCATCAGTTATCTGATTCTCCTTTCTATATACTCCACATGCATGTCCAGCATAACTCAGTTGAACCCAACTCAGCTTCCAAAACCATCCTTATAATAGAAGGGTAGTGTATTCAAGATAAATTTCATTATAGCATGTCATACTTTAAATTCTGGGCCTTCCTCACCTGGCTGAACTCAAATAAGTTGCTCAAATTGTCCTTTAATTGACTTCTGTACTGTCTTGCTTTAAGACCTATTGCTGCAATATGTTCTGAAAACACAATAAGCTTCAAATCCAAACATTACCAGAAAAAGGTGAAGTTCTCCCGTTTTCAATGATTCTTGTTTCAGTGGCAACTTAGGCACAGAATGGTACTTAAGCAACCCAAGTATAAGATGAAAACTACTGGACAGAGAAAAATAACTTTTTTCACCTCTGCAAGGGAACACCCTTCAGGGGATAGAAAGGGAGCAGAATGTAAGTAGTTTATTACTTCATGCTTCAGTCTAATGTAAAGGCACTGAGCTGACAAGTCAGCATGCAGCAGACATTGCCAAATGCCTTACTGTGGGGTAGCAGTTTTTCAGTTTGGAGGCATTAACCATTAGATTTACTGATATGGAGAAACAGAGGTCAGCATATAACGTGCTGTTTACTAATGGCAGGGTAGAGTGAATAAAAGATACTGTCTTCACGATTTTTCATCTCTGGAAAAGAAACAAAACAGCGTTGAGTCCTGAATTCGAAACAAATGAAAAAAAATTTGGAAACACTTATGAAAAATCCTAACTATGTTCATTGTCAGGTTTAAACTGTCCTTCCTCTTCACTTAGAAATTATTTATTTAGCATATTTCCTGCTTTGTATCTACTGACACTTCTACGCTTATCTAAAATGCACTGATGCTTTTTGGAGGCAGAATCCAACCCAGTGTTTGGCAGCAGTGACTCAGTTGATGCCCAATCCCATCATATTGAACTTCCACCAACTCTGTCCCCTCGACTGTAACTTCTGACTTTTAGGCATGAGCAGAACCTAAATCTGAGCCATGCTAAGCTTCCTGGTACTCCACCACACATATTCCAGTAGGATTTAAGTACCAGATGTTCAGCTGCTGCTGCTCATTTGAGGCTCAGTGTGATAAGTATATTCAGAGCACACTGATTTCTGTAAATCCTATTCTCCACATGCAATTCCTAATCCTCTACATGCAAGGAACAAGCTAACTAAGACACTTAATTCTACATTATCAATTCCATTAGAAAAATCACTAACATTTTAAAATAATTTTGTAAATCTGTCCCTTTCCTTTAGCACTTTTAGGCTATTAATTCAAGAAATACCTTTTTCTAGTTTTGTAAATATTTTATTAATATTATTTTGAAATTCAATACATCTAAAGCTTTATTATAACTTCTTATACTCTCATTTCAAAATGTCTGTGAATTCTAAATACCTGTTTTCTGCAGAGTTTTCATTTTTCAGATACTAATCTTTGAATGAAGAATACTTACTTTTCATATCTCTTATTGACATCTGGTCCTGCCTGCTGATTTTTCTCTGCATCCAAGTTATTTACAAAGATTTATTTATAAAGATATCATATCTTTCTACTTAAAATTGCTCTTAAACTTGTCATGCCTGCTTACAGCTGCAATCTCATGTATTTCCATGTGATGCTGAGTTTGTTCTTCAAGAGTGTAACTTGTCGTACAATAAATATTAATTTTTAGTTTACTTTTAAGATTCAATCTCTAACTAAAAACAAAGATCTGGGATCTAACAGAAAGGCAAGCACTGTCTACCACCAGTTGATGGAGAGAGGGACACCTTATCAAAGGAGAAGGGGGACAGTGTAATTTTTTTTTTGGAACTTGTGGCATAACACAGATATTTTTTAAATATTTTTGAAAGTACTAACTAGTTAGAGCAGAGGGAAAGGTCGCAGCTGCTATACTGAGTCAAGTACAGTTACTATGTTAATTGCTTTGCTCAAGTCAGTAGTGGCAGCTGGAATGCTCCTGACATCTTACCTGTACTGTATCTTAGCCATTAATGAGAAATTCTTAGCAAATATCTTGCAACCCTTATGAAATGCACATGCTTCCCTCCTCCACGTGTGCAGGGCACTGTGATTCCTTGGCTGTTGTGTATTTTGGGCCACGGCTTCATTGGTGGTATAGCAGCAGCACTTGGTGCTGTCACTTCTTCCCTTGTGATGCTGTGGAGCTGCAGTTCCACTCCAGGACATCTGTGACCCCTGAGAGAGCTGACATGGCTCAATATTTAGGTTATACCTTCGCTGTTTCATTTTAGTAAGTCACTGTCACATCACTTCAAATATGTGGTATCAGTTAAGTTCTGCTGTCTTTGGGGACAGCTATTTTGAAACTGTATTATGCTGGTTACAAAGCAGTTATGCTGCACATTTTCCTAATAAAATTTCCCAAGGTAAGTGAAGTGGAAAATAGCATTACAGTTGCTTGAATACAAGTACTGAGCTTGTGTTCTTTCAGAAGGGTAGTGACTGTATGAACAGCAAATGTTGCTTATGTATTCATCTAAAATACTACCCTTTCCTTTCTTGAAGGAAGAAAAGGAGAAACTTCTGCTGCCCCACAGATCAATATTTCTATGGCTCAGTTTTTGGAAACTTGAGGTTGTTGGTTTACATAAGATATAGGTAGTATTCCTCTAAGGTAAAAAGTCATTACAGTAAATTATTATACAAGGAATTGGCTTAGATAAGATCCTGCAATTCAAATTGCCTAAACCTTTCTATTGATTCTGGGTTTTTTTACCCATCATCTATTAAAGATTATCTTACTCAACAAGCAAACCCACTAAAACTTGTAGGGTGTTATAACCTCCAGTAGTGTTATGACCAGGGAATAAAATTCAATATTATTATAACCTGGGACTTGTATGTTTTATATTCTCTCACACTTCCTTCAATTGCAAATGCCTCATCCAAATGTCTCACACTATGCAATATGGCTTTAACCTTGAGCACACCATTTCTGAAGTACTTGCTGTTATTGAATTTTAAGTGAGTATAGAATCTGTATCTATGCATAAGTTTATGGTGCAAATTGTTGTCTCTCTGAAATGAAAAGCAGCATTTGTTCAAGATGAATCTGATAGACTTCATGCAACAAACTCACAGAAAACAAATACATTCCTAAGTTAATTACTAACAAATCTCTGGTTCATTTCAGTGACATCAAGATTTAGTACCAGACAGAAGTCTCTCATATAGTTCAAAACTGACCATGGAAATGTCAGGTTTTTCCTAAGTACTCTCATGCAGACAGTCACAAAGCTGTTGCAGAGTTTCTAAATATAAAGGCTTTTTCTTTTCAAACACCAGAGTCCCTTGGTTTGCATGTGGTAACACCTATCAGATACATGCAGGAATGCAGAGCTAAAGCTAAAAATGAGTGGTTGCCTGTTAGGGCAGGGACAGCTGATCCCAACTGACCCAAGGGATTTTCCAGGTCATATAGTGCCACGCTCAGCACACAAGCTGTGGGTCAGGAAGGAGGAGGAGAACACTCAGAATGATGGTGTTTTTCTTCCCAAGTCACTGTCACATGTGATGGAGCTCTGCTCTCCTGGGCATGGCTGAATGCCTCCTGCCCATGGGAAGGGGTGAATGAATTCCTTGTTTTGCTTTGCTTTCCCTAGTACACTGTCTGTATCTCAGCCCAGGAGCTTTCTTTTACCCTTCTGATTCTCCCTCCTGATCTCACTGGAGGGCAGTGAGGCTTAGTTGCTGGCTGGGGTTAAACCATGGCAGTCTCTATGAAAACTAGAAATTCTCTGGAAAGACATCTTAATACCAAAAGCCACTATTCTATAAGCAGAAATTAACACTCATTAAAGGCAGACATGGTGATAAAGTACTTTTCATGGTGAATGTGCTTTAAAATAGAATATAAATTGTGGAAATGAAATGTCAGTGAATATACAGTTAAAATGTAAGTACAGGTTACATGTCAAAAACTACATGCAAATCAATAGCCACTACAATAAGAAAACAATTAATATAGGACTCCTTAAGTCCTGTGTTTAAACAATAATAGAAATCCTTATCAATTGATTGTGTGAATGTTTGGCTTTTGTAGTTTAACTGGTGGAACTATCCATGTAGCTCACTGAACAGTGCCTGCCATGCATGGACAATACATCTGTATTCAGTGTCAGCACCTCTGACACTACAGGGCACAAATGTGACCTTGCCCTCAAGCACTGGCTGCAGCAGAGTATTGTGTCCCATGCAGGTGTCATGGGATATTACACCCCCAGCTTTCAGAATTGATGTCAAAGAGCAGAAGAGTTTCCTGTAATACTGTAAGATTTCCAAGTCTTACCTCTGAATTGCTCAGCACCATGGAAGGACCCCACAAAAACCAGTTCTGGGTAAACTATTGTACTATGGTCCTAGTTCAGCAGGTGGGACCAGGTTATCACTGTGTGGGTGTGACCAAAGCTGTGTGTTCTAAACCCTCTATGTCATGTCCCATGAACTGTTAACAATGGACCATTTGCAGCAGCTGCCCAGGGCACACCTGCAAGTTGGGTGTGAAAGAAGCCTGTGAGATAAGAGCTGTGATGACTCCCCTCCAGGGAGTCATTGGCACCTTCACACCCAGCCTGAGGGGTCATGTCTACTAATGAACCATCAGTGATTCCACAATACCCCATAAAATACCCTCACAGAGTCAGATCAGCCACTGTGGAACTCCCTGCCCTGGGGGAGGTACTGGGCATTCCCACCTGAACCTGAGGGGATATAATCTTGGGGTTTGGAGACTTCTGGGACCACTTTTCAGATCCAGATGAGGAGCAGAACCTCGACAGGAGGAGACCACCACTCTTGACCAGACTGCAACCATCATCTGCAACAGGTTTGTCACTTCCTTTTCCTTTGGACTCAGGGGAACCACGTAGGGGTCAGCACAGGGGCCAACAAACCCCTTTGTGTTTGTGCCCCAGGGTGCTGTGTTATACTTCTGGGCTTTGTGGGTTAAAACCAATTTCTCTGTATCATTGCATTTATCGTAATATTTTTATTAAATTGTAACTCTGACTGACAATGTCTTTTGTGTCGAGTTCATTTCTCCTGCTGGTTTACCTTTAAACCAGCACAACTATCTATGCATTGTGTGCCTGCAGCACCATAACTGAGCTAATGACAGCATGGCTTTGATACAGATATCTGAGATGCAGACAGTGAAACTGCAAAAGGCTGTCTAGAAAATGTTGAGGTTACTGGTTTGTATTTGGAATGCTGTTGGAGAATGTAGCTGTAAACAATGACATTGTGGACAGATAGATCAATCCCATATATTTTTTCTTTTAAGAAAGACAGTAACGGATTTGTTTGGAGGTAATGACAACAGTAATACTCCTTAAGAAGCAAAAAGGCAGTTAAATTTTGAATTGCGCTTAGTTCTGGGATTGGCAACTTTGGCAGGTAGGACAGTATGACTGAAAAATGCACAGGAAGAGGCCAAGGTGCAAATAAATCTGATCAAAATAATTTCACTCTAAGATGAGACCCGTAGTTCTGTCAAAACCCCCATTTGTCCCAAAGGTTTACACTGTGCTGACTATTTTAGGCCTGGATTTCTGTGGACAGTTTATATAGTATCATCTTATACTTCAGTGAATGATACTTCATAATTCCTTTATATATGTCCTACTAATACTGCTAGCTACAAAAATGTCCAAGTGAATTAAAAATTCTTTCTGGCAGACCTTAAAATCATGTCAAATACATGAGGTTGCTGAATAGGGAACACATGTTTCTCAGGAAACAGGCTTTGGCCCAGGATTTTGATATTTTTCTCATTAAGTCAGTGGAATTCGAATTTCTACTAATAAGCTTTGATGATAACTAGTTAATTAAATGCTGAAAAGTTCTTCAGTTGAAATCACTTTCCTGACTAAATGTTTACATCCCACATGAGCTACTTGCATTTCTGTTGTATCAAACTCAGGTACTGAGAGGAAACCAATTTCCAGATCTGTGATTGAGATTTAATATTTACAATCTGATAAAGAAAATTAAAAATGCAGTATGTTGCACCTTCCTTTCATAGTCAGAGGCAGACCCTGACAGGGAAGACCCACACAAACACATCTTGCCTAGCCCTGTAGTTACAAAGTTTGGGGCACTCCTTTTTGATCCCTCAGTCTCCCATGTCATATGTTCCTGGACTCACTGTGACCCATCAGCAAAAAAATCAGTTTGCACAGCAGGAGGAACAGACTGCAGCTGACCCAGGCATCACAGCTGGTTCACATCAGCAAGGAGGAAAACACTGTAAACTATAAAACCAACGGTAGTAACATCTCAGAAGAAGGAAGAAAAAAGAACTGTTCTGCTGTATGCACTGGTCTGCAACAGACTGACCAAGCACCTGCAGTCAGTGAGGTCTGGATTTGGAGTGGCATCATGTTTTGGGTTCTTGCACTCCTTCCACATATCTCCTATCTAGAGTGAGATTACCCTTTGTTTTAAGCTGTAATACAGTGAGAAAACTTAATGTGATAGTTGGGAGGTGGGCTGGGTAATTCACTGGAAGTTACTTTGTGTAGCAGAAAATAATTCAGCATTAGTCCCTGGCCCATAGTGTTAATTTCTATCATCTGTGAAGCAATAAATAAAATGAGATCATCCTATTCACTTATGTCCAGCTAGTATGTCCCCTAATGTTATCCCTATTGCTCGTAATGAGTCCTTGCAAAAAGTGCTTTACAAAATAGACCACAAATAATAATTACACTTTAAGCAGAGAACATGACTGCCTTTTTTTGAAAGCACTGTGATATCAGGAAGATAAGAGAAGCAGTTAGTATATAATCTATACAAGTACAAAGAAAATGGCTTGATGCGAATTTTGGAACGGTTTCAGCTGCACCACAATCTGGCTTTGAACATTTAAGATTGTCTTCCATTTGGACACAAACTAGAATAGAGCAAAGATTTTAGAAAACTCAGAGGAAATGGAGACACACTGAAACTAAAGGATTCATACAGGAATCCCTCCTTGCCTTGTTCTCTGCCCTGGCAAGGCATTTCTCTTATTTAGGCTCATCTTGAGAGGAAAAACTTTTAGTGGCCTCCTGACTTGCAATAGACTTTAAGGACTCTTCTCCAAACCTGTATGGAGAGTTGGTGTTTCAGTCTGTCCTCTGTCACCCCTCTTTGCCTGGCCTTGCTGCAGAGACCCTGACGGGGGGTACAACCTCTTCCCTCCAGACACAGAGCAGCCCCAGGCACAAAGAGGCTTCCTTCTTTGTGGCTCAGCCACCCCACTGAACATGTCCAGAGCTGCCAACATACAGCAGATTCAGCACCTCTACAGCTACACAAAGTGCTTAAAAGAAGAGCTTGCCACCAGAGGAAGTAGCTGTGAGAACTGCAAGACAGTGAAGTACTCATCTATAACTTGCTTGATTTGCATATTATCTCTCTGTCTTAAAGGACAGGAATACTAAAGACACTGGAGAAAGATTCGTAAGAGGTTACATACAGATCCTGCAGGACAGGGATCTGGGTGCTGAGCAGCAGCAGGCTCCACACCAGGCAGCAGGAGGGCAAACCCCACCCTGGG
>JAOXXN010000379.1:121359-133219 GCA_026770055.1 Myrmophylax atrothorax
TCAAGTCACCCAACAATTCCAGGCCCAGTCCAAATTTAGAACCCAAATCCAGGCCTGCCAAGGTGAACCCACAACACCCAGTTAGCTTCTCTTTTTAATAAACTTTTGTTTTAAAGTCTCCTACCGAAGTACATGCAGAGTGCAATCTTGTTTCAATTTAAAGAGCCAAGCTTGGAGATAAAATGGTTCCCAGATGTTTCTGTTTCTTTTGGTTTTCATTTTTTAATCTCATGTCATTAATATCATAGCCATCTCCATTTCTTGTGGAGACATTTGTATGACAGCAATTTTATTGAAAAAACAGACTAGGACAGGAATTCAAAAACACTTCTTATGGGCCATAAGATAGGATAAGATGGGTGTGCTGGTTTAAAGGTAAACTGGCAGGAGAAATGAAACCAACACAAAGGGATCATAAGTCTGAGTTCCAATTTCATAAAAATATTATAATGAATGCAAGGACACAAAGAGAAATTAGTTTTGCCCTACAAAACCCAGAAGTATAATCCAGCACCCTGGGGCACAAACACAGTGGGGTTCGTTGGCTCCTGTGCTGAGCCCCATGTGGTTCCCCTGAGTCGAAAGTAAAAGGAAGGGAAAAACCTCTTGGTGCAGATGACGGTTGCAGTCCTGTCAAGGTTCTGGTCCTCCTCTGAATCCAACAAATGGTCCCAGAAGTCCCCAAACCCCAAGATTATATCCCCTCAGGTCAGGGTGGGAATGCCCAGTACCTCCCCCAGGGCAGGGAGTTCCACAATGGCTGATCTGACTCTGTGAGTCAGGGGGGATTTTGGGATCATTGATGGCCCATGAGCAGACATGACCCCTCAGGCTGGGTGTGGAGGTGCTAACAATTCCCTGGAGGGGAGTTATCACAGCTCTTATCTCACAGGCTTCTTTCACACCCAACTTGCAGCCTGAGGGGTCAGGTGTGCCCTGGGCAGCTGCTGCAAATGTTCCATTGTTAACAGTTCATGAGAAATGACATAGACAGTTTAGAATACACAGCTTTGGTCACACCCACACAGTGATATGATGGTCCTGCCTGCTGAACTAGGACAAATCATTAGCCAATCCTGTAAATCTTGCACTGAATGCAGGAGATAACAGCTGTCCACAGCTGTCTGTCAGTTCCTACACCCTCAATGTGCTTTTGCAGCAAGGCCCTGCATGTAAACTTCTAGTGCAGCAGAATTGTTGCAGGACATTTTTCAGGACTTGACCTCCCAACCTAAATTCCCAGAGAGCTATGCCAGGCTTTGCACATGGATAAAACACTGGTGAATCAGGTCAATCTATCCAATATTCCACAATGCAAGTGCAGTGTTGCATACAGCAAGTGGGACAGTTTGAAGGTAAGTCAGAGCAACCATGGTTTGAAACAATCTCTGTCCCTCCTTGCAAACATACTGGTAGGAAAGATTAAAATGTGCATGAGATGAACAAAGTTTATTTTATGTGCTTTTTAATTCAACAAGCTTTGTTACCCACCATCTCTCAGTCACAGGACATCACGGAACCCAAATATCTTTGTGCACACAGAAAGGTGTTTCTTTTTTCATTGAGGCTGGTTGACATTATAATAATATCACTGACATATCCCTGCCATGATGACGTGGAAGATATGTGCATTTCACTCAGTACGAGCCAACCTCTTAGGAATAAGTCCCCTCTTACTAAAATATGCAAAAATGGCAGAAACAGAAACCATCATAACAGCAGTATTCATATAACCTGTCAGGATGCCTCTCATCTTCCTAGACTTTTTATATTGCCCGTTAGATATTCCTTTCATTTTAGGGATATGTATTTTGCACAAGTACAAGTGTTTAATAGAGCTCCTCTTATGGGAGCAAGGTAGTGAAATTTTGAGAGATTTCTGAGAGACACAATTTCTCTGAAATGTGACGCTGCATCTGCTACTTCCAGATAAAGGGCAAGTTTGCCTGTAGGATTTTGCCAGCAGTAGTTAACATGAATTCTGGCAGAGGCCCCAATTTCTTTTCAAAGACAGAGACTGAAGGGAGTTGGCACTTGTTCTAGTTTAAAAACCTTCCATGGTAATTTTTTCTCTCCCTTACCAGCAGAGGTTTGGGAGCTGGAGCCCAGCCCCTGCTATGTGCTCCTAGAACCAGCTAACAAAGGGATGGCTGATAGCTTTGCATTCCAGCTTGGTGGGAGGAATGGGGGAGCTGGAGCAGGAGGAGAGAGGTTTTTCTGGCTTTTATTTTGCCACACTTCTTTCCTCTGGCTGCTGTGGGGAAGCCAACCACTATTTGCTGGGCTGGTGGAAGCACTTGGAAGGAGCTCCCTTGGCTCAGCCCCACAACTCTGTGCTCCCTGATAGAGAAAAATGCTTTGAAATAAATAACTGCTACGAAGCTTTTTGTATTTTTAGCAGTAAAGGTATTTACTGACAATGTAGGTAGCAAGCCAGTTCATACTGGGCAAAAACTTGCCTAACCTGTTTGTGTAAAATGAGCCATTTATAGTCTTAAGTTCATAGTTAACACCTTCTAATTGCCATATTAATGACTGGGCAAAATTTTGGCGGAGCTTTCCTTTTTGGCTTTGAATTTGAGTAGTGGTCTCCTGACTTCATCCCTCGGGTGGTCTCAAAGCTTCTTCATCACTGTTGGACTTCTGCCTTTTCTTTGTTCAGTGACATGACCTGTCAAACTTGTAAAATCTTGTCTTTAACTCTACAAAATCTTGAATCTTTACCAGTTCATCCTATTGAAGTGTAGCTTACTGTAATGTATGGCTTCTAATCTATGGTACACTGGTCTCTAGAATTGCTAGACAGTGCATACCACAACAAAGCGACTCCAGCACTTTTTCACTTTTCCAGCAGCCTTGCTATGCAAACAACATTTTGCAAAGCAGAATTAGAAATTTCACAAAACCAGGGGGTTTTTGGTCTCTTTTCTCTTTCATTCCTATGCTGTCCTTCAGAGAGAGAGAGTCACCCCCACCTGGTTTTTCTACAGACTCCCTGAGGACTGATGTCACCTGCAGAGGGGCTGCTAATCCCCCATCCCCGCAATGCTTTTGGACAAAGGACAAGGAGAGGGTTCTTACACTGCCCAGGGGAAAGGTTTCAGCCTGTCCCTTTGACCGCCGTTCCCACATGAGGTTTTTGGAATCACCACCTCTCCCTGGTCTCCCCCTCTGCCTCTCCAGAGCCCATGAGTGACTTTTGCATCTGCTGCCTTCCGTGGCATCACCTCCTGCTCTCTGCAAATAGAACTGCCCCGAAGGGGCAGAGATAGGACTTGGTCTGTTTAAAAGTTATTTTGGTTACAATGTTGCTGTTTGTTCAGTTATTTTCTTGTTGTTGTTATTTATATAAATATATATATATTTGTACTAAACAACTGTTATCCTTTTCTATACATTTTCTGATTCAAGTCTCTTAATTTCAAAGGTTGTGGTGGTTTTTGAAAAGAGGCCCCTTCCTAGTACCAATAGACCTCTTAGTTTTCTTTTATACTCAGACAGCATTGCCTAAAAATGTTGCTACAAGCACAAAGACTACCTTTTCAAAAATACTTAACCCATTCTTGATTATATCTTATACATATATCCATCTGCCAAGGTTTTAAGTTTGTATCAGCCTAATAGAAACATTCTAATGAGGCAGAGAAATACAGTGCTAGCAGTCACCTGTTTTCAGCCATTCTGTTGTTTACCTGCTTGAAACAAACATTTTTGGGCAGGTCAGAGGGATGAAGAAGAGTTCAATCATAAAAGGAAGATAATATAACATGAATTACGTTATTAACTTATAAATTTATGATAACGATTTCTTACTAATTTTGCTTGAAAGAGATTCTTTAAACATCTGTCTTCATGAAAAGTTATCATGGACTGTCTTCCTTGCTATCTTGGGGGTTATCAAGACAAAATCCTCTTTAACTTGCCTGACTTATTTCTATTAAACAAAAATCAGAGAATCTTATCTTGGCAGGTGTTCCTCTCAGAAGGTTTTAGCATCTGCTCCTATGTTTAGACACACTATACCCAGTCAGAACTGTATTCTCTGTCTGTGCCTGCCTGCAATATAATTTCCCTACAGTGTAATTTCCCTGTTCCTCTTCCTTAGAGGTATATGGGGGTAAAGGCAATGGCAGGGGTGTGATGTGGTTGGTTTGGGGGGTTTTTTATACTTCAAAGTACATGTATGAATCCTGTTTAGGAACCATCCCTCAAAACACTTTCCATTTTTAAAAAAATCCTCCCATTTAACACTTCTAAATTACTGTGATTGATTTTATTATAAATCCTGTCCAAGACTACTCTCCAAGACATACTTAAATGAGGTGAAATCTGCTGACAAGACCTGGAAATAATGATCCCAGTCAAAATCAGGAACTACTTAAAATGTCTTATGGATTAAGGACTTCCCATACATGTTCTCCTTTCTTTGTCTGTCTTTACAACAATTGTGACCTCTTTAGCCCAGGCACAAACACAAACCAAAAACCTTGGAAAAAAAAAGAAAAAAAAAAGTCCAGTTTCTGAAGTACTGGTTAACAGTTCTGGTGTCTTGTCACATATTCGGGTACAAAATTTGAACACTGCTGTAGACTCAAAGGCTTCCTCTGCTCAGTCCAGAGGTAAATGTGTATCTGTCACTTGAACAGTTCCCTGACAGCACATGGGACGGACAAGCCAATCTTCACTGCTACCTGCCTTGTCTTGGTAGCAGGCAGCTGCTGGCTGCCAATGCTCACAAGCCTGTTTCAAGGTGAATTCTTCTTCTAATGTGACCAAAACTTGACTGATACAGGTTTGGTCTCATTTCATAATCACTTTCAGCTGTGAGAGTTCTAAAAAGCTATAGCCCCTTTCCTGACACATGGTATTTGAATGTGACAACAGAGATGTGTTCAGCACACACTAGTCCATAAAATGGATGAAAAGAGTTTGTGGTATTAAAAGTACCATAAATAAGACAAGATGGAAAGCAAACTTCCTGCATTGATGATGAACAAAAACCAGAAGACATCACCTCTTTTACAGGAAATAAAAGCTCAGATGCTTAGCTTTACATTTATATGGGATTAGAATTATGTGTGGCAAGTTACCAAAATCTGCCATAAAGATGCCCAATCAGTCTCATGATCTATTGAACAGCATTTATTAGCAGAAGAGTTTATGTTTGGTTATGGTGAGGAGGGAATTTATGAAACCGTGCCTCAGTTTTGACAGAATCACAGACTATTCTAAATTGGAAGAGACCTACAAGGATCATCAAAGTCCAACTCCTTGCCCAGTGCACTGGACAGCCCCAAGAGTCACACCCTGTACCTGAGAAAATTGTCCAAATACTTCTTGAACTCTGTGAGACTTGGTGCTGTGCCCACTGCCCTGGAGGGCCTGTTCAGTGCCCAAACACCCTCTGGGGGAAGAACCCTTTTTTCTGATATCCAGCTTAAACCTCCCCTGACACAACTTTAGATCATTCCCCCAACTCCTGTCACTGGTCACCATAGAGCAGAGATCAGTCCCTGCCCCTCCTCTTCCCCTCACAAGGAAGTTGTAACTGCAGTGAGGTCTCCCCTCAGTCTCTTCTCCAGCTGAACACACCAAGTGCCCTCAGCTGCTCCTCACACGCTTCCCCTCAAGGCCCTTCACCATATTTTTTGCCCTCCTTTGGACACTCTATAATGGCTTAATATCTTTCTTATATTGTAATGCACAAACCCACCACAATATCCAAGCTGAGCTGCCCCAGTTCAGAGCAGAGCAGGACAATCCTGTCCCTTGCCCAGCTGGTGATGCTGTGCCTGATGCCCCCCCAGGACAGAGATGTCCTTCCTGGCTACCAGGGCATTGCTGACTCATGTCCAACTGGCCATTGACCAGCACCCCCAGGGCCCTTTCCTGGCACTGCTTTCCAGCATCTCATCCCCAGTCTACCCGTACATCCAGGGTTGCCCCATCCCAGGAGCAAAGTCTGGCACTGGTCCTTGTTGAACTTCATATCGTTGGTGATTGCCCAGCCCCTGATGTGTCCAGGTCTCCCTGTAGGACCTCCCTGCCTTCAAGGGAGTCAACAACTCCTTCCAATTTCATGTCATCATCAGTAAACTTACTGTACCTTTGCATCCAAGTCAATGAAGACGTTGAAGAGCAGTGGGCTTAAGATGGAGCCCTGTGGAACTCCACTAACTACCTGTCTTCTGATCTTTCAAGCCAAATAACCCAGTTGGAGAACCACAATTCTACTTTGGAAGCAACTATCATAAATAGTAAAAAGTGGCCATGTTACCAGAAAACAATTTCTCATGTCTGTCAGCAGCCAAGAGCATTGTAGTTATGATGGCTACTTATGACTTGCATTGACACCAGGAGCACTGTGCAGTCTTTAATCAAAGCAACAAAATGAGCTTCTTACACCCATGTAACCCTGAGAAATTAATTATTTGTAATGGTGAAAAAAGCACACATCCACAATGCAGACAGGACTTCCACAGGTACATTGAAAATAGGACTAGCTCAAGATTTCTGTTTAAGATAACTTTTTATTTGATTATTTGGGCAGGTTTGTTTGCTTATTTACATATGATTTGCACATAATGCTCCTCTAAAGAAGAAATTTGCTACAAGGCAACTGTAATTATTCTGTTAATTACTGAAAGAAATCTAGAGACAATTATTAATAATGATCTACTTCATTTTGTCCTAAGCTGGTAGCCCCTTTGTAGTTGCATACAATTTTATTTTCAATATGGTACTTCATAGCTAACCTTTAAATATTTGGATACAAAATTATTTTTAGTACTGTGAATTCAAGGTATGCTCAAACACAAAAGCTGTGAAATGGAAACACTGTAGTGCTGACATTTTTGGCATTGTCACTTTATAGAAGGACAAATCTTAATTGGCAAATTATTAAAATGAAAAAAAGACTGAAAGGAAGAGCTTCTTAGGAAAGGATTTCTGGAGTCTGGAATGTGAGTGTTGTAATGACTGAAAATAGATTATTATTATTATTATACACTCGGTAGAGAATCTTCATGCTGAGAGAGAAGGAAAAATTATGGCAGGTCAGAAGACTGTGAAACATGTGCCCTCTCTTCTCCTACCCTCCCTTTAATTATTGACAGCCTGTCACTTAGGTGCTGTGCTACAATGAATAATAAAACAGGATCCAAGCTGCATTTCTCTCCAGGATTTACTCTTCCCAATCAAATACTGCCATCTTTAGGCAGACCATATTTCATGTTTACCAGTATGAGGGTTTTTTAATTGCTGAGGTCACCACCTCAAACAAACAAAAAGCCTGTTACTTCCGAGCTCTTCCGGATAAGAGATTGGTACCTTGCCTAAAACAGAAGGGGATCTTGAAACATTGCCCTCTACCTTTGGAAATAGGGTCACCACTACCTAAAGACACCTCGACGTTATGTTGGGTGAAACATTAATGAAAACATCCAACTATTTACCTGGATGTAATGAGAGATGAACAGTTGAGATTGCAGCCATACAAGAGACCCTGACTGCTCAACACTTCCACCTATTCACACTGCCTGTTGTCAGCACACAGGCAGGTCACTGTGAAAGCAGAGTGAAAACTATTACAAATAAGTGGGTTGAAATTACGTTTCATATTTATACTTCTTTTCTTTCCTCACAGAAAAATAGAACTTTAAGGTGGTATTTGAAAACCAGGTGATTGTATTCACAGAACAACTCAGAAAAAGGCAATTTACCTTAAACAGGTAGTTGTACAGTATACCCAAGTATTCAGCAGAGTAGTAACAATAACTTTGCTTTTCCTCTTGCAATGCCCTGAGCTGAGCTGACCAGCCATGAGGAGCACATAATGAATTCGACAGTGCAGCATCTCCTAATGAAGATCACATATTTAAAGGTATAGATAAGCAGCCAAGCCTTCCATTTCAACATTGTGCTGGTTTTGTCTAAGTAGAATTAATTTGCTTCACAGTGACTAGTATGGGGCTCTATTTTAGATTTGTGCTGAACACAGGCTTGATTAATAGAGATGTTTTTGCTATTGCTAAGCAGGGCTTACACAGAGCCAAGGCTTTTCTGCTCCTTGTACTGCCGGGCTGGAGAGGAGAATGGGGATGCATGGGAGGCTGGGAGGAGACACAGCCTGGACAGGTGACCCCAGCTGGCCAAAGGGATATTCCAGACCATGTGGCATCATCCTCAGTGTATAAAGTGGGGGGAAGAAGGAGGAAGGGGAGGCTGTTTGGAGTGATGGTGTGTGTCTTTCCATTGATGGGGACCCTGGTCTCCTGGAGATGGCTGAACATGGGAAGCAGTGAATTCATTCCTTGTTTCCTATTGCTTGTGCGCATGGCTTTTACCTTCCATATTAAACTGAATCCCAACCTACCTCTTGATTGTCTCCCTGATCCCTCTGGTGGTGGAATGAGTGAGCGGCTGTGTGGGGCTTGGCTGCTGTCTGGGCTTAAACAACAAACAGAGACAGAATTTTTAAAGTCTTATTGGAATGCAAAATCCAGTACTTTCATTTTCCCCAAAGTATTTTTTTCATAACGAGAGCTGCTGCTGCTGTCTCACTGTACTGGCAGGATATGGTTTTATAATACATAAATATTGTATTTAGTTGGAACACAACAGAACAGCAGCCAAAAAAACACAAATCAAGAGCAGCCAGATCCTGAATGCCATTTTCAAATAAGCATGCAAGTCAGTTAAAATTAGGTGGGCTTTTTAAATTCCTTTGTATCCTTTGAAGGAGAAGTCAAATTCTAGATTATGTCCTCACAGATTTCATGATGTTTTACTTCTCATTTGTGCTGTTCCTGAAACTGTAATCTAAGTGTAAATTCTCTGATTTCAAATAAAGTCTTACCTCTTCTCTGTGCTGGAATATTCTTTTATATGTTCACATCCAGTGTTAGTGTTGGGAAACTTACCCTTTAAAGAGATTCCTCCCATTCTCCAAAGAACCACTTTGGGTTTTTTCCCAGAAGAACACTATTTTTAGAAATTTTATTATATAATTCATCTTCATACTTCATGACCTCTAAAATTTTCTTCCCAACTTGTCCACCCAATCCTCAAAAACATAATGAAATATAAAGCTCCCACACTGAACAGACAGAGATTTGAATCTCTACTGTTTTCAGGATAAGGGCCATATGACATTACTCCCCTGAAATTCTGTTTCATGTCTGGACTTGCTGTAAGAGCTGGCCCTGCCCTGTAATTTCCCAATTTTTATTTTTTTATTTCTACTTAAGCCTTTTGTGTCAGAAAAAAAAAATCTATGAATTCATTCAGTCTCTTTTTTCTTTTTCAATTTTCTAATACTGTGGACAAAATTGTAAACCAACTAGAGCTCTCCATTGAATAGGTGTTCAGTAATGCTCTGACTATACCTCTTGGGAGTCTCCTTGCATCATTACAATGTAGGTGACATGGAACCTGAATGCTGTTGAATTATCAGTTGGAGTTTTCTCATCCTGGAAGAATTGCCTCCTGGTCCTTCAGGAGCAGGCACACATGACTGAATCTGCCTATCCCACAGAAAGGAAGAGCGTACTTCTTCTGACCCTCAGTAGTTAACACTCAGCTCATTGAAATATGAAAATTCGACATTTAAAATTATTGTGAAGCAAAGCCAGCATGAAATTCCACAATAATTTTTAATATTACAAAATATCGGGTAGTCATACTTGATGAGGTGATGGTAGGAAGGAGGGGATGGAGAAGGGAAATATTTTTGTGTATGCTGAACAAAGGTTCAAGGAATTTAAAGGTTTCTGTAGATTTCCAGGTAAAACTTCATAAAGACACTTACCTTGCTTTTCTGTGAGAAAGTATGTAAGTGACCTAAGTGTGATAACCTGTGGTTATTAGTCCTATTATACAAAACATATTCACCACAGGCCTAAATAAACCTTATTAATCATCAACCATTCAGCACTAGGAAAAAATAACACAATAAAGGAAAATTTACTTTGTGAAAATAATGCTTTTGAAACACTGAGCTTACTAGTTGTTCTAAAGGTTGTAGAAATGGAAGTGCTGGCAAATGAAGATATCTGAGACTTGTCTATCATCCTTTCCTCCAGCTGTAGCACTGGATGAAAAAGCAAACACAATCAGCCTGCTCTTAAGAAGTTGCTCAGGTAACTCCTGCTTCCACTGTGTCAAAGCATGGAAAAAGTTTACATGCCCAAGTGTACTTCCACATTTCCAGATAAAATGAAAGACTATAGAAAAAAGATCTCCAGGCATGATCATAGTAATGACATGCACTTACATAGGTGTCGTCTTCCCAGGTAATTGACAGCTGGGTCTCTGTCCCTTCCCAGAACAGCCCACCAGTTTCACGCATTTGTGCTGTAAATCACCTTTCACAGGGCATTTGCACACTTCACATTGGATGTGATTCCTGCTCTCCTTTCATAAATCTGGAAGAGCTTCTTCAGAGTGGTTTTGTATTTATAGATATGTATTTATATCTTCTATTTTCCCAGTAGGAGAAAATACACCTCCTGCTATCCATTGCCTGCAAGAAATGAATGAAAAATTGCCTTCACTGTCTTATATGCTGCTCTTCTGAGCAACTCCCAATTGAAAAACCATTCTAGGTTTTTAATTTTCCATTTTGCTGTGAGCAAATCCTGTTGGGTTGATCGTTTCAGTCAGCACACAGAAAAAGAGACAGCAGTGCCTTTCAGCCTGTACCCCCTCTACTTGTCCAAGAAACAGGCTCACCCCAGGTTTTATCCCAGAGTCAGGGCAACTGGGCAAAATGAGAAAAACTGGCAGAGACATACTTGAAATTAGAAGCTGAAGGAAGATATCTGCTTTTACCCTTTTTTTTTGTTTGTTTCCTCCCTTCCCTTTTTCCTCACTCCTATGCCTGAAGTTCCATATCATCATATCACATCATAGCACGTCACATCATATCAATGCTCATCCAGTGCAGCACAGTGGACTCTCCTTTTGTCAGCTAACACATGTCCTTCTCTGTGGCAAAAGCAGCCACGAGGAAGGGTACTTTCTCCACCCCCCAGCACCTTGCCAGAGCAGAAGCCAGCAAGGTCCGGGGAGTGGGTTAACCCAATCCAGTCTTTTAGCTGAGATCTCCTCTCCACCAGCAGTACTTCCCTGTTCCATAGCTGTGCAACCTTAGAGCTTGATAAAAACTGTAGGTCTACAGGAACAGAGAACTGAGGAACCTCTGTTCATAGTCATGTAGACTGAGGACACTGATGTGGTTCAACTCCAGCCAGCAGCTCACCCCCACATGTCCACTCACTCATTGCTTCCAGTGGGAGGGGAGAGAGAACTGGATGGGAACGGGTAAGAAAACTTGTGCGTTGAGATGGAAACAGTTTAATGGGTGAATGTGCAAGCAAAGCAAAACAAAGAACTCATTCACCTCTCCCCGTGGGCAGGCTGATGTTCAGCCATCCCCAGGAAAGCAGGGCCTCATCATGTGCAACTGTGACCTGGGAAGAAAAATGTCATCACTCAGAATGTCCCTCCTTCTTCCTTCATCTTCCCCCAGTTTTACTGCAGAGTGTGACACCACATGGTCCGGTGTATCCCTTTGGTCAGCTGGAATCAGCTGTCACAGCTGTGTCCCCTCCCAGCTCCCTGGGGACTCCCGGCCCACTCATAGGTGGGGTAAGGTAGGAACCAAAAAAGGCCTTGGCTCAGGGCAAGCACTGCTCACTAGTAAACAATTCTATTTTAAACTTACTTACTTTAGTTAAATAACTAATATCTCTCAACATTGACAATATGGCTAAAAGTTATGGTCCCAGTTTTCTAAAGGTCAGTCCTGAAATACAGATGAACATGCATTTAGAGGTATCAGGACTAGTTACAGTATGAT
>JAOXXN010000379.1:133319-151404 GCA_026770055.1 Myrmophylax atrothorax
CTGAGTGCCTGGGAGAAGAGACCAACCCCCACCTGGCCAGAACTTCCCTTCAGGCAGTTCCAGACAGTGCTGAGGTCTCCTTCAACACCGAGGAGTCTTGCATGAAGTTGTGAGTTTTTCACAGCTGGAAGGTGGAAATTATAAATCTCACAAGCATTTACAGAACTTCATGAACTTGACCCGCTCCCCTTTTTACTGCAACTCTGTTTCATCAAGGGGTTTTGTAGGGATATACATATTTCAAACTGCTGAGATCTGCTAGAGTAAGAGGTACAGTTACACTTGTTATTCTTGACAGTTGGTTGTCTATTGTGTTCTAAAGACCACCCAAACATGCAAATTCTGTAAGTTTCCAGGTATTATATTTCAGTGGTTTATAACCATTTTTTTCCTTTTCTCCTCGCCCCCCCCCCTTCCCATCCCTTTTCCTTGGCTAAACAGTGCTAGTAGTTTCTTGGAATGTTTTCTTGTTCTCTAGACTTCAGTGCTTTCCTGTGGACCCCTCTCTAGTATTTTCAGATTTTCTTGAGGAAATTGCCTGAGATTGGCAATAGTGCTTTTATGTAGTACTTGGTGTCCTCATCTGATGAGTGGGAGGACTTTTGCATGTTTTGCAGTCTGTTGTTTAGGTATCTTAATGCCATTATTGCCTTTTCTCATAATAGGATGACACGTAGATTATAAGTCTATTTGTGGTGACACAAAACCTTCATATGAAACCCTTGGCAGACCCTTCTTTTGTATTTATTTATAAACAACAGGACTTCTGTGAAAGGGCCAAATGTAATAAATGTTACAGCAATTTATGGGCCTGCCATAAAAAAGAGTAAGCTGCAACTTTTGCAGGCTGCTTTAGTGCTCAAAACCTGGAGTATAAAGTGCTAATTCTGTGCTTGAGTTCCCTTGTATGACACTGATTTGCTCTGCTGATCTGCACTACCAGCCCATGCCCCCTTCACACAAGACTGATGTTTTAATACCTTTGTGACTCTTCAATTCAGTTAAAAAAAGTAAAAGGAAAGGTTTTCCATCCATTTCAGAACAGGAATAAAAACACCCTTTAAATGACTTGGAAATAGCATTGAGCTAATACTTTGTTTTGTAATTTTTTAGGTATACCATCTCAGAAACACACCTGAAACTTGGTCTAAGAAATGAGGGCATAATTAGGGTACATTCTGTTGTTGGTTGTGCTGAGTGACTTTCTAATATTTTCAGTTCTTGTGGGATATAAGGGGTTTGTTATTGTCCCTGACTGATGAACTTGAGGGTAAGTTCTAGATCTGTGTGTTACAGCGTGTTCTAATACTTTTCTGCATTACAGGATGAATTAGTAATAAAATATTTCTCTCTCTGAAATATGATTGTGTCTGACAAATACTTTTTTTTTCTTTACAGATATTTTCCAACTTATCTCTGAATGAGCGTTGCCTTTCGGTGTCATTAGTCTGTAAATATTGGCGTGACCTCTGCTTAGATTTTCAGTTCTGGAAGCAACTGGATCTCAGTAGTCGCCAGCAGGTATGGAAGTGTCATTGTGGAGAAATTGTTTTGGTGACTCGGAATTTGTGCTTGGAACTTGTGCTTTGGACTGAGGGCCAACAAAAGAAACACAAAAATTGGTGATGCTGTGCCTTCAGGGATTTTTCTGCTCTAGGCTAAAATTGTCTGGACCCTTAGATAGGCCCTTTAAATAGGGTGTGTTTTGACTAAGATCCATTGTTAGATGGTGTAAGGACAAGTGATATTTGAAACGGGTTGTGGGTTACCCATCTCAGGTCTGCCTCACTCTCTTTAGGTTTCACGTTAATTAGTTACTTGCAGGGGTTTGTAAACAACTTCTTTAGAAAAAATAAAAGGGAATAACAATTCAGGGTCCCATTTGAGGAAAGAGCCATAAAAATGCATCTGTGTTGGAATGTAGAATCCATAAGGTGTATTACTTTCAGATCACCAATTCATGAAAAACTATGGAAGTTCTCTTGCTTCTAGAGTTACTAGTTAACAGGTTTCCGAACTACTAGGGAGCATTTATGTTGCAGATCGTCTGGTTGGGGCATTTTTTAGTCTTCATTTTCCTCCCCCTTGAGTGACTCCAAAGCAACCTCAACCAGAGGTCTGCTTTTAGCTGTAGCCTTCTTTCTACTGCAAAGATTTTTAATGGTTTTGTGTATTAGGTATGTTCAGTGAAGGATTTCACTGAAGTTTATCAGTTGTGGTATTGTTCAGGTTTTTATTCTTCCATGCAAGAACTTTCCAGTTCTTAAACATATTAAGCACAAATATTCTATGCCATGGAGAAGTGTGGGGAGGGTTTGGAGATTTTGGGGGGTTTTGGTTATTGCCCTTGTGTTGTGGGGGTTTTTCTGTGTGTCTTTCATCAGGTGTTGTGTTTTTTACTTGGATTTTTTTTTCTTTTTGCTACTTTGTTGTCGTTTAACACCAGCCAGCAGCCTCTCTCTCCCCCTCCCAGCAGGGGGGACTGGAGAGAGAATCAGGAGGGTAAAAACCAGAGAATTCATGGATTGAGACAGGGGCAGTTGAATAGGGAATAGAAAAGCCAAACACACAGGCAAAACAAAGTAATTAATTCAGTGTTTTCCACGGGCAGGCAGGTGTTCAGCATCCTCCAGGAGAGCAGGGCTCTGACTCGTGTGACTGTGACTTGGGAAGCCAAACACCATCGCTCCAAATGTCCCCCCCTTCCTCCTTTCCCCCCCACTTAACACACTGAGCATGATGCCACATGGTCTGGAATATCCCTTTGGCCAGCTGGGGTCACCTGTCCCAGCTGTGTCTCCTCCCAGCCTCCCGTGCACCCCCATTCTCCTCTCCAGTGTGGCAGTGTGAAACCAGAAAAGGCCTTGGCTCTGTGTAAGCCCTGCTCAGCCGTCACAGAAACAGCACAGACCCAAAACACAGCCCTACACTAGCCAACGTGAAGAAAATTAGCCATGCCCCAGGCAAAACCAGCACAGTTGTTTTCTAGCAAACAGCTGCCTGATTTAAATAGTGAGAAAAAGATTAGACTTGCTGCAAATGGAAAACAGATTGAATGCAGCAAAGACTGTTCCTCAGCTGTACAAGACAAAACCAAAAGGGATTTGTGTTGCTCTCTTGCCCTCTTTAGGGTTAAAGCTAAATCTCATCTATACCAAGTGGTGGATTAGTATTTCTGAATGGTTAGACAGAATTTTGTCATGTCAGGTTTGTTGAAACTAAACTTTTAAAGTGAGGGAGTTCTATGTATTGTGTCTTACCTGCTTAGTTTTTGTTTGTTTTGCTTGAGCAAAAGGATATCTCATGTTTCTTAAGAGCTTTGTAGAATTGTCTTCTTTCAAGACTGTGTGATAGTTTTAATCCAGGCCTTCCCTAGTAACCAAGTGTAACTAGGGAAAGGCTCATCCCCTAGGTATTCCCCACCTGTTTTTTTCCCCTCCCATGTGACAAGAGAAGATATCAGAGAAGGAAATAAGATGTAGGCAGTCTTTTTGCTTCCAGCAAAAGTTTAGGCGCAGGGAGTTTTACTGCTTTCAGTCCCTTATTGGAGCCACACAAGAAATCAGAGAGAGAACGTAAGAAAGAGAGAAAGAGCATGGAAAAGAGCTGGCCTTCTTCTGAGAGTCGTTGGTCAAATTGTGTTATATTGGTTTGCTTGGGGGGTGGGTGGGGGTGTCTAGTAGTACCTATTTGTATGGTTTTGTCCCTTTGTTGTCCCTGTTTCCCCCTTCCCCTTTCCTTTTTCACTGAAGTTTTCCTGTGTTAAGTGCAGATTGTGTCTGTAATTGTAAACATTTTAAAAATACATATATACCCCGACTTAATTCAGTTTCTTTCAAGTTTTTTTTTCCCTTTTTTCCCCCCCCTTTGAGGAGCAGAGGAAAAAAGAGAAGCAGCTTGGGGGCTAAAAAGCCAAACCAAAACCAAGGCAGACTGCTGTCATGCGGTCTGCCTGCGGTGTGTAGAGGTATGAAGTCGATAGTATCATGTTTCTGCAAAAGTGTTGAGGAAACTTCCCTGTCCAACCATACGGGAGCCACTCTGGAGGTTACACTCGCGCCACCTGAGCTGGGACCTGCAGCAGCTTTGCAGTGACAGTTCCAGGGAGCCGATGGATGCCCTGCTAAACTCCCCACACACCCCACACTCACACAGTCACACCACTTTCCTCACCGACTTGACCCCAGGCTTCCCATAGCAAAGTCTGAGACTTCTGGGTCCTTAAAATAATTTTATCATTGTGCAACAGAGTAACAGCTCGAGTGGATGCCTCTGAGGGGGGACCCTGAACACAGGGACCCCTGGCTTTTATGTCCTCACAGTCTATACAGGGACAGGTCTGGGGTCTTCCTGCTGAGTCCCTGGTTCCTGCTGTGTCTCTGAGTGTCCCTCACCTGCCTGGGCCACAGGTCCCCATGCCCTTTGTTATGCAGAGGTCGGTGCCAGTGCAGGGCCTCTTGCCTGGGGCTGCAGCTGGAGCTGCAGCTGCACACAGAGCTACCTGCACTACGTGTATTCCTCAGCAGCCCTCCCTGTGTTTTAATTGAGCACACCTGCTAATACACTACAAGGGAAAAAGAAAAGTTTCAAAGTGTTTAACCACTGCCCTTCCACATAACTAGGAGCAAACATAATAGAATTAAGGCTAGTGAGATTCCCATACGGCAGAAATGATTATTGATACAAAATCACAAAGGATTCTCAAATGTCAGTTACTGATCAACTAGCTGAATATTCACTGCTTGTTAACAGACTGAGTCAACCATTCCTCTACATCCAACAGGCTCCTCTTAGCTGGCATGTAAGTTCCTGGTATAGCCAAGTGCCTCCTAAAGAGCTTCTCTGTCACCAGAGACTTACACAGCTAATCTGTTAAATTCTCTGTAAAATCAGCACCTCCCTCTGATTCAATTGACTCTCTAACCCTGTATCTGGGTATATGTAATTCGTGTTGGAAAGGCTGATAGCTGGTCTACTATCACTAGCAAATGTTTCTACCCAGTCGTAAGGGGATTGTGGGTTTGCATCCCATCTGAGTCACCAAAACTGTTATCCCCAAACAGATTCTTTCACCTGGGGCACAAGAGTCTGATCCCCACACAGAGTTGAGATATTTATTTACAGTTCTGCTCAGAAAGCAGGGCTGGGTGGCCAATCCACAAAGCCAGGACTAGAACCATCAAAACTTTTCATTACTTATATTTTAGTAAGCAAAGGCAGTAGTGCTCATTTGCTACAAGCTACATAGTTCCTTAGTAAGTCTTCTATCTTCTGTTGGTTAAGTGGGCCCCTTGCTTCTTGTCCTAATTAGTCCACGTGCTCAGTCGTTCTCTGTTTGGGTTGTTGGATTTCTGTGGTTGGTGGTCTGTGGTGGTTGCCATCTCCCCCTGCCAGAATTATTTTTACCCAGTTGGAGCTGATTGCAGCTGAGTTGCCTTTGTTAGTTTCTTCCTTATCTTGGGAGTTCAGCCAAATGTCTTTGCGGTCTGTAAATTCTGCATTCTTTGTGTCCACTGCAAGTAGTACATCATCTCCCCAGGCTTTGTTTACCTCCCTCAGGAGCTGAGGTCATTGGAGCACATCAAGCCCTAAACCTTAATAAGGCAGTTCTACCAACAAGTCATTCATCTTCCTAATACCTGAACATCACACATAGTCTATTTGCAATTGCTGAGAAGGGAAGTAGGTCCATGGTTGCCCTCCCAGCTCTTGAGCTCAGTTTGATACTTGAGTTCTGGCACACTGGGCAGCTGTTTGTGGTTCTTTTTGTGGCGACATAAATTCCTGAGGCTGCCCATGTTTTGGTACTTGTATAGCCATTACCTCTATCCCTGCATCCGCTTTATCATGAAACCATCTAGCCACAATTTAAATAGTCTTTGTCACAATTGGCTTTCTCCCAACTGTCCTTCCACTGAAAACATCTGGCTTGGGTTGAGCTGGCAAAATGCCAACTGCCCAACACAGTCAGTGTTTCCCCCCGCACTGAGAAAAGGGAGAAAGGGAAAAAACCTTCAAACCAGGTTTAAACTTAAACTAACTATATATATTTATACAGGAAAGAGAAAAATAAGAGTAAACTACAATATAGCACACACTTACACAAGGTACAAATAACAAGAAATAACTCCACACTCCCCACTGAAAACAGATTCCATCACTCCACATCCCTAAGCACCCTAAAAGACACCCTGCAAGAAACAGAAAGTATAACAACAAAATGTTTCTACTTCCCTGAGCTCAAACAAAACTCAAGTGCAGCAGCAGCAGCAGGGCCCAGACCGCAGGGCAGCAGCTGCGTGTCCTGCCTCTACTTCGGCCATGCTGGAACTGAGTGAGCACCTCCCACTCCTGTGTTCATATCTCAGGTTTGTGTCATCTGGTACGAAATATTTCTTTGGTTGCTTAAGTCAGGTGGTCCCTGTCTCTCCTAATCTATGTGGACTCTGAGCCTGCGAATTTGAGGCCAAGCTAAAACTATCACCGCATCCCAAACAAATTAATTAGAGTAAAATACTCACCCGTAGGTAGTACTTGTAAAGGTATAGTTCTACTCTCCCAAGAGCTCATGGAAATGCATCTTACAGGTAGTAATTTTTATCCTAGTGAAATTAAAGATTTTAATGGAAAAAGTTATATTTGAGTATTCGTTTTTTTTCTTTGCAGGTCACTGATGAGCTGTTGGAAAAAATAGCATCAAGAAGCCAGAATATTACTGAAATAAATATTTCTGATTGTCGCAATGTATCTGATACGGGAGTATGCATATTAGCAATTAAATGTCCTGGGCTCCTGAGGTATACTGCCTACAGGTGTAAGCAGCTGTCTGACACCTCTATTATTGCAGTTGCCTCTCAGTGTCCTCTTCTTCAGAAAGTGCATGTGGGCAATCAAGACAGGCTCACTGATGAAGGCCTAAAGCAGGTAACCATCCATTTCACAGGTTTTTTTTCTGTTACCTTAGTATATTTCAACTTCTTACCAAATGCAAAAAGGTATGTGAAAGAAGGTAGCTCTCAAGATTTAATTAAAATCAGAAGAAATCTTCCATTTTAAAAATTAGTTAATGGAGACTTTGGTCCAGCAAATGCTGTTCTATAAAGACTTCACATACATTTCCCACCCCCGTCTTTAATACCTATGGGTTAAATGATCCCTTTCACAGTTAAATCTGCAGACATCCTATACTTCACCTCTGTCTGACTGAATTTTCCTGAGCATGGTTGCTGTTTGGAACCTGTGTTTAAGTAACTCCTTTTTGCGTCATGAAGGTCAAAGGTGACAGATCTTTATTTGTTGGGTGTGCAGGAAGGTTCCATCAACTCCCTCTGAGTGTTAAGGGAGCATTTATCTTAAGCTGTAAAGCAGTTAGGATAAATCAAATATGCTGTTGATTGTCAAGCATAAATGCATTGTTAGGTTCTTTATGTATATAAACCCAATAAAAAACTTGGTTCTTTTGTGCTCCTCTTAGCTCCATTTTGTTGACTGTAGTTAGCAGATTCATTTTGTCATGTACATAATTAGAATCTTTCTTGTTTGCATATGGTAGTTAAAAAGCCTGTGCAGGAAGACAATTTTTAATGGGAGGTGGAGAAGTAGAAAGAAATCTTGCAGCTCTTCAGTTCAGTTAAATTCTGTTGTTTTTGTTTTTTCCTTTGTTTTCATTAATTGCAGCTGGGTTCAAAATGCAGAGAATTGAAAGACATACATTTTGGGCAATGTTACAAGATCTCAGATGAAGGAATGATCATTATAGCTAAAGGCTGTCTGAAGTTGCAGAGAATATACATGCAAGAAAACAAATTGGTAAGTACATATTATGATTTTTTTTTTGTTCCCAAGGCATTGTCATTGTCAAAGCTTCTTCTTGCTTTTTATCTCTTTTAAATTTTCTCCTGAACAGCTGCTTTTTGCCAGTGAATTGCTTAAAAACGTTCCCTAGCTGTGAAAATTGCGGTTCTGCAGGGATGGCTCGGAAGGTGACTCAAAGTACAAGTTAAACTAAACATATTAACTGTGGTTTTCAACATGACATACCGTGAGTAATGGTTTGGGAGATGCCGGATTTGTAGGGAAAAATGCTTAGTTCGTATGTGATGTTTCTTTTGTTTGTACAAGTAGAGTAGAAAAGGGCAAACTTACCTAAATTTGAAGATGTTTGTAGGCTGATTGTTTATTACAAGTAATACACTTTGATAATATTTTCTTGAAATATGTCACTTTCTTAGCAGGAAACAGTAGAGTGGTGTACCTGTCCTGGTAGAAGGAGGTTGAGGAGTAATAAAACTGTCTTCTGTCCTAGTTTTAAGAGCCTTTGAAATGGTGGTTTCTAATGTGGCAAAAAAGTAGCTACTAAATGGTGTAGTAGAACACTGACTTTGTTGGGTTCTTTTTAATTAACTTTTAAATTTTTTTCTTACAAGTAAGTAGGCAAACTTGCTTGCAGTTGGATTTTTAACTATCAGCTAATGTAACGGCTATAACCTTTGTTTGAAAACTGTTCAGCTGGAACAAATAAATTGTGTTTGTAAGAAAACAGCATACCTTGTATTCAAGAATCATTTGATACTGGGCTTCAAATAGATGAAGAGAGAGTAATGCCTAAGCTGGTTGATTTGAGAATGGTTTGTATTTAAAAAAAATGGCAGCCAATTATTGGTTTTCATCACAATTGTGGAAAATTGAAAACAAGGAGATAATGACCAAGAATGAGATCTCAGTGGCTAGCTTTGTAAAGTCCCAATTAAGCTCCATGAATCTTGATGTGTAAACATGAAATAAGTTGTAAAGCTGTTATGAACTCAGGGTGTTGAATCTTTAGAATAAAATGTCACTTGAACAATGCCAGTGGATGACAAAGCTGCAGAAACTGCGGTGCTTTCCCCTTGCCAGCGGCAAGAGACTTTCAAGTCTAGCTGAAAGTGTAATTTTCTATGATGAACCAAAAGAACTTGTAAGGAGTTCTCATGCAGTTGTAAAGTAAAAGTTTTCACATTCTAAAATAAATAAAAATAATAGTAACTGTTTAATGCCATGGAGTTATTTTAAAAAGGAGTAATGGCTGGCAAATGGTTTATTGAATCCTGTGAGTTACTTTTGTCTTTAGGACTGCCTTGTGAACAAACCCCACTGTTAGTGTTCCCACTCTTCTGGTGAAGAAGGTGATTTAGGGAAATAAGTGTACGCCTGTGTGTTTTCAAAATAAGTATTTATTCTCTAAAATCAAAATACTCTGTGGCAAGAAGAGTGTTCTTGACATACGAGGGCTTGTTTTGTGTGTTTGAAGTTCACGCATTGCCAGGATGCTGTGGAAAGGAGCCTCTTTCCCTACCCTTTTAAGCAACTGCTGTAGCTTCCATATAAATCCTGTAAATAGAGTCTGTGGTTTGTATTTTCTTGTTTATTCCCTTTTCAGAGCTGCTCAAACCCACGTGACTCTCAGAGGCAATTTCTGTTAATTTGGCAGTGTGTAGTGCATTACAGATAGTACACGCTGGTTGAGTTTTCATGTAGGCTCGTCTCGTGCTAATGGATTTTACACTTCAAAAATACATCTACGCAGAGGCAACCAGCAGCTAAATAATGCCTTTGTGAGTGTTACTTTGCAGGGAAATGTGTGTGGATCAGGCAGCACAGTTCAGTTGCTTCATCTGTTGCTAAGTAACTCCATTATCAGACTGCTGAGCAGAAACAGAGAAAGCAGAATTTATGTTCTGATTGTTGAATATGCTAGGCATTTCACAGAAAAATAGACCCTTTCCTGTCTTTGAAGTGCTGATTATGTCGTGGTAATAAGTAAAAGCTGCAAATAATAAATGGCACAAAGGATGTGGGAGGAAAAAGTTATTAATGTAGCAAGGGTAACTTAACAAAAGGTTGTTGTTGTTTGCATAACTGCTTAGGATTTTTATCTCTTGAAAAGATGTTTATTTTTCCTCTGTGCTTTGATTTAAAGAATAATTCTATGCTGAGCCTTTTTCTTGATGCATAGTGGCCAGTTGGGAACCTAGTGACAAAATTACCACATTGCAGGACTTTCAAGTATAGTGAAGCTTGTGTGTGCCAGTGTCTTGACTTGTCTATCCTCATCTGTCTCTGAGCACTCTGATGCAGTCAGATATTCAGAAGAGCAGATTATGACTTTGCCCAGACAAAACTACAAAATTTCTTAGCATCTTCGTTGAGTTTAGTTGGACTTCCTATTTTATGGTTGTGACTGGTATGGAATGCTGTAACTTCTGTGTTTTCATCACGTGAATGATTAATGTGAACGAAACTGGTGGAAGATGAATGGGTTAATTTCATCGTTATCTTTGTACCAGCTGGTTCTTTTTTGTCTTTCCACCCCAGAGAGAGAGCACATACCTTGAGCTGCAAGATCAGAGAACTGCTGCACACTAACATGTAGTGCTCTCACTGAGGCATCGAGTGGGGTGTACTTAACCTGATTTGTCAAGGAAAATCAACACTTCTCATTGTAGCCTTTCATGGCAGAGTGGAATTTTGTAAAAGGTTTTAAAGGTTTTGTGATTTCATCATAGAGAGATGCAGAACAAGTTTGTGACTGTGGTGCACCCAAAGGCAAGGATTATTTCCAGAAGCAATTTTGTACAAGCTGCCTGTAAATTCTCATTTCCTTGTTGTTAATAGAGTTGATCCAGATTTTAGAGCTGGAGAAAAACCTTCTCCACTTAACTAGTTTGGATTTTGTACACTATTTTCTTATTAATTACCTTTCCTTTATTGAGTGACTTAATGGCTAAAATTGTAATACGATGGTTGCTGAAACTAAACAGGTAGAAGTTACAAATTTGTTCCTTTTCCACCCAGTGTCTGTGTTTTTTCATGGTGAATTGGATGTGAATGATGAGAAAGAGCTTCTGAAGATAAAGGGAGGGTGGAGTTATAGATACTGGAAGAGAATGACCTCTACACTTAATTCCCTTACTCTCTTTCCTCTTTTTCAAGCTGTTTCAAGGGTGGATGGGAAATGGTACTGCAATTAACCTACTATAGGTATAACACTGACAGAATTTCTTCCTTTCAAATAAAGTGATCTTGTGAAATAGACCCCTAAAGACAAATTACTGTCGGATGGCTCCCAGATATGTTCATTAAGGCAGTTATGTTCTAACTTGACCATGTTTCTAGTTCTTTGTTAGTCTTTTGACTCTGTTCAGGGACAGTGCCCTGCTGTGAGTGGAGAACATTTCAAGATTGTCAAATTTTGGCCCAATTGGTAAAATGTTTGATCTGTCGTAACTCTTCTTCAGTAAATATTTTACAGGTGTGTAATGATTTTTGTTAAAGATGAGTGTTCTGCCCATGTTTGCAGTTTGCAGTACGTGAAATAGTTGAAATTCATGTTAACTGTGATGTTACGTCTGATAGAAATTGAGATATGTGAATAATGCACTTTAGTTTCATTAAAAAAGAATTAAGATAGACTAAACAAAACGTTTTGGTTTTGTCACATAATTAAACACTTAACATATGCTTTGACTGTAATAAACCTAATATAAAATGTATAGAAAAAAGAAACTCAATTTTCATGTTTTCTGAAAAATCAGCATTGTGTAGCTTGATTTATTTATCGTTGCCTTTTACTGAGGTTCCCCTCCCCCCTCCTGTTTTTCACTTTGGGAAGCATTTCTCTTTCTACTTCGTACATGTCATCTACAAAACATTTACTTCAGTGCTTTACCCTGAGCATGACACAGGGCAGACACGGAGAGGAGAGAGTACTTGGCTTTGAGTTTAGTCCAGGCAAATTGTTTCAGGAGAAAAGTCAATATTACGAGGCATGTAAACTGCATGTTATCAGAAGCTTAGAATGTATAGACATAACTTACTTTGTTTCACTGGTAACAATGAAAGAATTTGTTTTGAAAAATATTCAAAAAGACTGTAATTTCTGTGTTCTTTTTCCGTTTCAGCCAACGTATACCATGTGCTATTTCACTTTTTTACATACAGTTACTTAAAACTATTCCACTTGGAGGAATTTCAGAAAGGGAATTGTTTTCCCATGCTTCTTTGTGCATGCATTCCCAAAATACTTTGTAGCCTGTTTATTTCATTATTTGAGATTTTGAAAAGAACAGTAGTTGTTCCAGACTTCCCCCTTTATTTATCATTTTTATAGTTAAAAACCTCATGTTCAGCAGGACCCTGTTGCTGGTTTTCTTTGTAGACAGAGGCACTTCCTCCTTCTCTGGGCATGACTAGGTTTTCTGCAGCAAAGTCTCAGATGCTGGATTTATAAAAACAAGTAATTCAGTGGAATGGTACAGCAGGTCGTCCGCTCAAGCTGGGTGCCTCTGGAGAGGGACAGAGAGCAAGGAAATCCTTGGGCAATTACACCCTTGTGACTTACACCAGTGCCACTCACGTGCTCGTCACACACCGTGTTCCAGTGCTAATGTTTGGTCTGTGGTCTTCTAATACCTTACTGGGTTCTTTCTCCTTGTCCCCCACACAGCCAGGCCCTTGATTTCTTGTCTTGCTGAGTTGCTGCTTCTGCTGACAGCTGAAGCCTCCTTATTTTCTGGTTTTCTGGTGCACCTGCTCACTGCAGAGCATGGAAAGCCAGAAACCCACCAGACATAGGATAATAAGCATTGCTTGCCTGGCAACAACCAAAACGTCAGTGTGTTATCGGTATTCTTCTCATACTGAAGCATTGTACCAGTTGCTAGGAGGATGACTAAGCAAATAATTATTCCAGCTGAAAGCATATGTAGGTCTAAGTTTGCAGCTTCTGGCCTAAGGCTTCAGCAACTCCAGCTACTGATTCTAAGCAAGCAACATCCTAAATCACACAGCATTCTAAGTCTGTGTAACTTACTCTACTTGGAATTCACTTATGCCAAATAGTTAGTGTCTCTCAATAACTAATGGCTTGCTAAACGTAAGTATCCATATTCAGGATGGTTGTAGAATCATGGTTTGGGTTGGAAGGGACCTTCATCATCATCCCCTGGTTCCAGCCTCACTGCTGTGCGTGGAGACACTTCCCAGAAGGGCAGGTGGCTCAAAGCCATATCCAACCTGGCCCCTTCCAGGCATGAGGCATCCACAAAATCTCTGCAGCCTTTCCAGTGCCTCTCCACCCTCCCAGTAAAGAATTATGTCAATCCTTAGATTGATCTCTCCATTGTATATCTAAGCTATCTATAAATGATGCTTTATTTGCCATCAAGTATTAGATTAGAGCTTTCGAAAGTAACAACAGATGATGAGGTAGTGTGCACTGGTAACAACAAACTCCCTCTTGTATTTTACTTTATCAAACACATTACATATGCACCAAAACCCACTAAGGTACCAAAGAAGTAAAGTTCAGTGCTTTAAAAATGCACTGAGCAACTATATTGATGCCAGGCTGAGGTATTGGAAGCCACACCTTCATAGGAACTGTTTGAGATGTCTGTTCAATAGTAAAAACCTCATGGAAAAGTTAGTCTTTCAACAAGCCCTTTTTTCACTTTATTCATTTTTTTAATGCAATAAAATGATTTGGTCAATTCTTTAGAAATCTAACTATACAACTTAATTTTCAGAGTCTGATACTTTTCTTACTTTTTGTTTTAATCTGTTGCATTTTGACCTGAGTAATTCCTATAATCCTGTTCTTACCGTAAAACTCTTACGTTGAGTTTGACGTGAATAGAAGTAGAAAAGTGGAGCTGGTGTACACATGCATGATGAAGTATCTGCTGTAAAGGCATCTGAACCACCATGCAGGTGTCATTTTGTGTTCTGTATCAATGATTCTGTAAGCAATCTGCAGTTAATACAGTACGGTGCCATCACCCTTAGGTGGCAGCATTGACTTGGCAGTGGTGACAGGAGCCTTCGAGCCCTCGCTGTAGGGAATTACCAATGCACAGCAGATAATTTCAGAATATTGTGCTGGTTCCACAGATCCTTCTTCGGTTCAGCTGCCAGGATCGCTGTCAAAGTAACTCTGAAATGTCTTAATAAGGTCAGCTACATGGTTTCACCACTCTGAGCTTGTTTTCCTTTTTCCTTTCTAAGCAAGTACTGCATTTATTGAGCTTTTTTAACCAGCTCTTCCATGTTGCAAGTTTACTTGACGTGTGCAGTGTGAGTGTGTAGACCCATTTTTAAGGCAACTAACACCTGTATTGTTGCATTAATTATACTTTCTGGCTTGTTAAGTTACATGTGTTTGATTAACAGCTGTGCCTACTCTACAGTCTTGAAAAACTTTCATTTTTTTAGTCATATAAAATTAGTTACTATAGCACTTACACATTTCTTGAGACTGTAATTTCTTACCACTTTTAATGAACACTTTATGTGTAGAAATAGAGAGTACATACACAGTGAATTAACATAATGGCATAGAGCTGAGGGATGGAATAAAACAGGAGAGGAAAAGTGATGATGCAGAATTACTTTTTGATCAGCATTATAAGGTGATTATTTATTTGGTGCTTGCAGGTATTTTGCATTTAGCCTTTTCTAATATTATATTTATTTAGTTGTACATTCAAGTGACATCTGCTTGTGCCTGTGCATTATCAGCTGGTGTGTTAGTGAACTTGTACATCAAACTTAGGAGGAACTGCACCAAGTAATGCTCTTGGTGATGAAGATTCAGGCACTAAATGTCCAGGTGGACCGAGGAAATGTGAAAAACCTGAATGGAACACACAAGCAGATTGCAGCAAGGTGTGACTTTTAAATACAAGTTAGTATTTAAATACTAATTAAATATAGTATTTAAATACAAGTTTGTATAGTTATTGGAAGAGCCATTGTATCCTGTAATTAAGATACACACCACAGACCAAGGCAGTACAGAAATTCATAGCATCTGTATGGTATTTGTGTATTTCTGGAGCACACAATGTTTTGTTTTGTGAAGTACTCTGTGAAACTGCAAATGGAAAGTCGAAATGTAATCAGTAGTCAGCTCAGAAGATGCCCATACACCCTCTTTACTCCCTGGTAGTTTGTGTATTTTGACCTATTAGCTTTTTATGTAAGAAAAGTGCATGTAAGTAAAAGCAAATTAAGAGAAAATTGCATGTAACCTTCAAAAGAGGCTTTTGCTCAAACTGGAAAAACTTCCTAGTAATATGTAACTGCTATACCAGAAGAGAGACCAGATACACAGTGAAATTATATGTATTTTTTTTTCCTCTTTGGATTCCAGTAATTAATAAATTCTCTGAGAAAATTTATGCTTTGAGCTGCTTATTGAAATGATAAATTGTTACTGAACTAAGCAAAATGTTTAATTACATAGGCTAAATTTATATGTATTTTAATGGACGTGATACATCTTGAATTAGACTAGAATGTAGGCACTTGGGATTTTTTGTTTATTTTGTGGGGGTTTTTTGGCTTCTCTTGTTGAACAAGGTTTTTGAGATTTTAATTAAAATTTTGATGACCAGGATTTGGTAGGTGGATATTGAGCCTTTTTGAATGTTTGAAATATCTATATTTAATGTTTTTTTGAGTCAATTGCCCAAGTATTATTACACTACTTTAGTCACAAATCAAATTCCGTGATACTGGGGTGAAAAATCCTTCCACTAAAATGTGTGCTGCTAGATATTAAAGTCACCTAAATTGAGCTGAAATAAAAATCTTCAAATTTCCGTAGGGTTCTTTTTAATCTGGTGGTGGTAGCGTGTGTCAAAGAGACATCTGTCAAACTCCAGATGAATCACTTGTAGTTCTTCATTTGTTGAGTTGGTATCTTGACCCATGTTGTACTTTGTGAAAGTCTTCAGCTATTCACTGAAGGATAGCAATAAATCAAAACTGATAATTCTTCTCCTAGTGAGCTGTGATGCTTTCTGAAGGAGATCACAAGTGTGATGCTGTGAAGCAAATCCTTAAAACTGTCAGCATCGTTATTTTAAAATGGTGGTAATTTGCATCAATCAAAGATAATACAAATACATTTTTATTTGTATGGGGCAAAGACAAGATTATATAAAAGTAATGAACGACAGACAGGCATCTTTGTTTATATCGTCTGTTTCTGCAAATTCTAGTTGAACTTTTTATCTTTCTGAAGCTAGAAAAATGAACTTGTCAGATTTCTGAAGCTGGGTGAAAACACTTTGTTTCCCAAAGAACTTGATTGTAACTTTATATGGGTTACAGTTTTAACTGTACAGAGAGATCAAATCTTGTATGAGGTAGGTATAGTGGAAGTAGGTTCTACAGGTGTCTGCATTGCCCCTCCTCGTATTTCTGTAGTGACCACCGTGTGGGACCACAAATGGGTATCTGGAGGTGCTTTTACAGGTAGTTGTGTTCTCCAAAATAATGCATTGTTTGTACATGACAGGGGAAATGGAATGGGCGTGACTTTACACTTTTATTGCACATTTAACAGCTCTACCTAAACCTGTTACACACCTTATGTACTTTAATGCTAGAAATTACAGCGTTATTTACTATGGAATTTCTTTGGTCTTTCATCTGTCATTGTTCTTTTATCCAGAATGCAAATATTTAAAAAACTTTTTGTCTGGACTTTAGACATAGGTCATGTGGTACTTGCTGTAGCTAATCATGAACATCCTGCTCTGCCTTTCAGAACTATGTGCAATTTTGCCCCTGTATTTTTCACAGAGTTCTTACTTTAATGTTCCTCTTTTCTCCTGTTTTATATTTTGGAAAGTTCTGTTGTATCTGAGGCTTTCCCTGAAGATTATCTTCCTGGTGTGGTCTTAAGCCACCAGCCTGTGATTGTCTTCTGGTCTCGTTGCTCCATTGCGTCCAAACTTGGTGGATTTTTTTTCTGTTTCTGTGGGGATTGTACCTGACTCTGACATTATTCAGTGGTGCAATTATAATACTGTCTTCTAAAACTACAAAATAATTTTTAAAGCTTTTTGTGGGTTATAGATGTATGTCCCTCTGTGTTTTGTCACCGCTACCCCATTGAACTCTCCCCCATCCCACTGCAGGCAGTGAGTGATGGGCTGTGTGGGGCTGAGCTGGGGTTGAACCACACCACTGGAAAAGGTAGTGCTGGTGTTCCATCTCCTACCAGTTTGGTAAAATTATAAGTATGGTTTAAGAATACTTTCTATCTGAAAATGTAAATCAGAAAAAAAAGTCTAGGTTAAAAAATAATGGTGTAAAAGATCAAATGTGATTGGGAAGTATTTATTTTTTAATGTTTTTCTGCTTAAATGAGTAGGAAACATCTGAGCTGTGTATAAGCTGAAGTGAAAAATGGTCATAACTTTTTCAAGATGAACAAAAAGTGATTGCTAATGTTGATATTATCTAACTAGTACTTTAATGTAGTAGGAAATAATTGATATTTGGAGGTCTAATCTAGGTAAGAAATAAGCATAAGTTTGTTTCTTTTAAACTTTGGGGTGGTTGATGGAGGTGGCAACAAACATGCAAATAAATGCTCTGAAATGGACTTGCCTTACGGGTAAGGGCTTAAACCAGAAGTATCTAGCTGGCTTGTATAACTTAGTATTTGGGCTCCTAAGATATGCATTCTATGTAGGGTAGAAGAGTATCTCTGAGCTCACCAGCTGCTTGTATGGCATTTGCAGAAAGCAATCAATCACAGGCTACGGCTGAGCTCTGTGAAACAGAGTTTGTTGCAAGGAATTGGTTCCTCTCCATGCTGCCTCTTTGTTCTCATGCACCGTCTCTACTGCTCTGGCCTGGGTAATCCCAGCCCCGTGGAGTGGGGCATTACAAATGAGTGGTTTTCTGCTGAGCTGATGAGCAGAGCTCACTGTGCAGTGAGTTTGAGAAGGTAATAGGCCTGTTGAGCAGCGTGGCCGATGTCAGGCCAGGAGAGTGTCAGGGTGAGCTGGAGTGGCATTGATGGACTGTTAATATAGCTCTGCTGTTTCACTGGGGCGATCCCGTGGTGTAAAGGAGAGCACTCTGGACTCCGAATCCCAAGGACCTGAGTTTGAGTCTCAGTGGGACCGTCCCTTGGCAGTTCAAGCCTCCCTGCCATCCCATCCTGTCAGATCTCGGATGCTCAGCAGGGTCAGCCCCGGTCAGTGCCGGGGGCTGTGACAGTCCCGAGGACTTCCCTGTCACTGTC
>JAOXXN010000379.1:159225-173356 GCA_026770055.1 Myrmophylax atrothorax
ACAGAGACCTCTGTTCCAGGTTAATGCTCACAATTTTGTGTATTCGTTCTCCCTGTACTATTTTGTTTAGAAGATTTTTTTTTTAATTAGTTATATTGACCTAGTAACCTGCTTTTTAGGTTAAATAAAACCCCATTTGCAACAAATGATGTATGGAGAGAGGGTGACATGAAAGCCTGAATTGTCAGACAAAATGCGGTTGTTTTCTTTTAAAAAGCTGAATTTTGTCAAGAAACCAGGGTTGTATTAAAAACTCTGAGAATTACTGTCTGTCTTAAGGTAACCAGCTTCCTCAAATACAGTGTGGTGTTCCTAAAGCACATATTGCAGTGTTTTAGCATTCCCAGTTGGTGCTTTGCACAAGAGCTGACAAATCCATCTGTTGTCACAACTTCCTACATTTTTTGTGTGATGTTGCAAGGACAGACTGGGGTAAATCTTGTTGATGTTAATAGAGTGTCCTGGACTTTCACGATGGGAAAGGGCTGAAAATGAAAGACCTCATTTTCTATGTGTTCTTTCACTTCCTATCAGGATTTTCCTAGAATGCATGTGGGGATGTCAGCAGGTTATGACGTGCTATTTCTGTGTATGATCACCTTGCCATGTGAGGTTCAGCTGCACACAAAGAGGCCAGTTACCTTCTGGAGTCTGGGTATTACTTTTAAGAGGAAATAATTGGAGAAATTAGTTGAACAATTGGAGAAATTTTAGAACAATTTAGTTAAAATTAATGGCAACTGGAGGTACTGATTTTGAATCATCTAAGTGTCATTTTGACCTACAGCTCTTTAGAATATCCGATTTTGGTTATGGAAGTTCAGCAATTTACGTAATTGAGTTCCTGTACTCACACTTAGGGCTTCAAAAAGTTATTTCCAAAAGTTTTAGTGTATGCTCAGTTCCTATTAATTTTGAAATATGAGTATGCAACACCCTCTGGAAGTCAGGACCCATAAAATACAGAATCTTTAGGAATAGACTCTGACCCATGTCATGCAAATCTGTGTTTATATAGCAGTGGAAAAGTGAGATTGTGTCCTTTATGATGTGAGCTTTATTTCTTTAACTGGACTTCCAGACTGAAAAAGAGTGTTAATCTTTCAAATATAAGTTAGTACACTGAAATTCAAACAACAATACCATTAAATTACATGTAATTAGAAAGTTAAACAAAACCTATTTTACCATTGTGCAGTACTACCTGTGTCGGGTTTGGTTGTTCTTCTTTTTACATTCTCCAAGTAACATGATCTGCTTTGAAGTCCTCCTCTGCTTTTCTTTCCCTGCTGTTAAAGCACGCAATTGTTGAGAGGAAGAAATGGATATAAAGAACTGACTCATTGAACTCTGAAACACTTTTTGTCAATAAAACAAAAATCACATCCTTCTCCTCTCACTTTCCTTGCCCTTCCAGTGCTGTGAGCTGGCACCCGGCCTTTAGCGACATCCTACAGCATCAGTTGGAAAACTGCAATAATAATAGTTGGGGGGAAAAATGTGCCCCTCAGTTTAACCAGAGGACATTCACTGGCTTTTCTTTTCCAGGGAAAGAGGATTTAAACAAACTTTCCATAAGATTTGTTGGATGTGTATTTCATAGTAACCACCATGAAGTTCACTGCATTTAAGGAGACGACGAAGCAGAGATGAAAAGCTATAAATTCATGAAGGCTCAGCTTCACAGCTGGTGCATAATCCTGTCTGTTGTCGCTGGTGCCCTGGCCCCGGTACCCAGCAGAACAAAGGGAGCTGAATTGGAAATGGTGGGAGCTGGGGAGCCTTTCCTGGCAGCACATCCCATGGCCATAGGCCTTGTCAGGGCGCAGAGTGATACCCTTTATTCCGCGTGACAGATGCGAGGTGGGTTCTGCGAGGGGGAAGTCATTACTGGCGCGAGGGCAGTGTCAGATCAAAAGTAACCAGTGATCAAACAAGGTAAAGGGCTGCAGTAAACAGGCTTTCTGTCTGCCCTCAGCACCTGCCGCACCACTGGGGGGAACAGCCCCCGTGTCGGGGCGCGTTGATTCCCTTTGATGCACAGTGAATGAGGGAAGTTGCAGAATGAAGTGGAGAGGGAAGGGTTTTATTTCCCATCTCTTCAGGGCAGTTGGAGGCGCTTTGCTTATGTAATGCTGCCATGGACTTGGCAGCTGAAAAAGTCTCCAGAAGACTTTCAGAAGTCTCCCCAAGACAGCTTGGGGTTCCTATTTCTAGCCCAGTCTCACTGCTGATTTCTTTCAGTGGCTGAGGATAAAACATGAAATTAATATTGTAATAGTATATTATTAATATATTTTCTTGAAGAAAATTATGCATTGTTACGATTTTTTGTGGAGGCTGTTTAATGATTTTTTTTGTTTGTTTCAATACACTCATTAAGGCATCAGGCTCAGTTTCTGCATTCATTTCAAAATGTCTTAATTCTATCAAAACTTCTTTAAACAGACCTAGGAGTGTGTGCTGCAAGTACTCATGTAATTTTTTTTGTGTAGAGACTTGTATTGTAATTCAGAATACAAAGTCTAGCTAGCTATAAAGGACCAATAAGTGATTACCTATTAACATTTTATGTGTGATGATATTATGCCATACTTAGTGTTCCACAGGTAGTGTTCTACTGCTGAAATACCTACCCATCTATATGCATACCTGTGTAATACCTAAGTAACTTTGTAGCTGTGCTGTTTTTTGATGTTTTTTTGATAATTCAGTAAATTAATGTGTTTTATTAAGCAAATTTACTGGTACTTGAGATAACTTCCTCATTTCTACATATTTTTTATTGTGTTAAGTATATTTTACAATTCCTTTTGTTATGGGTGGCCTACTTTATGCAGCAAATGTGTTAACAAAAACTTATTAGGAGGCATAGTTGTGATGTTTGAATTATAAATTTATTTTTCTGGACTCAAGAAATATATATCTTGTAGAGTCCATATTGGAAAAACCTTTAATGTACTAGTAGAAATTATAGTGTAAAAAGGACATAGTAGTTGTGTATCTATGATCTAAATTTTTAATGTATTTTAGAAGAGATCCCCTTCCCTTCCTCCTTTCCTTCTCTTTTCCCCATAGAATTCATTGAATAGTTTGGGTTGGAAGAGAGCCCACAGATCCTGGTTCCAAACACCTGCCAAGGGCAGGGACAGCTTCCAGTAACCACGTTACCCATCCAACCTGGCCCCGAACACCTCCAGGAATGGGGCATCCACAACTGCTCTGGGAAACCTATTCCAGCGCCTCACCACCCTCACAGTAAAGAATTTCTTCCTAATATCTAACCCAAACATACCTTCTTTCATTCCTCCTTGCCTTGTCCCTCTATGCCCTTGTAAAAAGCCATTCTCCATCTCTCTTGTAGCCCCTCTTTAGGCACTGGAAAGCCTTTGACAGGTCACTCCAAAGCTTTCTCTTCTCTAGGCTGAGTAATCCCAATTTTCTCAGCCTTTTGTCATATGAGAGGTGCTCCATCCCTCTGATCGTTTTTGTGTTTCTCCACTGGTCTTTCCTTCCTGTGTTGGGACCCCAGAGCTGGATGCAGCATCCAGGGGAGGTCTCACAAGAGCACAGGGTGTTTTTGTCTTAATGGGTGTGTGTTGTGGTGGTTTCTCTTAAATCCAGCAGTGTGACTGTGTGTGTGTATTGCCAGATACTGCAGAGAGTTAAAGGGTCCATTATTGTCTCCCTAATTTAAAAAACATAAAATAATTAAAAAAATACTCCAGCAGTTCTATTGTATTTTGCAAAGTTTTGCATAGTGCAGTTTTGACTAAGCAAAATTGAAATGTCTGTGCAGCTCTCTAATATCTGCACCATTGCTGTGCACAAAACCCAACCTGGCTCATTCTGTATGTTTGTGACAGGCCTTTTGTTTTTCACTGTGTAATAGTTCAGCTTTCATGCAACTTCTCAAGCTTTTCTCTTACATTATTGATGTAAGAGTCTTGCATTTCAAGTAACCATGTAATATAAAATAAAATAATATTCACACATAAAATAATTGCAGTCAGTGAATAGTATTTGAATATCTTTTGGAGAAAATCATACTTAGTTTGTTTTGGTTTTTTTCATCTCTGAGCTGAAGAAAAGTAACTACAAATCTGCCAAAAAAGAAAATTCAAAATACAATTTTGAATTCAAAAAGAAAGTCATATGTGGTTTTCATCCTGTTATAATCTAGAGAAATGGGTATGAATTTGCTATGCATGTGTGACTTCTTTACTTTGTTATTTCTGTTACTATTATTATTTTTAAGGTTCCTGTGAGCAGTAAAGTGTAACACACTTCAGCTGCAGTGCCATCTGAGTCCTCACAGTAATAATCACTTGGACCTAAAAATTAAAAACTGTACTACATTTTGCCTATGGTTTTTGTTCCCTAACAGATTTATCATTTAACATATAGGTGTTATGTTCAGGTGACATGTTTATCTTCTGAAAGTTAAATGTTTCAGCTGGCAAAAAGTAAAACCCTAGCCAAAACAGAAATGTCTTCCTAAATTTGTTCTGAATCCTGTCTGGATTTGCAACCATTTGAAAAAAACCTTGTGCAAGACACGTCTGAAGGAGGGTGGGCTCTTTGTGTTTTATTTTTAGAAATACAGCAGCTTTCTGTGTTGGACTAGTTTTGTTTACCTGGAGTTACTTCTTGTTAAGCATGTCATAGTTTTAGAGGTAGCTTTCAGTAGGAATTGAAGTCTCTCTCTCATATTAGTAGATAATTCTGAATTGTTGTTCCACCTCCCTCCATCTGTGCATTTTGGTTTTATTTTTGTCTTGTGAAAAGTCTGCTTTTTACCAGTAATGTGATCTGTACACTTGTTTTTTAATGCACAGTATATTACATATTGTTCTTACATGCCTGTTTAACTTATGTCTGAACCATAATGACTTGTGACGGTAAATGCATAATTAGTTGCAGGGAATAGGGAACTCTCCAGGCTTTATGTTCTTCTGCACACTGACTCCTTCTATATTGGTTTCAAATTCAAATGCCTTCCTCCTTTCTTCATAGTTATTTCTGCCTTACCAAGAAAGTCAAATAGAATCTTCTTCCTCTTGCAACTTCCATTTTTTTTAATTCTGAATGTGTAAAGAGTTTTATTTATATTCACTTTAATGTTGGATCCGATTTTTCCAGTACAAACATAAATAACTGTTTGCAGTGTTAAAACAGAAGTTCTGAATAAATCTCAGCAGGAACAGTGAAATCCTCTGAGCATCTCTGGGAAGTTAGCGTAAGAGAAATTTGGGTAGATGTAAAGCTGAGAAAAAAAGGCTGAGCAATATAAGCATACAAATACCTCAAATGCAGGTTCTCAGAGGATGGTGCCAGGCCCTTTTCACTGGTTACTGTTGACAGGACGAGGAGCAATGGCCATAAACTAAAACACAAGAAGTTCCACCTCAACATGAGGACGAACTTCTTTACCTTGCAGGTGGCAGAGCACTGGCACAGCTGCCCGGGGGGGTGGCAGAGTCTCCCTTCTGAAGACATTCCAAATCGGCCTTTTTAACTAATTTAAGTCAAATCTTTCTGCTCATTGAAAATGAGCAAATGAACAAGGAGCCCTCCGTGACCCCCCGAGTCCCAGAATAGTGGTTCCTTATTTTTACTGAGTTCTAATTAGAGAGGAAGATAACAAATTAAATACGTTTTAGCTGACACAGTGTGGGAGAAGAGGAGATGGAAGAGGAAGGTAGATTTAGAACAGTTAATGAAAATATGTCTACAAATGTATCTAATGTATTAGGAAAATCACTTAAAAGACAACTGTTGAAATATGTACTAAATTTAAGGTAGAAATAACTGTATTCTGAAGTTTGCAGCTCTGAATCAGAGTCATCTAATGGTAATGATACCATTAATGCATTAAAGATTTTTTTGAAGGCAGTGGTTGGCTCTTAATCAGGTGTAAGGCTTGTTTGTATCACTTACTGTGCAAGAGCATTGCTGTGGTAGAGGATCACTGGCAACTGAAAGGAGTCAAGTGGTCATTCTGTTCTACACCAGTTGACTGCATAGCACACAACTTGCCATAATGTCATTTGAATGTTATGTGTGGTCTTAATCTGGCATTGGTATGTGTGCAGCCATCCATCAGTAATATAAATTATTTTACTTACTAAGTGAATTCAGAGTTACTTTGCATACTGACATGTTTAATTCTGTAGTCTTTTGAAAATGGTATGGGGTGCTTCCCCATAGGGGTTCATGCTACAATGTCTGTAACTCTTTGGAGCTATCTGATAAATACATTACAGTTTGAGAGAGTAATTTAAGGTATTAATTTGGGCAGAATCATTACTTTGGATGTCTTGAGAAATGTTCTGTGCGCACAGGGTTTGCCTTTATTCATAAGGCTTCTCCTTATGTGTAAAATTACAATCTTGCTTCCAGTATCAGTTTTCTCCTTTCAGCAAGAGCCAGAGTGTGTCCTGTGCCTGCTATTGCTGAGTTAATGCTGAGTCCATGAGGTGCTCACGTCAATAAGCATTCTGTGATAGTGATACAACTCATTTTATGAACAAGATAGATTTGTGTCACAGGACACTGTGACACTGTTTGTTAAAGCTCAGTTCCAGAATGAGTGATAATAGGTTGTCATGTGTTTTGGAGTATTTGAGGGCATTATTCAGCATAGGCTCCAGCTCAAATCCTGTGTAGTATTCTACTGATTTTAGTGGGGTTTTTGGTGCTGGAGCTTTTTGGTGGATGTTTCGGTTTGGTTTGTTTTGGTATGATATTTATTTGGTTTTGTTTGGGCTTTTGTGTGTGTGTTTGATTTGTTTGTGGTTCTTTTTCTCTCTCCATAAAGCCACTGAGCTGGCACAGTGTCCTTTCTTCATTGTTGCTGTGGTGCATTGGCACAAGGTATGGTCTTGTAATGGAGGACAGAGCTTACCGTTAAATATTCCAAGCTATTAAAAAATCTCCACGAAATTTTAAATCTGTCAGAAATATCTTTGCAGTTTGGCAGGTCAGAAATGCTGCAGATATTAAAATGAAGATCCCTTTGATCTGCAAGCGTATCTTTTTGATACGCCAGCTATTTGTGTACTGACTGATGTTAACAGACCTCTGTTTGAGGCACACGGTGTAGGATGTGTGTTAACAGTGAGATGTATCCGTGTAATTCCCTTGGTGATGTGTGCAGCCTGTACACATTTTTAAGGATTCGATTAAAATGGTCGCTCTAACATAATTTCAGTAGATTTAAAAGGGCTGTTAAACCACGTGTTTTGCTAGCAGTGATAGTATTTCAAGCACAAGGAAGGGATTTGAAACTGCAGAGAAGGGCTGCAAACTGACTGTAGAGACTGCACTGCAACATATCTTAATCCTTCTCAAGCCTTCTGTACTTCAGTGAATGGAGCAACTCTGCATTTTTGAGTACTCTCTGCTCAGTTGGCGGGGTATCTGTTTGCAAGAGGGTGTCATTGAGGCAGTAAGATAAGACCCTTGAGATGTACCAAAGTGTTGAGTACCGCTTCAGTTTCCTATCCGTGTGCCAGAGTGCGGAGGATGAGCAGGAGGGGAGGGGTGGGAAAAAGAAAAGCTTGGATGTTTTCCAAGGCCCCAGTGTCGGTGTATGAGGAGTTGTAATTACAGGCTGTGAGGCTGACTTTTATTGGGCAGGCTTTTCTGGTGGACTTGGAGCCCCCCTCCATCCCTTCCCTTCCCTACCCTTCCCTTCCCAGGTGGGATCTGGCTCTCGGAGCCATTGCCTGACATTCTCAGTCGTGGCTCTGGGACCTCGGCCCGGGGCTCACATGCTGCCAGCTGGAGCAGAGTGACAAATGGGAGCAGATGACAAAACAGACTTGCATAGTAGGAGAGGGGAAGAAGAAAAGGAAAAACAAAAGGTAGGAATAAGAAAGAGAATGAAAATTGTAGGGGAAAAAAGGGGTGGTGAAGAAATGGAATGCTGGTAAATATCGAGGTCTAGGAAGTTGTGTTTGTATGGGAGGAACTTTTTTTGTTACAACAAGAAACACAGTGGCGTTTGCATCTAATATTTTATTTTACAGTGGTAGTGTGCTTTGTAATTATAAAAAAATTTTCAGGGTGGTGAAATCTGAGGGGCAGTCAGTCGTATTCCTTGCCAAGGCCATGTGGTTGTTGATCCTGTTGTAATAATTTTGCAGGGTGGCTTGTCATGTTCCATTTGGAAAAGTTTCCTCAGATGTTTGTTTTGGTCTTTCTTACTTATATAAGCTGTATCTTCTGAGGTGTCAAAATTCTGAATAATTTAGAGATTCCCATAACTTTCAAAACAGATACTAATGAACATCACAAAAATTATTTATGAAAAAAGAAGGAAAAAAAATTAAATTCTAATGGATGGTATGAAAATGACTTGAAAGAGATTCTGCACTTGATGAGCCAACACCTTCTAAATTACTTGGGGTTTATGCTATGTTTCAGTCTTTGTTTACTGTTCTGAAGGAAAGTATGCCTCTTTTTTCAGATTAGGTTTTCACACAACAAAACCTCATTGTGGTTAATTATGCAGCTAATTCTTCTTGGTCTGCCCAAATTGTGTAGTATATAAAATTGTAATCCTAATTATTCAAGTCAGAAATTTTCCAGGTATTTCAAATTTGAGTGTGGATCTCATCTAATTAACTTTGATTCCTAAGATGAGTAACCTGCTACAAGTTAGCATAAACATATAAATTTTTTTATTTTATTTTTTTTTAAATGCAAAAGCATTTTCAATCTCTTATTGTTTGAGCATGGTAAGTAGCAGGTCAGACATGTGCTGTCTGCATTTGTACATGGTGTGTTTTGTCCCTTCTATATTTAAGACTGTTCTATCATATTGGTTGTAACATGAACTGGGTTTATGGCATGAAACTATAATAAATGTGGAAGAATTTAAAGTATAAGTATTTATGTAAACTTCCAAACTGTAAAAGGCAGGAGGTATTAAATAAGAACCAAATAAAATCAGTGCCGTGTGTAACTTGAATAATTTAGTTACGCTTTTAACTTTAATACATGATGGATGCAGTCTGCATGTACTTTGGCAGTACTGAGACACCTTCCCCCCTCATCTGAATTTGTGAGCCCAAATGTAAATGTTTAATGGTTGAAGAAGAGGAAAGCAGCTAATGTAGATGAGTGTGTGGCTTTTTCTTGTCCACTGTCTGATTTTCTGTACCAGGATTGATGGCCAGTCATCTGGTTAGTCTTGGCGCTGCTAAAACATGACTGAAGAAGATTTTAGGTGTTGACTGAGAAGGGCAAAACACCAAGTTGCGACATGCAGATGGCTGGGAATGTAGAAGTCACTAATTTTAAATTTACTTTGACCATGAGTTGTAGTAGCATAAGGAATAGAAAAATCCTTTTGCAACTAGGAGTGTTCCAAAAAAAAAATTAAAAAATATTTGTGAGTGGGAGATCTGTGTGATATGGCAAATGAATTTTTAAAAGATGATTTTCTCATTGGATTCAGTTAAATCTAAGACTTCGTTTTCCTCATCCATCTAATCTGGTTTTACTTTCTTTAAAAAATTGACTGTTTACAATAAAGTAAAATGATGCAACACCAGTCTAACAGCACTACAGTCACTTCCAGTGTTCCAGTTTCTGCTGCCTCACAAATTACTGGCTTATCACCTTATGAATATTTTTAATTACTATTCCAAACCAGTACCAGTCATTTTTGTACTGTCAGAAAAGCTTTTGTAGGAGTTAACAGTGAAAATACGACCAAAACATGTTGTTTGTTTCTCAGCTGGGATTTATCAAGAGAGGGTTGGAGCAGGTTCTTAGATTACAGCCTTGTACCACTTACGGTACATTCATTTTCACACCACTGGATTATCGTGGTGCTTCTTACTTTTGTGTTATCTGGGTGGATTATTTGTCAAAATGAAGAAAATCCAGGAGAACATTCCCTGTGGTGGTGCCTCCCTTCCTGGTGCTGTTTTTGTGACAGATAATGCTTTTTCTTGGACATGTTCACAAGGTCTCACTTGGCACATTGTTCACTCACGATGATTTGATCCTCATCCCCCGAGTTTTGCTCTCATTATTTTTCTGTAATTTTAATATTTAACTTGAATGTAATAGAAATATATGAACAGGTACAGTAGGTAGGATATTTTTCCTTCTGTTTTCCTGGGACTTGTATCAGCCCTGTGTATGCACTCCTTATCTTTTTGTTCTCCTGTAACACTTAAACAACTGTGGATGTGTCTAACAAGGACCCAGCTTTTCCTTTGCAGTTCTGGTAAGTCCACGGCACAGAACTAACTCACTTCAAGGGAGAAGTGTTTGCTTTGTTTTTTAATAACCACACCACAAATACCTACAGAGTAAAAAACTAAATCCTTAGAAAGGGATGTATATTACTGCCTTTATTATATTTACTAGCTCAGAAATACTAGTTTCAAGTTGAATGCTAAAATTGTTAACAGAAAGCAAAACTATAATGGATGGAAATGTCCTGTGTCCACTTTTCCAGTGTGCTTTCGGTATTTTGAACTTCTTCTTGAGACTGTTAAATATTTAAAAAAATAATATTTTTATTAAACCTCTTAATTGTGGTCTTTTAGGTTCAAGCTTTTATTTAAAAATACAATGTTCTTAATTTTCAGTTTTAAATAGAAAATGCTTTTTATTTACTGGTCAAGAAAATACTGTTCTAATCATTTGTTATTTTGTGTGGGTTTTTTTTGTGTTTGTGCATGGACCCTAAAAGCTAAGCTAAATTTATTGAACTGCTTTTTAAATGAGTTATTTTACAACTAATACATTTTATTTGAATGTCCTTTTACTTACACCATAAAGAATGTCCTAAGTGTTTAATTTTCCTAATTTTTTTTTGTTACTTTATTGAATACATTAATGCTGTTGTGTTTACTGAGCTTCCCCAGGCACAAAAAGAACTTGCAGTTTTTGCCAGCCCAGTCTGACAATATGCTTATGTCAAAAGCTCAAGAATTTGTTTGTTTGTTTTTAATTGCAATGCTGGAGATAAATGAAAAGATACTCTTTGCTCATTGTACTTACTGCTCCTTCTGTGAAGTGAGTAAAATGAAAATTACGGCGTTACAATCTATGTGTTTAATACCGGTGAGCATTGACTGGTGATCAAAATACTGGTATGTCCAACAACGTCTGTTCAGCAGAGTGTTGTTCTGCTTTTTGGCTCATATGAAAAATGACGGAAATCATATCACAGTAGTAACTGATTTAAAAAAAAAAAAAAATTAAACAAACAAACCATAACGGTAAAAATAAATAAATAAACATGTATATATGTGTGTGTGTATATATATATTATATATATATAGCTATTAACACTCTATCTACAATACATGCGGTAAAATCTAAAAAAAAAAAAGTAAAAATACTCTTTTGTTTCCTAATATTTTCTATATGTGTGCATTCAAGGACGGAATTTAAGAAGCTTTTGTTTCATAACACTTCAGTGTGCCAGCGATTTCGCCTGGCGGAAAATTGTTCTGTTTTATATAGTTAAATGTATAATTAAATGTAAAAATTAATATGATTCTGTTTGTAGAGAAAATATTTGTCGTTTACAGACACAGATTAACTTAATTTTTAAGTGTTTTTTGAAGACAGGGAAAACCCTCTGCGTGCCGTATTGTGAATGTATCATTGGGTTCTCATCAGCTGTATGTTCGGTACAGGCAGGCACATGAGGGGGGTCTGTACCTTAATTTCAGGCTTTGTGCATGTGGCAAATTCTGAGAAACAGAGAATTTGTAGATGAATGCAGAGAGTTCACATTTACTTCCTAATAAATTATTGTGAACAAAAAATTTAGGAACAAGTGCAAGCCGTATGTTCATGTGTGCACACAATTTAATTAACTGCTGTGAGGGTTTATATTTCCTTCTAAATTCAAGACAAGGTATACAGTACTCCTTCCCAGTGAGCTGTCTCTTAATCATAGTAGATTGCATGCGTAAAAGAGAAAATATTTTTGAATTAATGGGAAGAGTATTTTTTAGATAATAAAAAATCCCCTTTGAATAAGAAGTGCAGCTAATTAGTGTGTACTACTATTTAGTTAATATTAAATGGTGTTTTTTCTTTAAAAATTGCTCCCAGTTATTCTGAACAGTAACAGAAGAGAAAAATAATAATAGGAGCTTAATAAATTTGATTCTGTTCCTGACATTTGTATGTGACATGTGTATGTGCTTGTTCTTAAGAACTCTAATTAAATGTATGATAAATGCAATCCATTAAAAGAAATGTAGTTTTAATCGTTGTCACAATGCTGTGGCTCCGTGGAAGTGTCATTGTACTTTGAAATCACAGAGGTAGTTTACTACTGACTGTGCACACTGTTTTTACACCATTTGCTTGTTAACAGGGTCTGTTCTCTACTGTTTATTAATTTATATGGGAGTATTTATTAAGCATTAAAAATAATATATGCCATGTCAGGTTGATGTTTGATAGCTTTGTGTTAGAAGTCAGCTGTTTGTGCTGAACTGTCCGGTGTAAAATGTGAAATCTGTATCACTGCAAACCATTTAGTGCTCGTTATTTGGCAACATCATTGTTTTGAATAATGGTTAAGGTGTGTTAATGAGAAAAATGGTGTCATGATACCTTGGGTGGCTTCATGTTTCTTGAGGTCATTAGCAGTGAAAGTCTGCTGTTAATAACATTTTTTTCTCCTCTATATGTGACATGTGATGGTTTTGTTACAGGACAGGCTATCTTGCTGCTGTGAGCATTCAGGTACTGCCTTTTTGCTTTTTTTTAAGGTCTTCCTTTCCCTTTTGTCCTGAAGGTATCATCTCCGTTCAGGTTCACTATTTTGTGAAGGTTATTTAAAAGATATATTTACATTCGTTTAGGTAAAAATAAACTCAGTGTAGTTGAAACGAACTAATTAATTCTAAAGGTCAGGCTGTCCAGAATAAAACACATGATTATGTGATTATTTTGCAGTAGATTTTTGTATATTTGGTGTTTTGTTTGAGCAAGTCCTTTTTGAAAACTTGTCTTCTTGGCTGGTGTTACACGGCATGATCCATGTAGTTCTGAGAGAGAGCAGCTTCATTGCTCTATTTATAGCTCAAATAAAACAAAACAGATTGCCACCTTGCTATTCACCATTTTTATCTCTGCATATGGATAATAATAAATCCAGAGAAAAAGGAAAAAAGTACATAAAAGAAAGCACCTCATCACAAGGAAAAGGCTCCTTTTTGAAGAGGGACTAATCAAATGACACTGATGAAAAGAGGTCTTTGAATCTTCATTATCTGATGTAGATGGCTGAGCTCTCGAATTCTGTACTTACGAGTCACATTTTTCAGTGCAGTTTGTCAAACTAGAATGTGATTAATCTATCTGTCATTCTGAATTGATATCAGGGAACTTGTCAGAGTGTACATAATGATGTATGACTTTGTCAGCTTTTGATAGTAATATTATATTTACAACTAACAAAATTTAAGCATGCATCGTGTTGACCTTGAAATGAGCTTACTCTGTTCCCGTGATTTGTGAAAACACGTGGCTCTTCATAGAAAGAAAGCCAGGGCTTTGCTGGGAAAATGGAGCTCATTTTTGCTTTTTGCACTCATTATAAGAATCCGTGTGTTGCATGCCCGCTCATGTGCTAACACTGTTTGAATTTTTTGTTTGTTTGGTTTTTTCTTTTGTTTTTTTGTTTCTTCGTTTTGTTTTGTGGGGTTTTGTTGTGTTTTTTCTTTCTTTTCTTTTTTTGCCTTTCCTTGCTGCCTTTGTGCAGGTATCACTTGAAAGACATAAAAATACCTCAACATGCCGTTTAAATTTTCAAATACTCTGTAACATATCTAAATAGTATTGTACAATTTGTATCAGACAGTCGAGTGCTTATAACAAGGTTAGTACTGAAGAGAAGTGGGAAATATATATATTTGACCTGTAATGCGGAGGATCAAAGGACATCACACGATGAACCAATATGGTTTTAGGTAGAATACCATTTATTGATACACTGCAGGCAGTTTATGTAGGATCAAAGCTACGTGCTAATTGGCTGTAGTAATTTTCACACCGTGAAGCAACATTTCTTATTGGTTATATTCCATATCTCACAAGTCCAGTGTTTTGATAAAACATCCTAATGGTTCCCAGG
>JAOXXN010000379.1:181454-206188 GCA_026770055.1 Myrmophylax atrothorax
TTAAAGCAAAAGTTTTTTCATTTTTTTTCCCAAGGTTATCATTTTTTGTATACCAGCAATTTTGAACAAAAGCAACTCCTTAGAGGTAGAACCTTAGAATATATCTTAGTTTAGCCTGCCATCTTGAATGCACAAGCTTCCAAAGACTATGCAAGATTCACTAGAAGCCAGGTAAGAGGAGAAGTCTTTTTCTCAAGTCTTTTCTCAGAGAACTTCTCTACAACTGTATCTCCATTTATCTGTTAATTGTCATATCACTGGCTCTAGGGGAATCATTTTGAGGGTTCACCCTATGGCAAGAAAACTGAGAAATATTGTTTTCCTTATCTGATGCAATCTTCTGGGGAAATTGTCCATGGGAACCTCTTGCAGCTGTTTGGTAAATTCAAACTTTGCGTACATTTGCTGTGGGTACAAACAGTGGATCTGATGAGACCATCAATTTGGCTTAACAGATGCAGAGTTCAGAGAGTTTCTGGTTCATGGGAAAATGTAAAAAAAAAAATAGCTGGTTTGGATCCAAATCAGACCAAAATTCCAGAATAAGTAAAAAAAAAAAAATCTAATCACAAAATTCTTTTTGTAGGAGATTGTATTTGCAGAATAGTATCTAGTGTATGTAAAATTTGTTTGATGAAAATTGATACCATGGTTCAATGTTATCTTTTCCATTTTTGGTAGGAACTGTGACTCATAATTTGCACTTAATCTGCTATGTATTATTTAATTTTGGAATTTTAGTGAGGCTTTTCTGTTTTCTTTAGAGTTTATTTCCATTCTTTGGATCCTTTAAGTTCAAACAATCAGAAGTAAAGACTTTAAATCTTTCTGAACACAAAGCTTCAATATTGCTGTTCCATGTATGAATCATTTCTCATCTCATGCAGACTATTTGCCAACTTATGCAACAGATCACTTTTTATTCTATATGCTAATTGTCTCATATGTATATCTACTTGCTTATATGACCTGATTAGGTATTTATTAACTCTTTGTCTGAATCACATACCTAACCCTTACAGAAAGAGTAACAATTTGAAGACTGCTATAAAAATCTCATTTTAAGGAGACAGGATTGCAATATCAGAGAACTAAGCAAATAACTGAAACATAAAATTTCCTTTAGCTCACATTACCTTGTAGTCCTGTTGGCTGGACTGATGTAAAATTTGTCCATAGTTCTCTGAAGGCAGCAAGTCCATGAATGCAATACGGCCTTTTATCTCTGGAAAAAAAACAACAGGAAAAAAGTAACATAGCTATAATTAATGTGATGGATATGTTGAAAATATGATGAGCAATCCGTGAAGCATTTTTCTTCAATAGTGGCACAATATGCAGCTAATGAATGATTTGAGCTATTTCTGAAATCACTGTCTCTGCTGCCAACTAAAGCACTTTGAAATAGCCTTGAAATCAAGCTAATGATGGGGAAAAAAAAAAAAAGAAAAGGGATCTTCACCTTTGCTTTTTGATTACATTTTAGGCACCATATTTATGCTATTTCCTTGTTCTGGAGCTTCTAATGATTAACTACAAAAGTAGAGTAGAATTTCTCCTCTTCGAAAAACATGTATTAACTCCTTCAGATGTTTACACTTTACCCTTAAGTATCTGAGGTAGGCTACAGTTCACATTGGGCAGCTGCTTCCACTCAATAGAAGAAAAAAACCAAACCAAAACCAAACAAAAAAAAACAAACAAAAAACCCCCAACCCAACCAATGAACCAAACAAAACTCTCTTCCTTCTACACTCAGATTTAGAAAAACTGATAGATTGAAAGCTGCCTGAAATTTCTAGACTATTAGATATTCATGAATTACCTCTGACTGGTGTGTGAGGCATGTGCTCCCTTTCCTAGGAGAACTGCCAAGCTACTTCAGGGTTTATGATGGTCATGATAGCCTTTAAGCTCTTTCCCTTTCTTGTACTGCTTTAGTTTGTTGGTGTGAATATTACATGAGTTGTTGATGAGAGTTATTGGACTGCTGGAAACTGTCTTGTGCTATGTGTACACTAAAGGTTTAGTTTACCTTGCTTGCATACATGTGACTTTGAGTTAACAGGGAGGAAAGAACTGAATTCATTGGTCCAGGTAATAGCTATCAGTCATCTATTGATGAGTTCCTAAATATACGCAAGGCCATTTATTTCTCTCCATTTTCTTCACTTCTAGCTTTTGCACTAAGGTCACTAAAGAGGGTATTTGTTTTTCAAAGTTTCTGTACTTAGTACACCTTTTAAATATTTCTACTTGGAGGGAGGGTGTGGGGAATGGGGTTTGTGGGGTTTTTTTGGTTGGTTGGTTTGGGATTTTGTTGTTGTTGTTTGTCTTGGTTTGTTTTGGTTTTTTTTTCCCTTAGAAATTAAAGGAAAATACTTGGAGCTACCTGCATTGATTAAGACTTTTAGGCTCATTTTATAATAAGACATATCACATATTTTCATTCCTGTGAAAGCTAGTGGGAGCTTGTCTACAAAGGAATTGTCTTCAAAGCAGTAACAAATATATTATAGCTGGGCAAATATATCTATATTTCTAAAGAAGTAATAAAATGCAGGCCAGTTGTATATATACATGCATAAATGGGTATGCCACTTAATAGAATAATACTTTAAAAAATATCAATTACATTCATTTTTTCCCCACTTTATTGCTGGCAAAGGACACTTGTGGTGGAGGGAGGGAAGAGAGGTAGGAAGACAAAATCAGTTGCTGTGGTACATTAAATGCAATGGAAGTACAAAAATGGAGACACCTTTTTCTTCCTGTTCTTCAAAGTATTGTTTTAGTTAAAATGTCAAAAATGCCCAAGGGCTTACTCTGTGCTGAATGGACTATGCCATCTGTTTGTGGAATGAGTGACTTGGTATGCATAAACTGTTACCTAGGTGGTAGGATTCTCAGTCTGTCAGCTTTCCTGTCAACTGCTGTCCTTGTTGCAACTGTGACCCCTGAAGGAATTAGTTGCATGACTGACTGACTGATGATGATTGACATCCACACACAATTAACTCTTTAGCTGCAGCCACCATTGAAGGTGATCTCTGTGTTGGTAATCTACAGTGCAGGCATGCTCTTATTTCTGTGCCAGTGAGCTTGCAAAAAGTAAATATAATTAAGCTGAAGTTCGAGAGAGCTGTGAGATCCAGGGTTTGCTCTTAAGTTTAGCTAGTGTTTGCTCTTTAGTTGAGCTACTTCCTATAACTCTCAACAAGACTGTTTCTTCATGTAATTTCGAGCAAAGAAAAACTTTGTCCTCCTTAAAATACTGAATATCTAGGGTTCAGCTTCTACCTCTCAAAACTGGCCTTATCTGGATGCTTGTCTGAAGCAAAGAATTTGATGTCTGCTGTGAAAGTGTATAGGTCCAGTGCCATTTACAGGATTGATGCAAGGGATGCCTTTCACCTCCCCTCTGGAGTTGCTAAGAGCAGTGGGTGGAGACATCTCCCTTCCCTCAACCATTTTCTTAAGGTAATTCTTATGAGGGGAACAGTAGTAGTCTAATGTCTGTGCTTATTGAAAATGACCATGTTTGGTTTTTGTACAAAATACAAGACTGGAAAAAAATTATCTTGGGACATATTTTGAGACTTTATAGCACTAAAATATAATGGAACTATTCCTTTCATGTGTAGGTAAAAAGAAAATCTAATTTATCTAATTTTTGGTCTAATAAATCTTCAATTATACCAAGTTATAAGTACTAAAAACCAACCAAACCTGTCATTGTAACAGTTACCAATATCTTCTGATCTGAAAAGTTATTTTTTTATTCTTATTCAGAATTCATCTTTAAGAGATTAGACATTAAGAGTCCTAATCTGGGGATCCATTATTCACAGTGAATTTTCCCATCTAATTCGTGCATGACCTAACTTGTTTAACTTGTACTTTCATTTATGCCTTATTTGAAAGGTAGAACATCACATGACTGAGTCACTTTTATATCTGGGGACCTGTGTTTGAACTGGTGAAGTCAATGACTGTATTCCAGTTGTTTTGAGAGGAAAAAATATGTGGAATTGTACACCATTTTTGGCACACTATTTTAAGCATACATCAAATCTTTTTGTTAAGAGAGGGCTTATGGTAAATTTAGGTTCTGAGCTACAAAAGGATTTTAATATGCAAAGGTTTCACTGGATAATGAAGCTGACAGCAGTAGCCTAAATCCAAAGAGAGAACTGAAAACTTTCATAAATACTCTATTCTCAACACATTTGAACAAAAATAGATTAGCACCTTTTTGAAAAATGTATCAAAAAGAAATAGGTGTTGGTGTGCTGGATACAATGGGAGTTTATTCTGTATTTAAGTGTCATTTTAAACTACCTTCTATTTGGATCCTAGGTGGTGACATGCTTTTCGGAAATAGGGAATATTTAGCAGGTCTAGACTGATTGTGGAAGCTTTGGCATGAAAACGTGCAATGCTTTCATAAACAAACAATGTAATAAATACTGTCTCATTATTTAACCATAAAGCATCTACTGAAGGATTTGCGTTGCACTGCCATTAACATATTTCAAGTATACAGTTAGAAAGAAATATGATATTGACCATGTGTGTTTAGAGTAATATTTGCAAATTAAATACTTTTTACTAGTACTGTTTAATCATGGGGAATGGGGGAAAAAATGCAGTTGTGTTCTGACTGCTAAATGGCACATGTAATGCTTGGGGGTTTTTACAATATTATTACAGAATCAGAGAATGATTTGATTTGGAAGGAGACCTTGAACACCACCTAAATTCAACTCTCCTGCCGTGAGCAGGAGCAATTTCCACTAGGCCTGATTGCTCAGACCTTCATCTAATCTGGCCCTGAAGACTTACAAGGATGGGGCATCCACAGCTAGCCTGGGCAACCTGTGCCAGTGCCTCACCACCTTGTAGTAAAGAATTTTCTCCTAATATCTAATTTAAATCTATTCTCTTTCAGTTTGAACCCATTCCCTTTTGTCCTATCACTGCATGCTCTTGTACATAGTCTTTCCCCATGTTTCCTGTAAGTTCCCTTCAGGTACTGGAAGGCCACAATTAGGTCACCCTGAAGTTTCTCTTTTCCAGGCTGAACAAAACCAGTTCTCTCAGCCTTTTCTTGTAGAAGAGGTGTTCCATCATTCTGATGAGCTTTGTGTCGTTCCTCTAAACTTGCTCCAACAGGTCAATGTGCTTCCTGTGCTGAGGCCTCCAACGCAGGATGCAGAGCTCCAAGTGGGTTTTCACTGAGCAGAGGAGCATGGCAAAATCCTCTCCCTCATCTTCTGGCCACACTGCTTTTGAAGCAGCCCAGAATACAACTGTCTTTCTGGACTGCATGTGCACATTGCTGGCTCATGTCCAGCCTCTCACCCACCGCCACCTCCAAGTTCTTCTCAACAGGGCTGCTTTCAATCTGTTCACCCCTCAGGCTGTATTCATACTCGGGATTGCCCTGACCCAGAAGCAGCAACTCTCTCGGTCTTGTTAAACCACATAAGATTCCCATGTGCCCACTTCTTGAACTTTCTATCCACAGGTCCCTGTGGATAGCATCCTGTCCTTCAGGTGTGTCAACAGCACGAGTCAGCTTGGTGTCATCAGCAAATTTGCTGGGAGCGCACTCACTCCCTCTCTGTCATTACTGAAGATATTAAATAACATTGGTCCGAGTATGGACCCCTGAGGACAGTACTCATCACTGATGTCCATTGAACTCTGAGATACTGACCACTACACTCTGGATATGACCATCCAACCAATTCCTAATCAACCTAACAGTCCACCAGTTGGATTCATCACTCTCTGATTTGGAAGAAGGAAGTTGTAGGGCACCATGGCAAAGGCTTTACAAAAGTCCTGATAAATGACATCTATACTTCAGATAATAGTATATTAATGCAGTTTTCCTTCTGGTTACAAATTCCTAAAATATTTTGTAGTTTCATGTCACAAGTTTTGAGTATTTAGATTTAGGCAGAGGTTACTGAAGATGGTGTTTGCCTGCAGTATGATATGCACATATTTGTTCTGGCTCACTGCAAGTTTTCTGCTTGGCAGGGAAGGATGTCTTGACAACTATATCTTCTATAACTGGATTCCAATAGAACTTGCATGTTTCAACAGAAAGTACTTTTTTTTTTATTTTGTCTTTTTTTTCTCTCATTATTTGTAGAATTGTAGATTTCACTGTATGTAAAATCATGGGTACATTATATGTGAATAAATAGACACACTAAAATAGTAAACATTTAATGCCTATTAATCATATTAATTAATATCTAATACATTCAAAATAAGTTATTGTTGTAGTTTGGAGTTTTTATGTAAATTCTCTCCCCTGACACTAACTCCCCATGCCATTAGCGAACAAAAGAATAGTTAACTGCCGCTGTCTGTTTCTTGATCACTTGGGTGGGGTGCAGGCTGTCTCTTTTGGTTTTGGGGATTTTTCCATTTTAGCTCGGCTGAACTGCCTTGGTGAGGTGTGTGTGCTGCTGGGGAGGAAAAGCCATTTCTCCTGCTCCTCGTTGCTGCTGCTCCTTGCTGCAACTTTGGAATAAGCCAGTTTTTCCCTGCCACTGCTGTTGCTCCTGGCTTTCGGTTCCATTCCAGTCTCAACGGTACCTGCAGTGTCATGACCAGCCTGCCCTGCCTGCATCAGCGACCCGGGAGGGAGAGGTCGCGGCTGCTTTCTGGGACACGCTGCGGTTCTCCATTTTCCATTTTCTTCTTTGTTCGGGACAAGGAACACAGGGGGAGAGACAGAGTTCATCTGAGAGCTCACCACTCATATGTCTCGCTGGAGAGGGACTGGAAGCTCACCCCACAGCCATCCAGGCTGTGACAGACACTGTCCATAAGTACAACTTTTTTTTCACCAGGAGGAAACCTGCTGGTTTTGGGGTTATTTGGGTTTCAGTTTTCTTCCTGTGTTGGGGAAGCAGTTTGTTCTGGTCTGTTTACAGTTATATCAATACCTGCACATATATATATCTATCTATCTATCTCACAGTTAAGAACAGTTATCCTTCTTATATCCCTTTTCTGATTAAAGTTCCCTTTCTTAAATTTGATAAAGAGTGGCGTGATTATTGTGGAGGAATTCCCCTCCCCCATTTGTGGGTAAACATTTTGGTTCATCCCCTCAAACCTAAGACAGTATTCAAAACAGGGATAGGTGTGAAAGTTAGTACAAAACATCAGTCTGTGTTTTTGGCTAAAAGACATTTTGTTTTCCAGAAACAATTTAGCTCTTGAGAAGAGGCTGTAAATTAAGTTTATCGGAGTTCAGAAGATCTTCAAAGCTCTGTGATGTGCTCTTGTGTTGCCTGAGAAAATTACGTACTAGTGAATATTTTCGAAGAAAATGCCTGTTTATCATATAAGCTCTGCCAGCTGATTTTAAGAACAAGAGGAAGAAATTGTACTTTTTTTCTAAAGAAAGACTTGTTATTCCGAGTTCCTCGCTGTTGGTTAATGATGAGGGGAAAGTAGTTCAGTCCTTTCCTGAGGCTGCATCATGTCTCTTTGTGTAAGTTTTGCAAGTAAGAAGAGAGGTCTGTGTTCCTTCACCTTGTATCTGCAGCAGTGAAAGGAGATATGATTGATTTGTTTACAACAGAGCATGTCTTTCTGAAGTGGAAGATTCTTAAGTTTTTGTCAAAGGCAGCTATATGGATATCCATTGAAATCCACATACAAGAGGAGAAATTATCACTGATGTTGATGAATCCTCGTAATTAGAAAATTATTTTCAGTTTTCTGAACAATCTGGTTACACAGTTTAGCAGGCACAGCACAATATGGTCTTACTTAGATACTGTCAGTGCAGTACTGATTCTTTAACTACTTGTGCCCTTCAGCTTCACATTTTTTAGTCTCCTGCAAGCACTTGAAAGTTGTAAACATACAGGGACTTCATGACTTAGACTTGTACAAAGTAACACAACTAAAATGCACAGAAGTTAAGTGACTTTATCTTCAGAAGTACTGAGCAATCCAGCCGTGACATATTTACAGTAAATGTGTTTTCATTCAGTTATTTTCGTATAACCAAATTAGGTACAGATTTGAACTGTTTGGGTTTGTTGTAGCCTGTGCTTTGCTGGGGTTTGTAGCACCATCCTGCACAGCATGCATGGAGCCATCAGGTTCCTAGAAATTGTGTTCTCAATGGAAAGAGTGGGATCCTTTGAGGAACTTGGCTTTGGAAAATTAATGCAAAGTTAAACATCTCTCATACTGTCTGCTGACCTGTCTGAAATTAGTGTATTCCCTGACTAATGTGCACATACATATCTATGATGTAGTTTACAATGTAGTGTATCTATTATATTGTTATGAGTCAAGATGTTGTTATGTAGTAACACAAAAGAATTTCTTAAGCTGAGGTTTTGTGTAGTTTTATATAAAGCTTTGCAATGCTTTATATAGTTGCATGTAACACAGGTATTCAGAAGTTCTGAGAGGGAGAGTGAAAATCATTGCTACCTTTAAAGACTAGGTGTTTTTAACGCTTGGGATATTCATAGTTTTATGTGCAGCTCAGCTTTCTTCTTCTGCACTTTAGCTTCTAAAGTTACTGCTTTAACCTTTAGAGTAGCCTAGTTGAAGTATGGGAAATTATGGCTAAAAATATTAATGAATAGGCTACTGTGATTTGAACTGAGAGGTATTTAAAGCTAAAGCAAGTGCTTCAGTGGTAAAAACAAAGGAGTGGGATTGAAGAGATTTGCAGTCTTTCATGACATTGCTTCAGATCAGGTGTGTGACCTGAAGCTGTTAAATCTGTGTCTGGTGTAATGGAATAATACTGCACTTTTAGTAAAGGCTGTGGAGGTTGGCTGGTGCAAACCAGAGCTACATAATATGGTTTTAGCAGCATGAGCCTGTAAGTATGACTTTTATGAAATACTTTTGTACATTGGAATCCAGAAGTTGGTGTCAGGGCATGGATTTGAACCTGGACTTTGGGGAGTCCAGGGTAATGAGAAGCAGTAATGTGGAATTATTGAGAAGTCTACATCTAGTTGCTACTTTCAGATACACTATATAATATCTTTATCTCTCTCCTACATTAAGTGCCAGCCAGTTTACTGGGTTCTTTTGGGCGTTTATTTTTCTCATTTGTTTTTGTTCTTCTTTGCGGTTTTTTTGTTCATTTCTCAGTTCAAGTGTGTGTCTCTGGGGAGATTGTGGCAACAGAGTGGATGCTCTGGTAATGCATGTTTTTTGAAAAGCATAAAAATATGAAAGAGGAGTGAGGACAAATTGTGAGAAACAGCCCTGCAGACTCCCCAGGTCAGTGAAGGAGGGCGAGGAGGTGCTCCACATTCTGGAGCAGAGATTCTCCTTCAGCCCGTGTTGAAGGTTGTTGTGGAGCTCATTTCCACACTGCAGCCATGGAGAGCACATGCAAGAGCAAGTTCCCCGAACCATGGCCTGTCAGGGGGAGTCCACATGGGAGCAGGTTTTCCAGCAGGAACTGTGGATGTGTGGGACCCATTGTGGAGCAGTTTTGTCCTGAAGGACTAGACCTGGTGGAATGAGCTCATGGTCAAGAAGTTTATTAAGGACTGTATCCAGTAGGAGGTACCCCACACTAGAGGGGGGGGGAAGCATGAGGAGGGAGTAGTAGCATAAAAGGGGCTGGTATGGGCTGATCTCAAACCCCATTCCCAATGGAAAACCATGAGGAGGGAGCAGTAGTATAAAGGGGCTGTTATGGGCCAATCTCAAACCCCATTCCCAATGCATCAGCTCCCTCAGAGAGGAGAGGAGGTGCAAGAGTCCAGCCAGTTTATCGTGTGAGAGTAACTGGTGAGTGATCTCTTTAGCTCAACCCTAACGTGAACTTTTCCATGTAATGTGCCCCCTGTCCTGCTGAGGAGAGGGCACAGGAGAGTGATGGGTGTCTGACAGCCAGCCCAGGTCAGCGCAGCACCATTGCTGTTCCCTGCAGGGGTTCAGTGTTACCCTTGGCAGTGTCTGTAGCAGACACAGATCAGTGTTCTCAGTTAGTGCTTGAGCCTGTCCAAATGCAAGTTCCCATTAGAGGCTGCCTTCTTTTTGGCTCAGTTTTTAGCAAAGTTATTCTGCAGAGAAATTTTCTCTCTCCTGGCAATTCTCTCCACTTTGCCTTTGAGAATTTTTGAGGAGATCTCCTTTCAGATCCTTTGCACCTGTGACATTCATGGCTGTGAATGAGAAAGCTTCCTGATCCTTCCTACACAGATGTACAGTCTGTTCTATGTGCAGAGATACAATTGCTTCCTGAGGACTCTATCCTGAAGGACGCTGTCGGCATGACCAGATTGGCTGGATTTCTGTATGAGTTAAGACATGCTGTTTTCAGAGATTGCAAGTAATAGATACATTTTTGTTAAGCCTATGAGCCCAAAGCAGTGAATGGCCTGAATATTTTCTGACTCCTTTCAAACCCCTTCTGGTTATCCATGCATCATGCATTGCACCTGAACTCAGGTCTGGCACACTTCAGTAGCTCAGCGGGACAGACTGCCTGTGATCAGGTATGTCAAGAAGGTATGTGTTGGTTACCATTTCTTTAGTTTTTTCACTTTCCCTTTTGTCCATTGGATCAACCCTGAAGCACCAGCACCATGGACAACTCAGAATCTGTAGGGTTTTCTGTCTGTTCGTGGTGCTGGATGTGTGTCAAACTAGGCTTGATGTTACTTTCCCGTTACTTAGAAATTATGTTCTCTGTCACGGCACACTATAAGCAGAAAGATTAAAAATACTTGTTAGAATGCAGTATTTTATTCCTGCACACTATTGATCCATAAACACTTAAAGTCTGTTGTGAGATTGCTGTTGAAAGACTGAGGAACAAATTAAGAAACTGCACTTAGAGAAGGCATCATTGTAATGACAGGCAATTTAGTTTGAGGTAACTGGAGCAGTGAAGAATGCAATCCATCATACCAGCAAGTATCTTTACAAATTTTATTAGTCTGACAAATGTTACACAGATCATCAAGGTCATTTCATAGTTAAGCTGGGATATTGTTTTCATATTCTTACAGCAGCAAGAGTGGGTTGAATAAACTGCATGTCCAGTTCCCTGGGGTTCTTGCAGTGCAGTGATGCAATGAGACAGGAAATAAAAACCGCCACAACATGAGGCAGTTCCTTTCTCCTGTTTGTGTAGGGCACATTTTCAGGCTAACAGTTCTAACTTTCTGGGAGAATAGCTCTTTTACTGACAGTCACTGCCAAGTATTAAGTCTTCCTCTCCTTCCATTCTTAAAGTTGAATGACTTTATCCCACTAAAGCACATTCCATGGACCTTGGGTTGGGTGTATTTGCACAGGGCACTTATGAGATCTGTTTCTCACAAGAAAATTGCCACCATACTTTGTAACAGGTGGAAAACAAAAGTGCGTCACTTAGATAAGATCTCATGAAATGAAAACCTCCAATTGAAATCACACAAAATTTAGTAATATAGATACAATCCTGATTTTCATAATGTAATTTTTTCAGTGTATAGAAAGGATATTGCCCTCTGCCTTCAAAAAGCAGTCTTTTTGTATTGCATGCTCTGGAAAACCGTTACCCAATAAGCTTTTGATGTTGTCACATGTTCATTTTTGGGAGATACCAAATTTGGTACTTCTCCAACTATACATCTTTATTTTTGAAACAATTACTGTCATATGTGTCAGTAATCACTCTGACTGCTGGGTGAGAGTCCCAGCCTGGTGGGTGTGGTTAGTTGTGTAGGGGCGCTTTGTGATTTGGTTTGATTTGGTTGGTTTGTTGGCCTTTTTAACTTCGGCTTTCATCTTTGAGAATGACGTGCTTTCCAAAGGATTTCTCATTGTGAAGTAGAGGAATATTTGGCAGTTTAAGTCATTGAGAAGAGTAAAGGAAAGTAAAACCTGTTCAGCAGATCTGCTGGCAGCGATGCCCACGGTTGTGTTCTTATGCTCTGACTTCACACTGCTGTTCCAGCAGAGTGGCTGTTGGACTCCAACACTTTTCCAAAACTCTCCTGTGTAGTAATATTCACTGAATTCTACCAAGTAGGACAAACTCCTTGGAATTTCTCGTTAAACCGTGACGTTCCTAAGTTTGTAAGACTGGCTGATTACTCTAACGATTGTAAGGAATGTGTGGAAACCCACTGAGTCAGGGAGTCCCATGGCTTACCACCACAGCTAATCTCATGATTTAGAGGTGCTCAGGAGTGTATCTGTCTTGATCCAAAAAAATGGTTGGTTTGCTTGCACTTGTGGTGTAAGGATGTTGGATTGCTTTGAAATTTGGTTTGAATTTTTAACTTTATTTGGATTTCAAGTCTCTGTTTGTTACCAATCTTTGCACACAAGATTTGGGGTTGTAAGTGTGCTTAACTAAAAGAGTTTTGCCTTATAATGTCACCTCCCAATGTATCGGAGTTGAGAGATTGGATCCTGGAATTTATCTTTCATAAACTCTGTCTTTCTTGAAGTGTTCCATTTCCTTCCATTCCATGACTTTGGTGCCTCTTTTCTGCATTTGTCTGGTGTGGAGATGAGTGAACACAGTTGCAGAGAACTTCTCTGTATTTTTATTGAATGCATTGCAGAACTGTGTTCTCTCCCTCTTCAGGAAGACCTTACCTTACACATTTTAGGGCAGTTCTTCTTGTGTGCACTAGTTGGTACTTTTAGTACTAATCTGTAACCAGGCAGTTAATACATACAGTGTTTTATCCTCTGGTGTGTTTCTAGGTGTTAAGGTCTGAGTTTGTCACAGGAGTTCTGCTGATTTTGTACGTAATGTTTTTTCATTTTATCCTCTTTGCTCTATTCCAGTCTTCAGACTCATCCAGTTCTTTGTGAAGAGGCATGTTACTCTCACCTGTGTTGCTTATACTCCCAGCCTCACCAGGAAAGTTCATTGTGTTCTGCATTTTGCAGATTGTGTGTCATTAATAAAATGATATACTACCTATTTCAAGACCGTTATTATACAAAATCTGCTTGCAACTGTTCACCCAACTGAACTGCTGGCCTTTGCTATCTCTATCTTAGCTGGTTCCTCTTCTTAAATTATTGTATTAATTCCCATCTTCCTCAGTGTAATAACTTTTTTGGTGATATTCTGTGAAGGGCATTACTGACATAAATTGTTGTTGGTGTATCTTCTTCATCCAAGAAAACCCCTCCGAAGAATTGTAAAAAATCCATATGCTAAGTTGGCCGTGGCCTGCTTCAGGTGAATGTGTGGTTCACATTTTCCATTTACTACTGTATCTTTTTTTTCCCCTTAAAACTTATTCTGGTAATTATTTGAGTAGTTTGTATTAAGGAGGTCAGAAGAAGAGGAATTTACGTAATGAGATTGCAGGGCCAAACACTGAGTCTTCGAGTCTCATTTCATGATAATGAGATAAAGACAGCCAGGGGTCTGACTATCCAAGGATAAAGGAGCAAGTTACAGGATGACTTTTATGATTGTCCAGGTGCTCATTCTGGTGTTTTGAAGAAAGAAGTTGGGAAGGAGAGGCTAAATAAGCCTGAGCCCTTACTTATATTCTGCTGATTCTGCAGATGTTGTGAGGATGGAGGAGTGAGTTTGGGTTGGAGAAAGACAAGAAAAAAAAATAAATTACTAACACATTTCCAAATATTGCATTAGAAACAGAAATATTTTATTTCCTTCTGTTTATACTTAGGAGTAGGGAGAGCTTCATTCTTGCAGTCTCTGTGTCTCTCTTGCTCTTCCCCTGTCCCCCCCCAGCAAAAAATAAGTAAAAATTGCTGATGCAGTACAACCAGAAGCCATTAAGCAGTGCACTTGGGCACTGCTGACAATTATTTGAGAGCTGACCTAATTGATTGCTTTGCCAGAAGCTGGAGATGTTGAAGATGCATTGATTATGCAGAGCATCGGATATTGTATAGTTTGCTGTTTTCACAAAATTGCGGCTGATTTGTGAAGGAATTTATCAAAAGATTTAGGAGGCAGGCTATAGTTTGTGTGTTTTTCAGTAAGGTAATGACTCATCTTCCTTTATCGATTTATATAGCTTGTTTTACAGCTCTGGCATAAAAAAATTGCTTTCTTGCTTGTAATTGTCATATTTTACCAACAGGGAAGGGTGGGGTGAAGGTGAAGGGTGTTACATTGGGAAAGATTAGAAAGATCAGGGGAAAAAAAGTGCTATTTCTTTTTGAATATCTTGTTGACCAGCTTGACTAGAGAAAATTACTTGATATATTTGGGTTTTTTATGGGTCTATTCATAATTGGATTTATTTTTTTAAAATATCTTGTTTTGGCCTTCTCTGAGTAATTTTTTTTTCTTAGTTTGGATTTTTTTTCTCAGTTTGGATTTTTTTTCTCTTTTTTATTTTTTTTTCAAGTATTGAACTTCCTTTACTCAGCTCATAAGTTTTCTCAGTTTTACCACTGTGATTCTGCCCCCTGGGTGAGGGATTCCATGGGTGGCTGTGTGTGTTTAGCTGCCACTGGGGCTTTAAATCAAGACATACTGACTTACTGATTTAAGCAAAGTTGAAGAACTATATTTTTTTTTCTTTTTAACCTGCTGGCTTATTCCTTACCTTTTGTTTTGTGGGGTTCCCCCTCCCCCCGCCACTTCCCTTTCTCATAATGACCTAGATATTAGCAGCAGTTGTGGTCTTCATTCTCTGAATGTGCTGGTGCTGGGAGGAGCAATCAGGTGTTTATTTTTCTTTTCTTATAACCTGCTTGCTGAACTTCGGCACCCTCTTGTGCTGGTCCTGCCACTGTCACGCAGCGTGCAGGGCTTCTCACAGCCCTGTCAGCCACTGGGATGTGCATCCATGAGGCAGGTGAAGGATTTTCCTGTTCCAGCTTCTCTGTGTGGGCGCTGGTTCTGCGCTGGGATTAATCAGGATTGTAGCCAGCCTCCAATCACAGCTAATACAGCAGTCCCCCCTGGGTTTCTCATCAGCAAGATACTGTTCCTAAGTGTGTGTATGCAATGCTAGAGTGACATAATCTGAACAGGTATGACGTTAGATAATGTGTGAGGATAAAAAAATCACATCTACCTCATGCTCACGTTCACATCATCATCACCTCCTTGCTTTAATACCCTTGATAATGAATCAGCCTAATTTTCTTGGCCAGTTTCAAGTTCTGCCTTGGTATGATGACAGGGAAAAACAAGCTGAATTTCTGGTTTCTGTGTCTGTGTGCCTCTCTTGGAGCTGTAGGTTCCCACTCTCTTTCTTTCTTCTACATCACTGAGGACCCTTACGGGATGATTTGTCTTTCTATTTTAGTCTTTGGCCTTGGAACTGTAAAATTGTTTAATCTAGATGACAAAAAGGCAAATGGCTATCATTAATATGTTTAAGTGCCTCCCTGAATATGTTTTATTTGTGCTTTTTACTGCATGTTCTCAGGGGTTTTTTTTCCATCTGCAACCAGTCGACTCTTCAGACTTAACTCCAATAGATCAAAATTAGTGATGGAAATTACACCAACCATGTAGACTACTGTATGCATGATTTTCTTACCAAAGAACACCCATAGCTTCCTTGTTCACCCAGCTTTCAGAGAAAATGAAGACTGCTTTAAATATTATGAGAACAAACAAAGCATTAAAAAAAAAATCCCCCTGTTTTTGTGTTCTGACAAACTACTTGGTCAAGAGGTCTGTTTTCTAAAAAGACCAACTCACAGAAATGTTTGTTGTGAAGAATTTGGGTAGGCTGTTTTGCTACCAGCTATAAACACTTTTCTTTTGTGCTTTTTGGAGGTAATTGATTTTCCTTGCTGTTGCAATTAGGACAAAGCAGAAGTTGGGGGGTTTTTGTTGATGTGTTTTTGTGGAAGCGTTAAAAAAATTACAGCTCAGTTTCTATTTTAACATTTTGAATTTTTTGTCAGAAGATATAATAGTGTACCACTTGCAGCTGAACAAAGAAAGATGTATATGGAATAAAGCACAGACTCTGCAGAACTTCCATTTAAGCGCTGTTGGCTTTTTCTATTGACTAGAGATGATTGTTTGCTAAAATCTATAAATCAGATTTCCACTGAAGTACATGTATCCTATGCAAGATCAATTTTGGTTTTTGTTGAACCCAAAGTGTGTTATTTGGGTCTGAGTCCTTGTGCACATGCATATTAAAACTCTATTTCTGCAGCTTTTTTTTTTTATTGTTGCTGTGTTTGGAGGTTGCTCCTACCAGTTACTGCTGATCTCAAACTGTGATTGTAATGAAGTAGTCAATCACAGCAGTGAATGCTGAAGATTACCATTTTAATGACTAATTTTCCTGGAACATTTTCATTGTAGGCCAGTACCATTCATGTAATAACTCTCACAGGGTGTAGCGTGTTACTTCTCACCATAAAATTTCATGGGGAACTCTGTACCAATTTATGAATGTAGGGACAAGACTCTAAAGCTGCTGTGAAGAGAATCACGATGTCCAGCCCGTTACAGCAGAGTCTGTGCTGAGCAGCCTGAGTGTCCACTGAGTGCAGTGATAGTAGATCAGAAAGTCTGTAAACTCATGTATTTCACACAAGTGCAATGCCACCTGCCCAAGACAGAGTGAAAAGGGAAGAAGAGGGAGGGGAAAAAACCCTCCAAACTAAGTTTATGCTGAAACTAACTATATGTATTTATACAGAAAAGAGAAAATTAAGAAAAAAACTACAATATAACACACACACACAAGTTATATATAATAAGAAATAACCTCCCACTCCCCAGTTAATACAGTCTGTCACTCTAGATCTATAAGTACTCTGAAAGACATTCTGCAAGAAAAAGAAAGTATAACAACAAAATATTTCTACTTCCCTGAAATTAAAACAAAATATGATGTAGCGGAAGCCGGAGCAGGGCCCAACAGAGCAGAACAACGGGAGCACGTCCTCTCTGTCCCTCAGCCATGGTGGAACTGCCCAAACACCTCCCACTGCTGCACTCATATCTTAGGTTTGCGTCATCTGGTATGAAATATTCCCTTGGTTACCCAGTCAGGTGAGAGCTGTCTCCCAATCCACGTGGATTCTCTGAGCCTGCTAATTTGAGGCCTGACTGAAACCACTACAGAAATGATGTTCTCTTCCTATTAGTCTCTTCATCATGTCTGTTGCGTTTCAGGTTTTTAACTAATTCATGCCTTAAAGCTGGTTCTGCATCACATCAATAGAATATGTCAGTTGGTGTATTCCTTGATCAGACCAATGTAACAGTAGTTTATTTTAATTTAAATTTGTAGTACTGAATGAAGTTCACGAAGGAAAAAATTTGTGAAGAGAAAACCCCTTCATACTGCTTCTTATTGTCAAGTATTTCCTCCTCTTGGGAGGTTTGTTGTGTGAAGATGATTTACAAATCAAGCTGAAACCATTTCCACTTCTGTGCAATGTGTCTCACCTTCACTGATTTTTCAGCTCATACTACATTCCCCAAGTGTGTCTGAGCTGGTGATTCTTATTACAGGTGATTTGAAAAAATGTCTCCTCCAGTTAGGATTTGGAGTCTGGCTTTACCTGGTTTTTGTAGGCGAGAATAGTGTGGAATATTACAGACTCTTCATTAGTGAAACTTGAAGACTTCTAGTACTCAGAGCAGGATGAATAAACATGACCACTGAATACCTAACAACTTGTCTGTTAGGCAGTAATGGAGATAGAATACCATGTCTATTAACTGATACTACAGGAAACTTCCCTGCACCTATAACTAATCTTTTGTTTTGTTTTGTTTTTAGAAGGACTTCTCATAGGCAGAATGTAATTTTGTTTTAACAGCTGACAATATCAGAAGGAAATCTGCAAGGCTGGTTAAATTTTTTAAATTATCTCCCTAAGAGATACATTAATATAATTTCAGCCAGTAACCTAACCTCTTGTGTATCTGTATTTGAGTGACAGTCTGTGTTTTGTTTCCTTATTTGTTTTAAAAATAATGGCTTATATTGCAAAGTAAGTGTTACCAGGAGAGCTAATATTCAAAGTTGTTTGAGAAAGCTTTTTTTTTATTTTATTTTAAGAAGCTCTTGTGGTATCCCATTGAATGGTGACGTCCATTAACTGATTCGTGCTTTTGTTTTGTGAGCTTGGCTATAGAATGCTGTTTTTCAGATATTACGTGGAGTAACTTAGTATTTTTCACTAAAATACCTTCTCCCCTTTATGTAGTGAAGTTATTGAAGTGTAGGAAAAACATGTTAGTCGTGGAATTACTTTCTTTGACCTATGCAGTTGTAGTCATAGCTCTTCTGTCTTCACAGTACTTTGTATATACTACAGTAGGTAGGAAATAATCTCATTTTATTTCTCCTGTTTCCTGTGTGTCATGAGAGACCTATTACCAATTAAGAAGCCTGCGCTTCATGTTGAAGGGCATAATTTGCAGCTTAAGATTTTTTCCTTCCCAATGCACCTGCCTTAAGACATAATTTATCCCATTATTTGTAACATATGGCTTCAGCCAGAGTCCACATGATCAGAACTGAACAGTTGCCTGTATAAAGTTTGTGTTGGTGGATTGGACAGACAAAATGTTGCACCCATGACCTATACTGGAAAATTTGGAGGAATTGTTGTTTTTGTGTGTTTGTAACAGGGGAGTAAGAGATAAATCTGTAAATTCCGTGCACAAAATGCCGTAGGATGGAAATACCCAGTACCTGGGCTGCAGGAAAGGTTTTTGGTATTTGTGCCAACTTCTGTTTTGTGCAGTAGCAATCTTTGATATTTGCTGGTAAATACAACCGTTAACGATGTCGTACTGTATTTCCATTGTGTAGGTTTATGTGTGGCTGGTATGAAATCTGAAAAAAAAGGGTAGTTGCTTGAAGAACAGATGCTATTGCTAAGATACCTTCCCTGGGGTTTATGGTATAGGATGTTGTCCTGTTTCAGCAGGTGGGACCAGTTTATCTCTGTGTGGGTGTGACCAAAGCCGTACATTCTAAACCCTCTATGCCATTTCCTAAGAACTGTTAACAGTGGACCATTGGCAGCAGCTGCCCAGGGCACACCTGACCCCTCAGGCTGCAAGTTGGGAGTGAAAGGCACCTGTGAGATAAGAGCTGTGATAACTCCCCTCCAGGGAGTCGTTGGCACCTCCACACCCACCTGAGGGGTCATGTCTGCTCATGGGCCATCAATGATCCCAAAATCCCCCCTGACTCACAGAGTCAGATCATCCATTGTGGAACTCCCTGCCCTGGGGGAGGGACTGGGCACTCCCACCTGGACCTGAGGGGATATAATCTTGGGGTTTGGAGACTTCTGGGACCACTTGTTGGATCCAAAGGATGACCAGGACCTCGACAGGAGGAGACCACCACTCTCAGCCAGACTGTGACACCATCTGCACCTACAAGTTTTTCCCTTTTTTTACTTTGGACTTGGGGGAACCATGTGGGGCTCAGCACAGGTGCCAACAAACTCCTTTGTGTTTGTGCCCCAGGGTGTTGGGTTGTACTTCTGGGGTTTGTGGGTTAAAACCAATTTGTTTTTGTGTCATTGCATTTATTGTAATATTGTTAATAAATTATAACTCTGATTTATAATCTCTCTTGATCTGCGTTCGTATCTCCTCTGGTTTGTCTCTAAACCAGCACAGATGAATAGTGTCTATATCACCACACATTTACTGTGTGTCTACATTGCCTTATATTTTTAACTGCTACAAGAGTTTCCCCACTCACTAAAATTACATGGTGTTCATGAGAGTTGAATAATAGATTTGGACACCAATAGTCTAATTTTTTTGCTCTCCTGAGCTTTCAAAGTGTCTGAGTTTGTAAGAGAAAATGCTCCCATTATTACAATATAGCCAACCAAGTGACCTTCTGTGATGGAATGACGACATTCCTACAGCAAATTTCACCACAATGATGCATATGGTGAGTTTTGATAAAGGGAGAGTTATGGCACATTCACGCTGTTCTGTTTGTTAATGCACTAAAGCTTTAACGTGTGAAGATCTCAGAAATGGTTGGTTCTGAGTTGGTATTGTGTGGTAGCAGAGAGAGAGTTGTCTAGGTTCGTATTTAAGTTATTTACCTGAAATAAAAATGCTGAGGGAATGATAGATTAGTTTTGCCCATGAGAGGGATGTGACAACCAAACAAGCTTTTCTACGGTTGTGATGGTGTTTTTAATGAATGGAACATGGATTTTTGAGATTTGTGACCAAGGAAATTAAAGGACTGATTTGGGTGTTGAGGCGGCATTCACACGATAATCAGAATAATGAAGAAATGATACAATGTTTTCTTGTGTGAAAATGGCACTGTTATTGGAATAAAGCGAAAGGAAGTAAACTCATGTTTAACAGTTTGTGTGTCCAAGACCTCCAGAGTTTCTGGACATTAACTGTGCTCTTCTGGGGCTCTTTTAGGGGGGAAGCAGTGTGAGCACAAAGCCTTTGTTGTGTGAATGTGTACTGAAAATAATATTCCAGCCCCTTTAAAAGCCTTGAAGTTGTGGTAAACAAATAAATGTGCCAGAGTACAGGAATTTAATGGGAATGCATAAGATCACATGAAGGGCAAGTACAAGTTAATTTCTTTAAAAAAAGATTTTAAATGGGAATGAGATGAGTTCTGGCAAGGTGAGCAATAAAGCTGTTGAATAAACTGGGGCTTTGTGTTGTTTTTCCTGCTCATAATACAGAACAGGAAATACATAACTCTGGGGGCATTAAAAGTGAAGATAATGCCAAGTCATCCTTTGTCCCAGAGAGAGGGTGAATGTTTGATTCATACACTTCTTACGCAGGCAGGAAATATTAAGTGTCTAGACTGCTAAACCATGGGCCATTTTTGTGGTTGCATAGAAATTTTTTTCTTCCTTTATATTCAGTGATACCAAAAGAAAATGCTTGGTCTATATGTGTTACTGTGTGGACACGTTAGTCTCCTTGATTCACTTATGAATAGCAAATGAATCTCAGGATGTTATCTTTGATTTTTAGACATTATTATACATTCTTCTGCTTAAAGAAATACGCCAAGAAATACTTAGTTTTCCCATAGTCTTTTGAGAATTTACAGTATTCCTGATGTGTGGTTCTGTTACAGAATTTATGATACAGTGCTAGTCTCTTTTGTTTTAATTTTTCTTTTAATTTTCTTGACATTTTGATGGCTATCAGGTTATGTATACCTGCTGTTTGGTGAAAGGTGTTTTCTTTCAGAAGCAATATTTTGTCAGTCCAGAGTAAATGTGTTTTGATAATAAATTTTGTCTTTTGGAGGGGCATATTTTATAAGCTAAAGAATGTTTTTTTACTGTTGTATTTGTATTTTGGAAAAAAAATTAGGATGTGCTGATAGTCTTGTTCAATGTAAGTGCATGTAAACTGTGCTTTATAAATTGTAAGATAATGGGAGTCAGATAATTTATATTGTGAACTGAGATTTGTTTTTTAACCCAGATGTTTAAACCAGTTTGGAGATAGTGATTTTCTATAGTTACGTATTATTTCAAACTAAATATGTTCCAGGTGTGTTGTTTTGTTTAGTACTAGTTAATTTTGGGGACAAAATAGATCAAAATAAGAACAACTCATCTTTCGTTGACTCTGCCATCAGTAACAAAAAGAGAATAAGATCAAACAGTGATACTCTGTGCCACAGAAATGGAAGGAATACTTTGTACTGCCCCTAACTGAGGTGCTTTGCCTTCTGTATCTTAACAATTGTGTTAGAGTAGTTAGAAAGAATTTCAAGGTGAAATGGGAACACTGTTCTTTATGGCCAGTTGTTCAATCCTCTTAAAAACAAAGGAGAAACTGTGCAAATCCCCGTGCAATCTGAAAGCGTACCTGATCAAATTAGGATTCCCTTGGGTACTGCACTGAGTACGGTGCAGAATTGTTAGGGTTGTTTTCATACTCAGGTTATTTTAAAGTAGTTGATGTTACCATAATGTAGGTGATGAGGCCAGCTGGTAAACAACATAAAATAAAATGCTCCTTTCAGCCCTTTCCTTCAGTCTTTGCTCTTGTCTGTGTGTCCCTCCTGAGCCATGGGCAGATGGTGGTTCTGGCTGCTGAGGCAATGCATGAGGAGGGAAGAAAGGGTAGCAAAGCAATCCCTGTTCACTCTGTTCTTCCCCTCACATGTGGGAAGGTGGCAGAGTGTTGTGAAGAGCCTCCTCTGAGTCCATGCTGTAATCGCTGTATTGGTTTTGTGGGCTGTAAATTGTTGCTTCTGGTGAAATAGCTGGTATTGAAAAGCTCACCTTTATAATGCAGGCTCTGCTTCTGTATTGCACGTTTACGTTTCAGCTTAAATGGTGAGATACATTTCAGGAAATAGGTTTCTGAAATAAGTTAACATTTAAAAATTAAATTGATCTTAAATTACTGTATAATTTTTGTTTTCTTTGATGTGAAAAGTCACTCATGTTGATTGATTAATTCATCCCTTTCAGTTAATAAAGAAACAGATTTTACAGCCATTGGTAAGCAACGATGTTTTATTGAATGAAAGACAGCACATTTTTTTGTGTAAAAGATCTTTTTTATAATGAAAAGAAACCATTCAAAGCTTTTAAATCCAAGTTTTGAAGAGGCTGAAGATCTAACCGAAACTTTAAAAATATATATTAAAAGTGGGCATCATTTCAGTTAGATTGTTTCTTCAAAGCGGGAGGAATAGAAATATTTATTTTTCTCTTTTGGGTGCTTGTAGAAATCAGTAGTACTACTGCAAGCTAAAGCTGGCAGTTGTTGAATTTCTGCTTTGATTAATCAAGTGGTTGCATTAACTGAATGTGAAGAAATACATTGTTTGTCCACTGGCAGTTAGTTGAGATGAGCCTTGTGCTGTTCACTAATGAAATTTGGGTGTCCTAAGAACTTGAGTGTGATGACAGATTATCTGTGCCTTATTTTTGTCAGTGTTCTGTAATTGCAGTGTGGGGTCATGAATTAAATGCATCTTTGCCAATAATAATTACTTTGTCACAGCTTTATGACAAATATAATTTAAGTTGATGCTTGTGGCAAGCAGGCAATGTATCCCTCCCATTGAAGAGGAAAAGTCTTTTCCAGTTTCAGTTTGAAATTAATCTTATAATTATTTGCCTTTTTCTGCCTTTTGTTTTCTAGAGTACGTAGAGCAAAGGAGTCCTTTATTTTGTGTATAAACAATCTTTATTTCAGTGTGTTTGTAAGACATTTTTGTGCCAAAATTCCCTTGTAATTTAAAATGAGTTGGTTTCATATTCCTGGTCAATCTAATATTTCTAATAAATTATATTATTAAAATAAGGTTAGGAATGGATCCTAATGAGTGGCCCTGGTGTGTTCGGTGAAACTTTAGGTTTAAATCTGTAAGTACTGAGTGTTGCAGCCTCCTGTGGAAGATGATGCCGTGAATGCCCCCACAAAACAGGACTCTGAGCCACGTTAGTGTAGGATCAGATAAAAAGTAAAGGTCCTTTAATAACAGGCTAAGTGCCCACAGGAATACATGATGACATGCATGTGTACCTCCAAGCCCTAGTTTCCATGGCTTTTATAATATGATCTGTCCAATCATCACTTTACACATCTCTTGGTCCATCCCTGGTCCTGGCCCTGGTCCCACCTCCAGGAATTGGGTCTGGGGTGTTGGCAAGACCTTCTGTCTTCATCATCCCTCTTATTCTTCAATGTGCAAAGGGCTTTTGGACGTTCTACAGTGCTCCGGGTCACTCTGCTCTGTTTATGTTTCATTCTGTAGGCCTTCTGATAGTCATCAGGATTCTACCTTGAAAAGAGTCTAAACAAGATTAATTAATCAAAGGAATTTGAGTTGCTGATCTGTGGTAGGGGTTAGGATGTATAAACAATGAACTTAGGCTACCAGAATATTAGCACATTAAATCTACTTTTGCTGCAGTTACTGTGTTCCTAAAATCTAAAATGTAAAAGTCAAAAATCAAAAACCCCTTTGGCATCAAAATTAATGTAAAAATGAATTTGTATTTGAATTTAAAAGTGGTTGAATTATAACACAATTTGCTCATGATTTTTTACTCACTGGGCTAGGAAGGTGTGTGTAATCTTAAGTGGTTTTAAGTATATATTTTGGTGTAATAGTGTAAAATTTAATAGTATTCTAATGTAATATTTGTGATCTTTGTTTGACCCTCTCTTAAGAAATAGTTTTAGAAGCGTTAGTCAAAACAGAGACAATGTCATCTCTCCCTGTGTGGCAAAGAGGAGTCATTCTGGAATATAGGTATGAAGACAAATTTTAAGCTAAGCAGGGAGAACCCATGTAAGCACACACCTGTCATCAAGCATCTTCATTCAAAATTATTTCATTACTGTGATTTTCTTTTTTAACTTTTTAAAATGATATTTAATGTCTTTCCTACTGGTAGAACAGTGATAGCATGACTGCCTTGGTCTACAGTAGACAGGTATTTCTGTATGTTTCTTTTTTTCATGGGTATTAAATCTTTATGAATTTGATTGAGCTCACCTGTAAGCTGGTGAGCTGTTACTCCATCGTGGATGCTTTTGCTCTGTGTGATTTGTCTGTGTGTTATGAAGGGGACCTGGGGGGACTCATTGACAGGAAGCTCAACAAGAGCCAACAGTGTGCCCAGGTGGCCAAGAAGGCCAATGGCATCCTGGCCTGGATCAAAAATAGCGTGGCCAGCAGGTCCAGGGCAGTGACTCTTCCCCTGTACTCTGCGTTGGTGAGGCCACACCTTGAGTGTTGTGTTCAGTTCTGGGCCCCTCAGTTCAGGAAAGA
>JAOXXN010000379.1:209143-226313 GCA_026770055.1 Myrmophylax atrothorax
GCTGCAAATGGTCCATTGTTCTCAGGAATGAATAGAGGGGGTAGAATACATGGCTTTGATCACCCATACACAGAGATGACTGGTCCCATCTGCTGAACTATGACACGCTGACAGGGGGTTATAGTGTTGATTGAGAAAATTTTTGTACAGTTTTCCAGATGAAGTTGAAGTCATCTTCTGCAGGTCGAGTTTTGTTGTCTGGACCTGTAAGTGGACTGGGCTTGAAGGCAGCAACGCTGCTACTTTGTTCCTAAGTCAAGATTTAAGAACACGTTGTTCTTTGCAGTAGGGAAATGTGTGTCTGAAGTGGTGATTTCTGCCACAGTAATTACAAAGCATATTCAGGTAATGTCACACTGCTTTTGCCTGGAAAATCATGAGGCTTGTGTGGCATGAAGAGGTAGTGAAGGATCTGTTGTTTCCTGGTGAGGTGGATGGTGCATACATATCAAGCACTGAAAAGGTTCACTGCTAATCTGTAAACTATTTAATATATATGGTCATAATCTACTGTTACTAATTTTTATCAAAATTGTTTTTCCACGGATGTTGTTTGTAATACAGAAAATTCCATAGTATGAAAAGATATTTTAAGACTTAGTAATTTCATTATTTGCATTCCAAATGTCATTTTTTCAAAGTCTTCATGCACCTGAGTGTTAGCCATGAGTAAGAAATTATTTGTATGTTAAAGTTTTAAGATCTATAATGGATTTGTGATATTAGACATTTATGACACTTATTTTCATAGCCACATTTGCTTGCTGGGTAGAGCAAACCTGGCTGGAACAGTAAAATCACACTTCAACCTTCTGTGGAGAGAGTAGGGTGAGATTGTAACAGAGCCCTGCTCTTACATCATTACCTGAATCAGAGGGTTTAGTTTATCTTCTAGAGACGAGATAGACTTTTCTCCACCCTTGGTTTGGTGCTGGTAGCATACTGAATAGTGCAAATCCATCAGTCTTTGATTTATGATGGTGTTTGTTAAAGGTTTTTGGGAATCAATATCTTAAAAAATCCTAAATAGTTGGTGATGAAAAATCCTAAATTTTTTATCCTCAGATGAGGACAAAAGTAAGAGGAGTGTCCAAAAGTAAAAATGTAAGAAGGAAGTTTGTAACACACTGGTAGGTTTTTGTTCGAGTAGGCAGACCTGAGGCATGGCCTGTGCAGATACCCCATGATCAGTACCAATTTGAGATTGAATCTGTTTAGCTGACCCTTCTCCCCTTTCTTTTGGCCTCTTCTCAGTTTAATTGGGTTCTAATTGCGTGGTCATAGAAGGTTTGCCTTCTCTGTGCAACAATAAAAATCTTTGCTCACTGAGAGGTTGTAGCTTTGAGAAAACTGCAGTAGGTCTATAACAATATTCAGCAACCACAAACCAGTACAGCTCTTATGTGGTGTTGCATCTATAAACCCGGATCTCTGGGCTTTCTTTTCCAAAATTGTTTGCCAGAGTCCCCAGCAAGGTCACCAAATGCTGCCAGAGTGCAGTGAAGTGGCTGTTGGGCAAGTGGGAATTGTGGCTTATGGTGAACCATGCGCAGCAGGAATGATGTTCCTCTGTGTGCTCACCTGAGGCTCAGTTGTGGACTCAGCTTGTTTTGCTTTTGGATTCTAGGCATCCCTACAATCCTGAATGTTCTCAGCATTCAGGATTTATGTCTCCAGGCAAAGTGAGACATTCCAGAGCAGAATAACTGGAAAACATCAGTTGTGTTCTGTAGTCAATGTCTGCTTTTTCATTACTGCCATTTGCACTGGGAATATAAACGTCTCAGAGAAAAATTGAAACAAACCTAACTTGTAAAAGGAAGTGTCTGAAGTGTGCCAATGTCAATATTGCATTCTTCACACAAGTTCACACTATGTAGTCCTTTTGAATGTTTAGCCTACTTACAAAGCTCTACATTTATATGATGGATTGTGTTTTATAGTTACTAAATTTTACTATACAAACTCAATTACAAATAAGAAATAGTTTGGACAAATCTCAGTAATAAACTGGGTAACATCTCCATTCAGCTGATCACTGACACAGTGGTATATTACCATGAGATTACCAAGTCTGATGTGAGAAACAGATGGAATATTAATTTTAAGTTAAACTCATCAATTGCTTTGTTTTAGTAAAAGTGCTAAAAAAAAGGAATATAAACTTAAGATAGCACACAATTCAAATTTTTTATAGTCTGTGATGGGTATAGCATCAATCTACAGGATGGCAATAACAAATTTGTTAGCATTTTCATGTTTGTATATAGTATAAGAGATGGAGGATAGAATAGACTCTTGGGTTGTTTGCTCATAAACAGGATGATAGTAATACTTGACTTTATGACCATCAGCTTCTCTTGTGTTGTGCTTCTTTTCCTCCTCTAAGAATATGATCCCCCCTGCAAAAAATCTTTCTTATTCCTGGTTTTCATGCATTTATATATCCATGCCTGTGCATACCCAATGTTTTTCCCTCAAACTCTTGAAATAAATAACAGTAGTGGTAATAGTGATAAAAGTAGTAATGAGCAGCTTGCCATTAGAAATTGCTTGAACTGTGTTAAGTATGTGCTTGTATGACCTATTCAACTGTTACCTGTTTATCTTTCCTGCAGGTGACAGACCAGTCGGTGAAAGCTTTTGCTGAACATTGCCCTGAGCTGCAGTATGTTGGTTTCATGGGCTGCTCTGTTACATCCAAGGGAGTCATTCACCTCACCAATGTAAGTGTCATGACTTTCTGGCTGGTCTTTGGTGTGTTTGACCACAGCCATGTCACAGGTGTCAGCCAGGGTGAGTTTATGTTTGTGATCTGTCACTGACATGGGTAGAAACTCGACACAGTAACTGAACTTTGAGTCGAGCAGTCGCATTCAGATTTCGCTGTGCCAAAAATTACATTCAGCAGGTTATACATTTTTGTGCTGTTCAGTTCAAAAGTCTTTAAAATACCCAATTGCAACAGATGCCATTGCAAACAAAACAAAATTCCAGAATCAGAAGTGGAATGTTCTAATGGCAAGGTATTTGGACATTTTTCTCTCATGCCTGGAGAGCTAATTTGAGTGAATCTGCAGGAAATCGTGGGAGTGTTCTGTAACATGGATGACTTGGATGAGATGGACAAACACCACAGTAATTAAAACTTCTAACTGAAAGTAAATTCAGGGATCATGCAAACATAAAAATGGTTAAAGAGATCTTGAAGTAGCAAGTAGAGAGTACATTTAGTGAGAACAGAATGTGCCTGGGGAAAATAAAGGTTTTTTGGTGCAGCTGTGCAGCTGTCCTGTTGTTATATAGAACCATTCAGCATATCTGTAAAATACTTTCATCATTTTGGGGCTGCTTAGTAGCTGAGGATACAGAAGAACTGAAAACATTTTTGAACACATGGAAAAAAGAAATAAGCAAGGGTAATTAAAGTTATAGGACCTCAAAGGATGGAATTTGGAAAGGACTCTGTGTATTGAAGTGACGTATAAAAAGGGTATATATCTGTGGGAGAAAGAAATTATACTACTGTCTTCATGTCCTGTGAAAACTAGGTATATGTAACTATAGGTTATATATGCAACATAAGTATAGGAGGTGCACAGTTTAGAAATTTGACATAGACAGGGTGTGCAGTCCGAGCCTTTGTGGGAAATTTCCACAGAGATCACTTCAGCTACCTGCTTTGGTTACTGCATTAATCTGGCCTAGGTTTATTGAGTATTTAATAGATGTCATATCTTTCACCAAAGTAACTTTGTAATCCCATTTACTAGATTAAAGAAAACTCAAGATCTTGATTTTTCATATTAACCTGTATTTCTGGTGTTCATGTTTTTAATAATAGTAAATTATTAGAGATTCTGATATACATAGGAGTGGCAATGTTGTACTTAGTCCTTCAGCACATATTTAAGAGGCTGGTTAAAACTTTGTAAGTAATTGGCACATGTTGGGACTTGAGATGTGGTGATTCCAGTTCCTTCCCTCAGGCTGTTTCCATGCACCTTTCTGTAGGCTGTGAATACTGCAAAGACAGTGATGTGCTCCCACTGAAAGTTAGGCACTGTTTAACCTGCCCTAGAACAGAAGCCTCAAGGGAGACCTTACTGTGACGTTTCTACACCTAAAAGGGGCTCATAAGAAAGATGGGGACAGGCTTTTTAGTAGGGCCTGTTGGAAGTAGTGACGTGATCTTTAAACTGCTGCATTTGTCCTTTCCAGAACTCATCTGCTGGTGACATTGTTTTTTGTTCTAACCGTCATGTAGTCCTTATGCTTAGCTTTGTGTTCAGTACTTAACTAATGCTTCGTAAGTGTTTGGTAATAATTCCAATCCCGTGTTCCCAGAGAATGTGGATTCTGCTCTTTGCTCCTGTGAGTGTGTCCTGCAAGGCTGTGCAGAGCCAGTTCCTTCTGTCCTGCTTCCTGTGTGCAAACTGGAGATAACAGCAATGGCCTCGCTTGTGAAATTGCTTTGAGGCTGATGGATGTATAAAAATTGAGTGGTTTATTATGACTGTATTTCCCCCCCAGTAATGTTAGCTGTCTTTAAAAGTACTAGCACTTGAAAATTCTAAATTACAGTGCTGCTGGACCGCAGAGCTTTTTTAATAGCTAATTGTAGGGAATGGTAGTGACAAACGTGTATTTTAGAAAAAGAAGAAACATTCAGGGTTTATTTTCATTTTTTTTTTACTGAACAGAATTGCAGTCCAAAAAATCTGCTTTTTGACTAAGACCATGTCATCACGCTGGTGCCTTTTTTTACTTGAAGTTATTATAAAATACAGGAAATGCACCCAAAGTAAACAATGATTATTGGGTAAGATGAGAGGCACTGAGTGTATACACAGGAAGAAGGGGAAAGGAGGAGTGTGTGTACATCCACAGCTCACAGTGAAACTCACAGCTGAAAACAGTGGTTTGTTCTGATGACCTGAATGTTTCATTTGCCTTTGTAGTTCTAATGTGTGAAACATTGTCACAAAAGATCTGAATAATCTGCACTGTGACATCAGAAAAATTAGTCCAACCTTTGTCAGCTTTGTGTAGGAGGGAAGAACACATATTGCATGTAGCACATCTTTTTTTCTCACTTGTTTTTTTTGTTTACTTAGCTTTCTCTGTATGATTTGTTTTCTTTTGTTTGCTTTCTTCCTTCCCTCCTCACAGCCTTGCCTCTCAAGAGTTTATTCCTGGTTATTTTTCACTTTGCTTCTCCTGTAAGTGTGAAGATGTGCACGAATGTGAGAAGTAGCTATGCATGTTAGGTGATTGTGTTGGACAGAGCAACCAGATGGGTAATTTTTATTCATTAACTGAGTGGGAAAAAGAAACTGTATTCCAACCAGTAAAGGAGTGATTTTTTAATTTTATATCTTTGACCCCAAATGCTGTGGTGTTTTCCTCCCCTCTTGTGGTAATTGCCTCTCAGCAGTTTAATTGTTGCACTTCTAATAGAATTTTAACAGCTGGCATCAGCAAACCTCGACATGTAGATATAATTTTATTATGAAGCCACTTCTTGGCTTCTTCTTTGGTTTCTGATATATATGTGAGGGTAATTGCTTTGTAGCAGCATAACTCTGTCTGTGCTTCTGCGCCATGTCCTTCTGACAGGCTGTCTGCTGAAGTTTATTGCAGACATCTAAGTATGTTTGTATCCCTGTACAGAATCTTGAGAGAAAAAATTTCTTACTTACTCTGCTAATCACCAATGCATGAAGACAGTTTAAAAACTATTTCTGGAGTAATGTGATCCCTACTCTTTCTTCATCTCCTAATTGTTACCCGAGAATCATGTCCAATCCAACTTAGTGATATCTGTGTCTGAGCTGGTGGCCAGTGTGAAGTCAATCAAAATTCAAATTTATGGAGCAAATACTTAGGGCTCATTCAGTGCAGGCATTACCAGCCTGACAGATACATAATGATAATCTACACATGACAGGACTGATTTTGCAAGAGCCTTTTCCAAACCAAGGTATTGTATGGCCTCTTTCTAGTAACTGATTTGTTTTGACACAAAGTGTTCTGCTTTATGCTCCTTTTATGGTAATATTTCAGCATCCTTTCTGACCTTAAAATCATTGAGCTTCCTAACTAAGGACAAGATTGCTGTTCTTTGGCTGGGACTAGAGAAAACACTTTTTAATAATTTTGTGTAATGAACTATATTTCATAAGATGGAGTATGATTTATTTCAATCTCTTTGCATTTAGTGAGGTATCCTTTCAATTAGTAGTCTTCCGATCTCAGGAAAAAGTCATTAAGGGTTTCTGAATGTAGTGATTCTGGGAGGTTCTTCGAGAGGATTGGCCGGATATTTTAAATGACGTGATGAGGTGTAAAAGAACATTTTGCATCTTGTCAGACTGAAGCTGATGACTTTGTTGAGTGAAGTTGACTGTTTTCCTCCTAAGAGATTTTTTTCTTTATTTTGGAGAATTTGATGGTTGTTTCCAGCCACCATTTCTTTCAATGAAGCAAAAAAGGCATTGCAGAGAAGATTGCAAGGTTGAAAGGCTTTCAGTGTTTTCAGTTTTGTGGGTCTGTGAAATTCCCTCCTCCACACCCACCCCACCGAAAAAGAAGTTTATTAGAAGCACTTGAGAGCAGATAATGCAAAGATTTAAACTGTGGCTCAGCTGTAATGTAGTTCTACAGCAACTATTAGAGTTTACAGTCTGAAAATGAGTCTTGTAATGCAGGTGCTGTGTGTGCAGTTGGTCTGTGTGTGCAAGTACCTCCTCTACAATGCATCTTAGAGCCAGAAAGGAGGGCAATATATTTATTTTTGTAGCATAACTTGCCAAAAAGTATGCATGCAATAAATCAAAAACCCCCAAATTATTGTTATTGGACATCTTGGAAACAGTAGGAACTGCAATAGGAATGTTGTTCTCTTTCCTATTGTGTTCTTCTGTGGTATATTACAAAACAAGGGAATCTATTCCATAAGTTTATTTCCTTAATTAGCATATACTTTCAGCTCCCTTTTCTCAGGCATTGTTTTTTAGAAATACCTAAAGTCCTCAAAACAAACTTTCTAGTTTGTTTTTTGTAAGTGATGCAAATTAAAACTCTGTGCTTGTCACACAGGTTGTCATTGTGTGTTTCTTATTTAAGCAGTGAGACGTCAATGTTTTGCAGTGCTTCAGAAATGAAATTAAAACTTGTTAATATGCAGAGCACTGAATCAATCTATGGGAAAACAGTCTCCTCTGTAACTATTCAATCATTTTCCAATTCTTTAAATCATGTGTGATTACTGTTTCAGGATCACAGTATATCTCAGTCTTATAGTTCAGGTACAGCAGCTCTTCAGTGAAAATTAATGCATATGACTCTTTAAAAAGTAGTTTATGGATTTTATTGACATAATAATAAAAAGAATGTGGCTTACTTATTTTTTTTCAGATTGCTGTTTTTAATTTCCTCTGATCATACATTTGTTTTGGGGAACTTAAGTCAGAGAACAGTTTATTCCCTGAAGGTGTCTGTACACAGGCAGTGTCAAGAAAATTAAGCTCAATTAACACAAGATGTGGGTTTAAAGCTCATTAAGTCCTTACAGGCACTTTCCTTCAGAAATAATTTGGCTGTTGTACTGAGGAGGATTAATGTTACATTAATTGTTTAGTGGTGACCTTGGCAGTTTTTGATTTCAGTTGGATTCGGGTTCTTTTCTAACCTGAATGGTTCCATGAGTCCACCCTATTCTGTGATTTTTAAGGCATCATATCCCTACAGGAATTGTGGAATCATGCAGGGGGAAGAAAAGTGAATACCCATTATATTAGTAATCCCCTGCAGTAACAGCTAAATATTCACAGGAGTTGAGACACCCCCAATGAAAAATTAATCTGTGATCCCAATGGTAAGAGTAATTTTCATCATCTAAAGCATTGCATGTATTTTAATATTACAAGTTCCAGTAGTCAGGATAAAAATCGTAGGAATTCCAGAATTTTCAGGCGTATCAATAGTATGATAACCTCTGAATCTTTAAATATATCAGTGGGTATAAAATTTCATTTAAACCAACCAACAAAAATTTAGGATGAAAAAGATTTTAACATATTTGAGATCCAAAAGATCCAGAAGATTCGTATTTTTAAGCCCTCTCTCCGCTATTTGCATGCACTGTTTTATTGTCACGTTAAATATTCCTTATTCAGGTGAAACATTTTGCCTGATGGAGCTGAGTTCAAAGTTCAAATTCTGCTCATGCTGAACATTCTTTGCAGAGCTATAAAATGAAGAGTTGAAGAAAAGTGTGAGTATCTGCAGAAGAGTGGCCCTGAAGTTGCTCAATAAAATGGTATCACTGTATGAACAAAATGGGTTTTGATTGAAAAAAAAAAACCAAACAAAAGGAAAAACTTTATGCATCCTACTGCTCTAAGATTGTGTATTTGAGTCACAGAATATCCTCTTTTTGTAGAAAAAAATGCTATTTAGAAGTGTGTTATTTTAATCTCAGAATTTACAAATGAAGATTCAAATATCTGAACTGTGCAATTGTCTACTTCAGGGAAGTTTGGGTTTTTTTTTAATACCGTACTACTTTTATCTGTGAGGGTTAGAGGTAGAATGTAAAACTTATGTATTTTTTCTCTTGCGATTTTTTAATAGCAGTAGCGATTGCAGCATTGTAGCATTAACCCCTTGAAATTATTTTTTCATTAAAATACAGGAAATTTATCGTTAAGGTTTGTGTCTTTCCCTTTAAATTATACATTTATAACTATTCTCTCGCTGGTACTAAGATGTTAATACTTCTGACTTAAATAGTCAAAGAGATTCTTTACACCTGTCATGTTCAATTGATCCAAAATCATGTTGATGGAGGGAATGTGCATCCAGTTCTGCAGGTCTCGAAAGTCATTCACACGTCTGAAATGGCAGCAGGAGGGTGTACAGACCAAATTGTACCTGTGTATGTATCAACCTGAAGCAGCCTCTTCAAAGGCAGTGAGGTTTTCTGAATGGAGTGTGCTGTGCCTGATAAAAAGTGGGTCAGGTTCCAGGTAGGCTGTTTAAAATGGAGTGTGACAGTGGAAAAGGCAAGTGATGGTTGAGCTTTTGTACATTGAATATAATGGTGGAGTATTATTAGTATTCTCCTGTGGTGGTAAAGGATAAAAATCTGCCTTGAAAACTCTATTAATTTGGTCAGTAGGAATTCAGTTTAGGTTTTGATTCTACCCATGCGGTGCAAAGGGGTTTTTTTCCTGAGAAATCAGAAATGCTGCATTCATCATTGAGGTAGGTAATACACTGTTACCTCTTGCCTAATTTGAACCCGAATTTAGGCACTTTTTAAAGAAGCACCGACCCCTCTCCATGCATTGATCCTTCCATGTAAATTCATGGGTTTTACTCTTTAATTAATAATGGCAGAGGAATCACCAGTGTTGTCACCTGCTTGTAAGGATGGTGTTGTCATGAAAGCAAGTGGGAAGATTTCTGCTCGTCTTTGAGGTCTCCTGGTAAATATTTGTTTACTGTCATAGAACATGCTCACTGTTGTTATTTTCTCTGCCATGGGCATGGGCCACATTATTGCCAACATCGTCTAAAGGCTGAAATTTCTAATATGAGTAGCTGTATGAAGGCGAGTAAAACTAAAGTTGCTGTAAGCTTCACCTTCTTGTCATTTATGCAGGAAAAATGGGAGGTTGGTTATGAGCTCTTTGGGAACACAAAAGGTCAGGCCTTTAAACTTGGTGCTAGAGCAGCATGTACAAAATGCAGAGGCACAGCCTGTAAAAGGTGTGTGTTTTACCAACACAGCATCAATCACGGTGTGCTCTGCTCCCTGATAGCCAGACAGGATTTTCTGAATTTCAGTGGAAATACAGCAAGCACCTCCACAGTATTCCTGTGGTAGCATCCTAATAATAGGAATGTTATTGTCCTCCTTTCTATAGAAATATTCTACAGACTCAGAGGTCGGAGTCCTTAAGTTTATGCTTGTTCTGCAGAATTTTTGGAATTAGTATGTAGTTTATCTTCAGCTTTACTTTGGAGACTGCTAAAAACTTCAGGAACAAAACAGTGGTTTCTATAGAAGGTTGCCTACGTTTGAAGTCCTCTCTTTTTCCTTTTCCTTTTTGCTCCCCCCAACTCTCCTTCCACCCCAAATACATTGACTTAATAATTAACTACTGAAGTGGGCCAATTATATGATCTGAGTTGTATGCCTTTACCTAATCAAATCCTTACTGACCTAAATCACTGATGAGGATTATTTTTCCTCTCTTACAGGGAGGGTAAATTTAATTAAAGTGTCAATATTGCCTAATGCAATTATTTTTCAGAGTATAGCAGAGATTATTTCAGACAGGTTTAAAAGCAAACAGCACTTGCAGGTTATTATGACTAAATTGACACTGGAGAAATCTGTAAAAATTTTCTTCTTTGCATCCATGACACACAAAAGTAGTAAGAGAGTTTGCTTTTGAAGGACATTAGAATGATTTACAGTAGTAATAAATCAGATTAATCTGCATAAATCTTAATCACACTGTGCTGTGACTCTAACTTTAATTGTTCAGAATATCCAAGCTATTTTTGATAACTGTGCAGGTGAGACTACACTATAAATACAGGATTTTCCAGGGAGTTTGTAGTATTTACTTAGTTTGAAAGCCTTATACTCTGGAGTGATGGATATCATGCATTTGAACCTAAGCACAAATGTGCCATTCCTTTCCTTCCATGCCTTGTTTTTCTTACAGTTAAATGAGTTGGTACTTTTCTGTGGTATCTTACACTTCATGCAGTTAAGAAGAGGAAGGTTTTGGCCTTTATTTTAGACGTATTGTCCCTTGAGTGAGAGTACCTGGATTTTATGCAGTAACGGAATGCCTGAATTCCAAATTTTCTCAAGTTTGATTCTGTGAATACCTCTGATGTGTTTGCTTTGTTGGAAAGATACAGTAATCATGTCTTTCTTGGCTAACTTGCACATGCCAGACATGATTCCAAAAAATTTGACAGTTTTTACAGCAGTTATGTATGTGAATGAATTTCAGGTTATTTCTTTCTCTCACATTCGTCTCAACAGCTGAGAAATCTTTCCAGCTTGGATCTGCGTCACATCACAGAACTGGACAATGAAACGGTGATGGAAATAGTAAAGAGATGCAAGAACCTTAATTCTCTCAATCTGTGTCTGAACTGGATCATTAATGACAGGTAACTTTGTTATAGTGTCCAACACCAGTATAATGCAAATTTAACTCTGCATTAGTTGAGAATAATTCCTTGTGCCTTGGGGGTCTGAGGAGATCAAATAAAGCAAGCAGTGTTTCCTGAGTGCTTGTTTGGGGTAAGTAATTTAGAGACATGTTTTAAAGAGTGTTTGCCTGTTTCTGTTGTGGAGGAAAGTTTAGTTGTGACAGGATGGCAGCACCGATCTTTTTCCTGTGGATTTCACGGGAATGTGCTCAGTGCCACCTGCGATGGAAACGTTCAGCTGAGCTGCTGTTGTGATTCCTTCAGTGGGTGCCTGGGATTCAAACAGCTTGATATGCACACACACAATGAAACACATGTCTGACTACATAAGTAAAAATAAGTTACTTGTGAGTTAAATAGTGGAATTCCTGTATTTTTAGAAAATCACAAGGTTTTGGGTTGTTTTGCGGAATAAGGCTGGAAGAATAACTAGGTTATTATTGTAGTCTTTTCCTTTTGACCAGAATACCTCCTGTACTACTGTATTCTGGTGTTTTGATCAAATCATTTATTTTAACATTAAGTGAAAGCACTTAGAGGATGGTTATACCACAGATCAGATGAAGAATAAAACATACTGAGAATTTTAAAACGTTGAACGTTTTCTTTTAAAACAAGGAAACTGAGCAAAGCCAGTACCTGAGGGTGCACAGATGGGTTTATTAAAGCTGGTGCTTTAAACAAAAGAAAAGAGATACTTACAACAGAGAAAGGTTCTAAAACAATTTCATACAAGCCAGGATCATGTGTTCTAGCAATTCTACTTCTTTCCCCTGATTCCTTTTGTTTTGTTTTGTTTTGTTTTCAGAAGTATTTAAGGCTGTGCTGAAGTGTAGATAAGCTCAGACTTTGGTGAAATCTTCTAAAAGTACTAAAATTACAATGTGTTGGGAAGCACCACTAAACTTTTACCTTAACTCCTTTAGCCTTTAAGACACTTCTTTTGGTTTTGTCAGTTTAGCTCAGACCTTTAATGTAATTTCATTGGGTTTGAAGGCATTTCCTTCCTTCACATCATTCTGTCAGTAGGGCCCTATTCTCATATGCAGAATAAGGCTACTGAAGTGGAAAATTTTAGTATAACCTAGAAAAAATAATGAGAATAAAAATGCAAATTTGAAAGACAAGCAGTTTTCAGGTTTTAATTAAAGCACTTAGGAATATATACCTGTCTGCATGAATGTTTTGAGTATGGCAATTTGTTAAGTATGATTCAAACTGCTGTCAAACTGTTCTTGATAATACTTTACTAGAATTACTGGAATAATACATATATATTTTCATTCTGTGCATGTTCCCATAAAACTTCATCTGAGTATGAATTTTAAATATAAGAATTACAAAGCTTAGTAAGAAAAGGAAACCCTTTCCAGCAGTGACAGATAACCTGCTGCTGTTTGTAACTTTTAGACTGTTGACTTTTGTCTCTTTGGCTTTTTTTGTTTTATGTTTGTTTCCGATCGTACTTGCCAGTCCTTTTTCCAACAGCTTAAGTTTGGCTATTTGAAGTAGCTTGTAGCTAGAAATGAACAGAGAGAACTTAGAAAATAACTAATGACTTTGTTAAGTTTCATTCATAGGCAGTCAGTCAACAATTCAAATATTTTTCCTATTTTACAAGTATCATGCAACTCCAAATAATGAATGAAGTGGTTTTCTCTACTCCTCCTAAATGCTCAATTAAGAATTGCTGAAAATTATTTAAAGGGAACAATGATGCAACCACTGGGCTTTATTGGAGTAAACACTAGTTCTGCAGAGTATTTTGAGCATATTCACTTTGAGGATACAAGTGATCCTCCAGAGGTTCACAGGACTGTTCAGATGCTTACCTTGCATTAAAGCACAAGTTAGTTTAAACTCAGGAAACAAATTACTTAATTATTTAATAATAATTTTTTAAAAATTTTTTTCTTTTTTCTTTGATGCCATTTGGTGGCTCCCAGTCAGAGGAGATGTCCGAGGAGTTTCTGCGTGTGGATACCTTTGAGTTATCCTTCTATTTGTTATTGTTTCCAACACATGAGATAGCAGCACTCTAATATTTTTCCTGATTCTTGGGATTTCAAGTAGAGATCAGCTCCACCACCTCTCTCCCATCCCCATTATCAAACATGCTTACTTGTGAAGTCCAGCTACATAGGACTTGTATTCCAGATCTCAGACATAATAGGATGCTTTGTTGTTCACTCTAGAAGACTAGTTTGGGCTTCTTTTAAGCCTTGGAAAACTACCTTTCTCCACTTCTTTGTGCAGAATACCAAGGGTAAAAGAAAACTAGAAAGTTTTCAAAATACCAATATAATATAAAGACATATCTGTGAAGTGTCTCTTAAAGGAGTTGATTATTGGTTGGTTTTACAGCAGAAGTTTAAGACTTCATTTTACATTTCATTATTGGACCTAGAAGTTCATTAAAGTTCTTCCCATAAGCAAGGCTCTGACCCTACAGCACTTACAGCCCTGTCTTCTGACATGGTGTTAGAGCTAATGCTGGGATCATTACATTCCTTCTTAAATAACTGAAACTTTCAGAGTGTAAGGTCTCTGCATGGTAGGCATTTGCTGACAGTTTTGTTGCTGTGGTTCTTTTGCACATGCAAGAACGAATGGGAAGTTATTTGTTTTGGTAAAAGCTCTCTTTTCTTTTGGAAGTAGGCATCGAAAAAGCTTATGTGGGGCCATGGAAAATAATTGATTTTTACCTAAGGCAAAAAATAATGTTCAGTATGTTCAGTTGAGATACTCTTGACATTTGCTTTAGAATGAAAGAAAAAGAGGACTCTTGTAGTAACTTGTATAGAGGTTTCTAAAAGTTGAGAGTTAAGCAAGATTAGAAAAAGACCTATTAAAGTAATCTAAGGTAATGATTTCTGTGCTGCAACTCACTCAAAAGATTCATGTACTATTTATCATGTTGGTTAAGTTTGGTATAGAAACAACCTTACTGCTTCTTTCAAATATGAACAAAATGGAAGTTGCAAATTCTTTTCATATATCAAGTCTTTGCAATTGGAAAGGATTGAGTTCTCTGTGCAGGGTGAGGTGAATAATACACTCTGGAACTTGCCTTAAGTAACCTTATCACCTTGAAGTTGTTTTTGTGGTCCCCGCCCATGTTCTTTTGAATTTCAATTGATGCAATAAAAATAGAACATCCAGAAATAAATCTCATGGGGGATTCAGGAAGTGTAGTGTGATGTGCTGGCAGTTTTCAGGGGTGTGTGATTTTTTTAATAGTTTGAGGAACATCTGCTATGTATTATATCCATAATGATCAGAGAGCAAACAGCAGATAATCTAAATTTTTTGTGAATCTTATCACTGTGGACTAAGAGTTGCTATTCACTTCAATGTCTGTATTACGTAATTCACCTAGAAATAGACATTTAAAAGCTGTGCAGTGACTGTGAAGTCTTGAGAGTGTTTCTGCTTGATTCAGCCATCTTCTTACTAAAACATTCCCTTAGTGAAATATTTGTATAGAGGATGTTTTCCAGTCCCTTTTTCTGTGGTTCTTCTAAGAAACATCGTGGTGCAGGGAATAATGCAGATAAGGTAAGGAACTTTATCTACAGCTGCAGTGAGATTTTTTGGTGCCATGGCACTGCCAGTCACTCAGGATAAAATTGCACCTGCACTACAAAATTACTGACTGATTTTTGCAGTCTAAGGACAGTATTTTCCCAGCCATTCAAAAACTTTGGTCCTTCCTCTGTAGGTGGTGCCAAATGTTCCTGTAATAATGTCTCAAGAGAGTTGTATTTTTTCATATAATTTATTGCACACATTGTAGGTGACTTTGATAACAGGTGCTGAGATTTGCAGAGCATCTGGAAGTTGTTGGGAGTGAGCTGTGGCTGTGATGTGGAGGCAGCTATGCACTATCTCCATGGCACAATGAAACAGGGAGCAGTGTTGCTTAATGACCTTGTAGTGGGGTCACTTCCTTCCCTTGGATGTCTGGTCACTGATTTGGGGCAAGAGGAGCATTAATGTGCACCTCTCCAAGCTTTCAACACAGGTGGAAAACCTGGATTGGGTCTCATTGTTCCAGTTCTGCGAAAACTGCTGTTCTTCTGTGCTTCCATGAAAATTCACTGTGGATAAACTGGAGTCACTGGTGTAATGGGGCAGTCTACCCATACTGTTATAATTAAGATTTGTTGGTGAGGATTGTGGTTGGAGTCCAAGACAGAGGAACCAGAGAATACAGCCATTTCACAGGGAGAGTAGTCAGGGAGTCAATATGTGGAAGAAATTCAGTGGAAACATGGTAGTTGGTTGGAAGCCAAACCAGGAGCCTGAAAACCAAACTGTTTGTACAGCAGCGGAGTCAGGAGAAAGGAGAATTCGCCTTTGCAGTGTCTCCATCTGATTTATTCTGCTGGGTCACTCCTGCAGCATCAGTTTCTCAGGATTGAGAGTCATACTTGTAGGCACAGACCATATTGGGGTTTTTGCATTGTTATTTAGCAGAGTAAATAGTTAATGTGGCCTTTTGTACAGCAGAGAAGTGTTTCAAATTTTGACTGCCTGCCATGTAAACCCATGTAAGCAGCATGGGGAGAATCTGCTGTGACCTGGATGTGTTGTGAGCAGAGGATACAGTAATGAAGGTGGTCTGGCAGATAATTAGCTCACTATGTTTATCCCCAGCATTTCATTAGCCAAGTGGGCATTGAAATGGTAGCTCAGTCCTTACAGCTTGTTTTCAATAAAATGCTAGATTAGTGAACACTAGAATTATTTTCTAGAAGAATAGCAGAATTCATTTTCTCTTCCTGAAATTAGAAGTCTCTGCATATTTGATGTGAAAATTATTTTAATAAAGTTACATGTAAAATAAAAATTATGAGGTTTTCAGCTTGCCTATATTTTTGCTTAAGCAAGAATGTCCATTTTAACTGTGGGGAATGCAAATGCTAATACATCATCTTAGTATTCATCACCTTAGTTCTGGATGAGGTGAGAATGTGCTTCAGGAGCACTGATACTTATTCTTGAATTTTGTGTAGTCTGGACTTGTGGATGTAGTCCAGTCTTCCAGAAAAGTAACTGTACTTCTACATGGTATTTGTCATGAAACATTCGAGGTGAATACTAGCATTTCCTAATTAGAATTTAATTTCATCTGTTCAGTGTTATCTGAAAGATGATCTGCTTTGTGTTCTTTGCATATTTATCAGATGTTTAGTCAGCTAGAGTAAAAAACTTGAACTCCATAGAAACTTATATAATGTAACACAAATCAATTTTACTTTTAAAATTACTTACTCTTTTGAATGTCATACTTTTTAATTAAATTTAGTAGAAAATTTGCTTCACCCTGCAGATGTGTTTTGCAAAATGATTTGAGACTGACTGTCAGATTTTTTTTTTTTTTAAATTCAGAACAAAGCATAGAAGTTGGACAAAGAATTCACTTAAGGATGCCAGTTTTATTTATCTACTTTACATTCTGTATTCCTTTTTTTAAGTGATTATGGGGAAAAAAATTAAAAATAAACCTTTGTGATTAGTCCAAAGAGATGAGAGCCCCACAGGGGAAGAGCATGAGGAGGAGGGAGCAGCAGAGACAAATCATTGTGAACTGACTCCAACATTTCCCATTGCCCTACCCTAATGGGGTAAACTTTGCCCAAGAAAAAGAAGCAGCTGAGATGGTGTTAAATTTGTTCTTGTTTCTCGTTATGTTGCTCTGCCTAATTGGCAATCAGACCAGTTTCTCCAAATCAAATCTGTTTTGCACATGGTCATAACTGATGAGCAATGTCCTTAAACTTATCTTGACCCACAATCCTTTTTCATCTTATTTTTTTACCTGTCCTGCTGTGACTCATAGAATCATAGAATTGATTGGGTTGGAAAAGACCTCCGAGATCATCAAGTCCAACCCTTGGGCCAACTCCAGTCCCTTTAC
>JAOXXN010000379.1:236837-248445 GCA_026770055.1 Myrmophylax atrothorax
TAAATACACCTCCCCCCCCCCCCCCCCAAAAAAAAAAAAGACAGTGGTATCTTAACCTCAACATTTTTTCTACTTTTTCTCTCTCTCTGTATTTTCTTTCACTCTTGAATAACACACAAAACTGAGGTCACTTATAAGAATAATACAATATAGTGCAATGTAAGTACAGCTCTCTTAAGAGTGGTTAAATTTCTATAGGTTTTCTCTTGGAAATGTATTTTTGCACTAAGAAATTGTTTTTATTCAAAAACGTTTCAAAGACTGTCAGGGTATGGTAAAATTTTGAGTGTAAATTCTGTTCTTATTCAAAAAATTATCAAGAATTGAAGGGGTTTGTAATTAGTTCAAGTGCCAGGAAACACCCTAAGAGAAAAGCTGTGTCTTTCATCATACCTGTAAAAGAAAGATTCTCACTGTGTCAGACCACAAATTGTTTTCTGGTGTTGCCAACACCTAATAAAGCTGTATATGTCAAATTGGGACGTGGAATCAATATTAATTAAAAAAAGCAATCTAGAAATTGACTTAACCTCTCAATTATGCCTTTAACATGAAGAGTTATTTTGTTAACCTGTGGTGGGAACACAGGAAAGATGAACATAGGAAATTACTGTTGAAAGATGAATTGCTTTTGGGATACACTGACTAGCAACGTGGTGGAGATGCTCACAGAGGTATTCGTGGCAGTGCAGGTATCAAAATTACCTGGAAGGCAAAAGAGCAGATGTCATGTTTAGAAAGAGGGTGTAGAAAAGTACCAAAGGAAGAGGCACGGACAGCTGCTTATGGCTGGGCCCAGGAGAACAGTCAGATGAATTTTTATTTTTTCATTATAACCAGGTGTGTGGATTGCCATAGTTCAGAAGAACACTGACTGCAAGCCCTCCGTGTATGCTTGGACAGCCTGACTGTGGTGTATTTGCTTAGAGCAGGCTTGGTACTTATTTCAGTATGCCACCATTTGCTGTGTTTTGAACCAATATTTTTTCTGTGCAGTGCAATTTTGTGATCGCTTTCTTTCTAGAGTCATGGAAAAATCACCTTGAAAGGGCACATCAGTGGTAGATGGACTATGATCATCTGTTTCCAAACTGTGTGCCTCTAGATAGCATCTTTTTTGGTGGAGTTTATGTCCTTGTTCTGATTTAAAAAGAAAAGAAAGAAATCATAGAGCTGGTATTACTCAGAGCTGTGCCCCAGGATTGTGACTGTGAAGTGGCAGTAGAGGGAAGGTCTCATCAGACTACAGTTTCCTGCTTATTTTTCCAAGAAAAAATAAACTGGTATTGTATAGGGCTAGATTCTTTGTGTAGATACTTATATTTGAATTAATTTACTTTGCAAGTGGAACTACAGCTGTTGTTTATCCCATTCATCCTGTGCCTGTGTTATACCTGGTTACAGAGTCAAGCATTCAGACAGAAAAATGTTAGTACTTTCAGCAGAAAGCTGCAGAAAAATAAGTTGCAGGGAGAACAACTATGCCTGGGCTTGGAGACACTGTGGCATTTGCTCTTCTCTGTTGTATAGAAATCAAGGGACAGGGTGAAAGCTGTTGAGCTGATTATCATTTCATAACCTTTGAGAGGTCAGAGTATGTAGGATATTTGCTGTTTGGGAGTTCTGATTGACCTTGTAAAATAATTTTCTTTTACTTACATGTTCCTGAGAATCTGCAAAGTAGAGCCTGGATACCGGCAATGCGTGCCTTGAGCTCTTGGTACACTGAACAGGGATAGTGGACACTGCACTTCTGGGGGGGAACTGATGAACTGAGATGCTGAAATTCTCAAGCTGAAACAGTGTTGAGCATGGCACCCAGTAGTTCAAGTCTGACCCACACATTTTGCTGAATATTCTTTGTTAAATAACGTATGTTCTAAAGTTAGGAGAGAGTAATTGAACCTTAAACTTTTAAATTAGTTTCACATTAGGTAGCAAGTACATGAAGGAGAGAGATTTTATTTTTAGTATCATCCTATATTGCAAGCAGAATTAGTTTTATTCTGCAGAAGAAGAAAAAAAACCATTATGTATTTGTTTGCAGAATAGGTTGGTTGAGAAAAGACAATTTAGAAATGCTGAGACATTGTGGAAAACTGTGAGGTCCTGTGAAATGGTAACAGAGTTGAGTGCTATTATAGGCTTTATTGTTGCTGTCTTGTTTAGCTTCACTCATTTAATCTCTGAATGACTCATTTCTTCCTTTACAGAATAAGAAAGAAAAAATGTCTTTCTAAGAACTACTAATGAAAAGCTCACAAATATTTATTATCCGTCTACAGAGCACAGATGAACTGGAGAGAGACCATTCGTTGTATAAACTGGGAATTGAATATAAGGAAAGCAGAAATGGCTGTATTCAATATCTGATACTTTGAGTATCTGTCTGTGTTTAAGACTCAGGTACCATACACATCAGACTTGTAGTATTTGTAGCTCTGGAGGATTCTTTTCATACATTGAAAAAAAGACTAAATGGAGTGGAGTCTAGTATGATTTATTTATAAAGAAAGCATTTCGTAGATTAGAGATTTACTGTATTCATTTTTTATTTTTGCTGTGGCTCCCAAGAAAAGGAATAAGAATCTGTTAAATACTTAAGAGATCAGAATGTGTCGTTTGCTGCTGTGGAACTGGGAGTTCTCAAACACTTAAGTTGAGATTTGTAGCTTCAGTATTCTCTGGCAAGGGACACAGCGCTCAATATCTTGGGAAGTTCTTCTTCCTGGGTAGTTTTGCCACATTCATTTCTTTCTCAAGCAACAGAATAGGGGCTATGAAATATTTATTTATTCATAAATTTGAAGACTAGTCTGGCTCATATTTATAAATCCAATTTTTATATACTTCAAAATGAAGTTAATATCATCTTTCTTTCACTTTAGAATCTTATTTTTTCCATGCATTTTGGCTTCTTAATTTGAACCTAGGTTGCTGTCATATATTGAAAGAGATCGGTGAGAGATCAACAGTCATTTGTTATTTGTATGTGTATCTTCTAGGTGCATATAAAATTACAGCTGTGGAAATCGTTGGGTGACTCAGGAAGAGGGAGGCAGTAAATAACACTGAAGACAGACTGTTGATGCCAAGCCATCTGGATTATTGCAGTGAGCTAAGCTCATGCTGGGAAAAATGCATTTCAGTATAACCATATATAAAATTGTGTATTTAGGGACATAAAATGCAGATTGTACCTGCACAAGGGGGAAAGAGTCACACCTTTGAGAGCAGTGATTCTGAAACAGATTAGGGATTATGAAGAGTAAAATGGAACTCCATATACACATGTGTCAAACCAGCATCTGTTGAAAGGGGCCAGTGTAAAGAAACTTATTTAATATACCCTTAAAAAGGATAATATCACAGTGGGACAAATGCTCCCATATTAATATTTTTTGAAGTAAAGGAATATGGTCTTCTGACAACTCACTTGCAAAACGAAGTGTAGGAGAGTTTCAAGATAACAGCTGGTGAAATTCTAAAATGTGTAAATAAGAATGAGATAACTTGCATTTGAAAATAGACATTTAAATTTGAAATAAAAAATAATATCTTAAAATAATATCTTAGGATGAATTACAAAGGAGAGTGAGTTCTGCTTCTTCTTTTTTTTTTTTTCATTTCAAATTAGAAAGGACATGTCTTAAAATTTCCAGAAACCACTGCCTTACTACAAGCAGTTTAAATGAGAATAGGACCATTCAGCCCAGACTTCAGGGCACCTCTAGCCCTCCCCCCTGCTCACAGCAGGAGCAGCTGTGATTCCAGATCAGGACAATTGAGTATCCAAGTCTCCAAGGATGAGGTCTGCACAACCTCCCTGGGCAACCTGTGCCACTGCTGGGCAATTGTCATGGGGAAAATTCTAAAGTAGATGCCCAAACACCCAATTTGAAACTCGTGTTTCAGCTTACACAATGTTTTTCTCATTCTCTGAGCACACACCACTATTAAGAACCTCACTTTGTCTTGTTGGTGACGTTGCAGGTACAGGGAAGCTGCTCTGTGTGTCCCCCAAACCATGTCTCATCCAGGCTGAAAATATCCCATCTGCCTCGCACAGGGTGCATGCTCCAGCCCAGACCATTGTGGGGGGATAGTTGACTTTGCTGCCAGAGTGCACTGCTGACTTGTGTTCATCTTCACAGACTCACAGACTATTCTGAGTTGGAAGGGACCCCCAAGGATCATCGAGTCCAGCTCTTAAGTCAATGGCCCACACAGGGGATTGAACCCATGACCTTGGCATTATTGCTGCCTTCCAAGACCCCGACTCCTTTTCTGCAGAACCCCCTTGGTCCGTAGCCTGTCCTTCCCCTTGCAGATGAGTACAGATGAAGATCACAGCATCACAGAATGATTTGGGTTGGAAGAGACCTTTAAAGGACTTCTAGTCCAACCCCTGTGCCATAAGCACAGACACCGTCAACTCATCAGATTGCTCAAGAGTTCCATCCAGTCTGACCTTGTTTCCAGACTGGGGCATTTAAAGGCTTATCTGGGCAACCAGGGCCAGTGTTTCAACACCCTTATTGTAAAAAACTTTTTCCTTTTATCTAATCCAAATTAACCTTCTTTTATTTTAAAACCATTACTCTGTCCTACCTTAACAGGTCCTGCTAAAAGTTTGGCCACATCTTTCCTATAAGCACCCTTTAAGTATTGAAAGGCCACAGTGAGGTCTTCCTGGAGCCTTTTTTTCTTGTCATGTCCACTGGACATGTGGATTTGTCACCAATGTCCACTGGACAAGTGGATTTGTCACCAGTGTCCACTGGGACTCTGAGCCATTGACCATTTCCCACTGGATACGACCATACAACCAACTCCTCATCAGTCCACCCATCAAATCCATTTCTCTCCAGTTTACAGAGAAAGATTTTTGTGGACTATGTAAAATACTTAATAAATTACCTGACTGATAAATTATGTGACTGTGTCAGATAGTTATGAAATTTCAAGTTGATTTAGTGCAGTTGTTTCATGAGCTGCTGCTGTTTGAAAATCCTGGGAAACAAGAGTTGCGTTGTAGGATCTTTGCACGACATCAATGCTTAGAATTGCTGCCACTTGTATCAGGATTTCAGCAGCTGCACAGTTCTGTCATGGCTCACTTTGCTGTCCTAAGATGGGCTTGTTGAGTGTTGCACCAAATAGTAGCTGCTTGTTTTCTATAAGTTGTAATAGTGTCTTTGGGAGGGAAATAACACCCACAGATTGGCTGTGGGATCTGTGCCACAGTTTTTAATACACATTTGTTTAGATGCATAGAATGGCTGAATCACCTTACTGCCATTCCTGAAAAATACTCACAATTTTTCCATAATTACTATCTGCACATTCTTAGCATTTGTGTAAATATTTTAGAGATAAAAATACAGTACAGAACAATTCTCTGTTATTTTTATTGATAAATCCAAATCAGTTTCTACCCATTTTTGTCTTTGTTTTTTTTTTCATGTAGTAGAGTGCTCTACAGTAGATCCCTACAACTTCCCTGGGACTCACATGCCTGCCAAAATTCAGCAAGAATACCTGTAAATGATTTTATCTGTCCTCATATACTAACTTTCTATTTCTTTTTTCATGTAACCAAAAGAACAGCTATAGTGAATATTACATAACCAACCTTTAAAGAAAGTCTCCTATAATGTATGCTTTAGGCAGTAATTAGCCTCATAAATTCTGGTTCACAGTACTTCTCTGTAATTATTGTTAAAGCCTTAGGATATTAGTAGGACATTAAACAGGCCATCTTCTTTTCTTTACAGATTGTGTATTGCTTCTGTAATTTCTCAGAAAAAAATGGTATTTAGCTATAATTAACCTAAAGAGCTTTTAAGAGATTACAAGTTGAGCTAGGCAAAATGGCATAAGCCCTTCATGTTTTATTAAAGAGCCGCCGTGAATGGTTTGTACTGTCCCATGGCTTTAACAGCTTAAATGTGAGATTCTTCTTTTTTACTGGCTGTAATCATGATTCTGTTTCATGTTTTATGCAACCAATGTCTTATGCAATCTTTTCATTTGAGCCTTGTGTTTAGCTTATTCACATTTAAGTTTTTCTTGTGGGAAAAGAGAAATTCAGAAAGAAAGTCAAGTAACTTAAGTGATTTGTGAAAGCATCTTTGAAGAGGAAATACTCAACATGAAACTGACAAAGTGTAAGTGTTTACAGTAGGATTTATGGATAAATAAATAAAAAAGTATATAATGCTTGTTGGAATACTTGGAAGGTATTGGCAAAACACTAGAGCTGATATGAACCTAAATTAAATCAAACATACTGCTTTAAGAAGCACTGAGAAACACTTATTTTTAGTTTGCAACTTAAGGGATTTGATACGACTCTTTAGATGAGTGTAGCACCAGTGATTTTTTATTTTTACAGGAAGAGGCTGATAGTAATAGACCAATAACTTTATGTTTTGTGAAAAAACTGGAACTTAGGCACTTCATTTTAGTAGAATTTAACCTTTTTTTACAAAGAGTAAGGCATTATGAGGAACACTGATGGTTATGGTCGATGGTGCAATTTACACAGATTTTGTTATTATATTACTTAATGTTCTTTATTCTCTGATCTTGGATATTGATCAATACAGATTAAAGAAGTACTTTTGCACTCTTCATCTTGCTGGCACTTAGTGATAAAAAGTTTCCTGGAAAGCTGTGAGGATCATTTATGTGTCCTTCACTCGTATTACAGAATCACAGAATGGTTAAGGTGAAAAGAGGCCCCTGGAGGTCATCCAGTCCAGTCTCCATGCCCAGGCAGGGTCATCCTAGACCCCATTACTCAGGATTGTATCCAGAAACTTCATGTTTATGTCCAGTGAGGGAGACTCCTTATGCTCTCTGGCCACTCTGTTAACAGTGTGTGGTCACACACACGGGAAAGAAGCTCCTCTTCATACTGAGATGGAATTTCCTGTGCATCAGTTTCTGCCCATTGCCTGTTGTCTATTGCTTGGCACCACCAAGCAGAGCCCAGTCCATCCTCCCTTCAGGTAATTACAGGCATTGATGAGGTCCCCTCTCAGCTGTCTCTTCTCGAGGCCAAACCGGCACAGCTCCCTCAGCCTTTCCATGTAAGGGAGATGCGCCAGTCCCTTGATCATCTCTGTGGCCCTCGGCTGGACCCTCTCCAGGAGCTCCATGTCTCTCTGGTACTGAGGAGCCCAGCACTGGGCACAGCACTTGGGATGTGCCCCACCAGGAATGAGTAGAGGGGCAAGGTCACTTCCCATGTCATGCTGTCAGTGCTCTACCTCAGCACCCCAGGGTTCCTTTGGCCTTCCTGGCCCCAGGGACACACTGTTGGCTCATGGGCAGCTTGTTCTCCACCAGGACCCCCAGGTCCTTCTCTGCAGAGCTGCTCTCCAGGAAGTCATTCCCCAGCCTTTCCTGCTGCCTGGGGTTGTTCTTTCCCAGCTGCAGGACCCTGCCTTTGCCTTTGCTGAATTTTAGGTACTTCTCTCTGCCCATCCCTCTGACCTATCAAGGTCCTTCTAACAGGATGTACAGCTCTCTGGAGTGCTGGGGTGCCCCTTCAGCCGAGACATTGATGGTTAAGTTAATACTGGACCCAGTACTGATCCTTGGGGGACACCACTAGTGAGTGACAAGCCTCCAACGAGGCACTGATCTCAGCTCCCTCTGAGACCTGCCATTCAACCAGTTCTCAGCTCACTTGCCCATCCCCTTGTGCAGCTCACACTTCCTGCATTTGCTTATGAGAATATCCTGAGGTATAGTGTCAAAAGCCCTGCTCAAGTCCCGGTAGATATCCACTGCCGTCCCTTCATCTGTCCAGACAGTGTTAGAAGTAACTAATGCTGCCTTTTGAACTCTGAGTTAGCAGTTGGTGTTGGCATGGCAAGTGTGATGTCTTCTTCATCCACATTTCTGTGAGATTCTGTTTCTTCTGTATTTGGAAATTAACATATACAGACAGATGGACAGACAGACGGACAGACAGACGGACAGACAGACAGACAGACAGACAGATAGACGGACGGACAGATAGACAGACGGATGGACAGATAGACGGATGGACAGATAGACGGATAGATAGATAGATAGATAGATAGATAGATAGATAGATAGATAGATAGATAGATAGATAAATAAAAATTGTTTAGGGCTGCATTTATGTGGAATTGATTTTGGTTTTCCAGTAAATTTGATTTAGTCTTTAAATGTAATTGGAGTTGCATAATGACTGGGAAAAAAAAAACAGTAAAAACCAAGCCCCAGAACAATATAGAAGTACATGGAGAACTGTACAATATTTATACTGTTATCTTTCTGTGACTATGCTATATCCTCTGATGCAGAGGTGTATGTTGTAATGCCCAAATGTATTACCAGATAATTTGAAAGGGATTGTTAAAATGTCTAGAAAGGAACTAAATATTTAAGAAGTTGCTGCTCCATAGTTGTTATTCATCATTCTGTAGCAATCACTTGGTGCTTTAACCTTTGAAATCTGTAAGCTGGCCATGTACAAACTGGTTTTTCCTTGCAGTACAGAGGAGAAAAGGTTCATTGTTTCAGTGCTCGGTGGAGTATCGAGCAATCTTGTTTTGGTTTGGGTGGCCGATGTGGTGTGTGCTCCTTGACTAGCTTATTATTAACATGCTAACAGCAGGCCCCCGTCCATGCCCTGTGCACAGGCTAAATGAAACAGACCTCTGAACAGAAAAGTTGAGGAGAGAGATTCATCCTGAGCCCTGAAAGTGATCAGTCAGGTCTGAGCAGAAAGAGAATCTGATAGTTCTTTGGAAAGGAAGGCAGGAAGCTGCCTCCTGCTGTGTGCCTACTCAAAATAGGGGTGCCATGTATTGCTAAGAGGAGTCTTTGGTCTGCCATCGAAGGAAAGTATGCCGGAGTTTCATTGTGTATAGGATTTTTAGTGCCAGCAGAATAAATTGGTCTCTGTTACTATAAATTCACTTTCCAAACTATCTTGAGCAAAACAGTCGTGTGTTGATGGTTATTGTTACTGTCTGAAATGCTGCGTATGAAACATTTATACTTTCATTAGATAACATCATGGATAGTCTTTATATGGAGTGTGAAAAAGAAGAGCAGTGAGGGTCACTTGTTTTGTGAAAGGCCGAAAGCTTTATAGGCAGTGGCAGGAGGAGCTCAGATTAATGAATTCTGTTCATCTCTGACCTTTTGAAGGAGCAGAGGTAGGCAGTCTGGACTCAGGTGACAGCCTGACTTGGGATCCATGTATGAAACCAGAAATTATACATGATTTCAGTGAGTACCAAATGAATCTGGAGTTCCTCAGGAAAGCCAAACAGTGATTGTATCCTGGTGTGCTGGTTGGAGTGGTGCAGGTAGCACTGCTACACCTAATATCATATCCTATTTTGTGTCTGTATCTCTGCTGCTGTCTTTATGATTCCCATGGGAAAAGTTATGGCTGAAGCAGCTTGACTTTCCTTGCTTTATGATTAGGTAGGGTTTGAGAAAATCTGTTTTCAAAATTCCATGTTTTAAAATAGAGAATTTGCTCCATTTCAGCTCTAGCTGAATTTTCTCCTCTCTTTCCTGTCAAGAGTACATCAGCAGCAGAAGGTGATAGAAAGGAAGGGAGGTGATGAGGGACAGAGGAGGCGTGTAAACCCAGCTGCATAATTAGATTGTGAATCCTTTGAGGCACAGTCTCAGGAGATAAAGCACAGGAACAAAACAGGTTATTACTAATGTTACCAGACTCACCATATGAACCTCCTGTGACCAGAAGGTGTTGTAAGGGTCTAATAATTTGCATCAATCCCTCTCCCAAATTTGTTTACTGTAGTGTTGATGCACTTATTCAATATCATGTAGATTTTGTAGTTTGCTCTGTCTTTTCTTCATGTTTTATACTTGGAATTCATCTGTCTTGGTAAGTTCTGCTTCCTCTGTTGCTCACATATTGCTCCACAGTGGAGATCAAGAATGGTGGAGGTCAAAACCAGACCCATTAGTGCAACTTATAAATATCTTAAACACAATTCTAAGTGTTTCACAGAGCTATCATATGCTTCACCATTTGTGTGTAATGTTTGCCCTGTATTGTTTATTTCCATGAATATTCACACCACCCCATAAAAGTTCTACCCTGGGGTGCCTCTCCATATTCACAGTCTCTCTGAAAACAAGAGATAGATTTCTTTGTCAGTACATAGAGCATTACACCAAATATTTTCACACTCACTTGGGGAACTGTGTGGTGTCTGTACCTTCCCGAAGCTGTAATTTCGACTTGTGTTGCCCTTGTATTCGCTGCAGGCTTTCCTGTCGTCCTTTCTTCATTTTTAACTGACCTTAGGCATCTCATGTTATGGTGACTTTTCCTGTTCTTGTCTGTGTTCATATGGATCTGAATTATAAAGTTCAGTGCTGTTATGTTAACCTCCATAACTTTCTGCGCTTTGGATATTTCATGACTAGTTACTGTTTGGAGCTGAAGAGGTTTTCTTGAGCAGTAATTTAAGTGAGTTTCCCTAGTTTGATTAACATTTGCATACTTGAATCGGGTTTGGGCTTTTGCACTTTTCCATCTTCTTCCTGTTCAGTTTTACATGTTCAGTTTTTCACACTTAGAATTCTTCCCTTGTCTGATGTTCTCTTTATCCTTCCCAACAGAACTGTTCTTCAAACAACATTGTGTAGCTCCTACAATTAAAAAATAATACAGCTCTCTGCTCTCTCCTCTCTGCTCAATTTATTTTTATTGTTCCTCTCCATCACCTGTGACACTACAGGTTCTGTGTTTCACACAGTTTTGAAAACAAACTCATCAGAGTATCTTGATGATGTGGCTCTTCTAACCATTGATAACTATCCCGGGGTCCTAACTTGGTCAGTTGTGTAGTGAGTATATGCCATGATCAGCTTGTCTGCTTAGGTGGCATTAGTGTGCTTGTGAACTCAACCAAACTCTTCCAGCAAACCTGAGCTGAGACATTTGGAAAAAGAATTTGTGAAATACAAACACTGATTTTTAGCGGCTAGTACAACTGAAACTCTATTAATCGACATGTAATACTGACTGGTATTTTAGGAAATATTTATTTGTCTGTTTTGATCCCTTTCACTAAGTTGTATGAAAAAGTGGCCATCCATGTGCATCGGTGCCTGATTTCTTTTGCTTTCTTGCACTAATCAAACTACTTAAACAATCATAACAGACATTTCACTGCTTCTGAGAACTGTGGATCATTTCAACATTTGACAACTTGCTATCTTAAAATAATAAATTTGATTAATGCTACCTGGTAATATGTGGTCATATGGAACAACCAGTTTTGGCAACTTTGTTTTCCTTCAAAGATTCTTAAAGAGTTAGAATACCTAATTCTACTTGACTGAGTAATGTTCTTGCATGGCATAATCTTTTTGTAATAATTTTGCAATGTTTACATTGCCATTACCACAGTTCAGACCCATTCTTTGGTGTCGTGCTTCCAGAACGAATGAATCACAGAATCATAGAATGGATTGGGTTGGAAAAGACCTCCGAGATCATCAAGTCCAATCCTTGGGCCAACTCCAGTCCCTTTACCAGATCATGGCACTCAGTGCCACGGCCAAGCTC
>JAOXXN010000379.1:267734-278224 GCA_026770055.1 Myrmophylax atrothorax
TGGGTTCAATCCCCTGTGTGGGCCGTTGACTTAAGAGTTGGACTCGATGATCCTTGTGGGTCCCTTCCAACTCAGAACAGTCTGTGATTCTGTAATTCTTTTTCTGATTAAAAAAAATCTGTTTAAAACTGTTGAATAACAAGGTCTTTACACTGTTAAATCTAATACTTCATTGAACCATGTGCCATTGGCTTGAAACTGTTGCTTATATGTTAACTTGACATGCACATGTCACTGTGCTGGTTTTGGCTGGGTTAGAGTTAATTTTCTCCACAGCAGGTACCATGGAGCTATGATTTCTATAACATTCCATGATTCTATGATTTGGATTTGTGCTGAGGACAATGTCAGTATTAGTGAGTATTTTAGTTATTGCAGAGCAGTACTTACACAGAGTCAAATCCTTTCTTGCTTCTCATGTTTTCAGCACAAATCCATAACCTGCTAGCTACTATGCAGAAAATAATCTATTGCAGCCAAAACATGCAGAACCACAAACAGAGTTGTGTCTAAAATAATTTTGAAGATTCCTTTGTGTGGTAATAATGATCTTTCTAATTAAATTGACTTGGCTATTGAATAGCAGGTTATTTAGTTCATCCTGGCATTTTATTTTCACACAGGATTTACTATTTGGTTTCAAAATCAGTGCATTTCCTTGCTCTCTCATCAGTGGTGCAGCAGACATGAAGTGCTTGCAGTGAGGCATCTATATCCTATTCTGTGTGTAAAAATGTGCTGTAGAATCTTGAGCGCTGTATCAGTATCTTGGATTCAGGTTTTAATTGGATGTTTACTCCTGGGGCATGAGGCCAGAAAGAACAACACACCATAGGAGCAACACTGTTTCTTGAGTGAAGTAAATTAGTCCTTCTTGAGTTGTCTCAAGTCACTTCAGAATAATGGTTGTGTGGGTCGGCCCATTGCTACAGCTGTGTGATAAACAGGGCACCATCCACTATTGTATAGCATAATACGTATCACTTAATTCTCAAACCTGAATGCCCTAACCAGTAAAATCTCTACATTCATGCAATGACGTGTCGATTCTGTAGTTCTAGTCAGTTCATTAGGTATTAAATGCTGTCTCTGAATGTTCATGGTAGTAGTTTTATATTTTCAGTAAGTTCCTCATACTCATTACACTACTGTGGTTTTTGTCAATCTGGAATGCCAGTAACCATCTAAAAGAGATTTCCCTTAACCCTACATAACAAAAGTAAATATGTGCAATCCTAGCAGAGGAATAGCAGGCTAAGGAAGTCTTTAGGAAACTGGATGTTACTTTGATACTTACGCAGAAATCACTTCATGACTTTGCATGTCCACAGTAGCAACTTGAGGTATGAACATCTCAGGTTCAAACAGCAACTAGTTTGTCAATGATTTAAGGAAACCTTAGAGAGATATGGACGACAATCACTGAACTCACCTAGGTAATAAATTACTCAGATGAGGAGGAATTCCTTATATGACTGGAAAATCAGTAGGATTTTTTGTTCGTTTGTTTGTTTTTTCTTCTTGATGTTCCTGTGGCAAATTCGAAACTTTCAGTTTTTGCAGTTTCATTACATTATAGTATAGATGTGTGCATGAACTCAATCTTCCAGCTATTCACTTGCTTATCTAGTGACCTTACTTACCCTAAACTGAAAAACCCAAGCAGCTGGGGAAAAAAAAAGTAATTATTTAGTTGCTTATTTCACACTTTAAAATTCTGAAGCAACACTTGTAGTACTTTCTTAATTTACATATTTTAGCATTTTCTGCATGCTTGTTTTCCATAATACATTTACAAAAACAAGGCACAGGGTTAAAGTGAGGCTTGGATTTGTAGAAGAGTTTTGTGTCGTGGGTGTCTGTGAGAATCACCTCCTCCTACCTATTTCTGAAAGCAGGTCCTTGGGTTATCAAGGGCCCTGTCAGCAAAGCCTTGACTATTTGCGATGGGGGATTCCACATTTGGGAAACTTACCCAGTGCTCAGTTGCTCTCAGGGTCACCTTCCCAGTATGAGGCTGAAAAACACACAGAGAAAGGCAGGAGGAAGCAGTGAGTTTTAGCTCATCTCTCCTGCCTTCCCCAACCCACTCCTCTGCCTCAGGAAAAGTCCTAAACTATAAAACTGTAACAATTAGCTAAAGCACATTCTGGAGGAAGCAGCTTGTTTTAATATTTCATTTGAATGAGATTAAAACTGCAGCAGAGAACCGAAGGTTGTGTGTTGGTTTAGCCCTTTGTGTCAACAATGACAAGTTCAATCGTACTTTCCATCTTCTTCTAATTGTTAGTAATTCATTAAAGAAAATTCACTACTCTGAACTTGGGAAAGCAATTCTTCAGGGAATTTGCTGAGGTGTTCCCAATTTCAACAAGGATTGAATACATCCTGTTGAATATATTACATCCTTTCCCATTTTGTTTACTGGGTAGCCAGAAATCCTAAACAATTTCTAAAAACATGGGTCATGAAAATGACTAATTTTACACATTACTTTATCGAAACACACTTTCTTACTGACAAACTTATAATACAGATACAGCTTTTCTAACAGAAGTTTTTCTATATTTATAAGCAAAACATAGATCAAGTGTAACTTAATACATAATTTTTTCTTAATGAAAATATAATTCTGTGTTTTTTTCCTGACAGAGCTAGTGTCTTAAGATTCAATCTCTTGAACTCTTATTATGCAGGGTGAGTAGGACAACAATAAATTAACTAATATTAAGGCTGTTTGACCAGAGCTTTGCACTCTTTCTTATGTTGTATTTAATGTTTTCAATTTTTTAATTATAATTTTGGAGTGAAAATCCATTTCTCTCATCTGTATATTTATCTTCATGGATATATCCTCACCAAAATGAAGCAATGTTAATACACTTCTTGTGGTTTAAACTTTCATTTTATAAAAGAACATTAAATTTTGAGATTTAAACATACTACTAGTGCAGTTGGTATTCAGCAACTCATCTTGAAGAGTTTCATTCTTGAGCACTTTGGGGTTAGACACCTTATGCCATAGGTTTATTACTATTCTTTTAGCTTACCACTTCATAAACCCTTTCTCTGTCGTGTTTTCTGAGGATTCTTGTTGAGAAACTGCTTTTATTACAGTTCAGATCCCTGCTACACTTCCACATGTTGACTTTTTAAGAGATTTTTCACAAGATAACTGAACGAGGTCAAAGTAATCAATCCCAATTCATCATGACACATCTAAAACAAATTCTATTCTTTATGTAACACATTTATTAACGTGAACGTTTTTCTGATCTCCAAGTAAATTTTCTAGCATTTATGTTAAAATTTTCTGGAAGCTCTGTGCATCCTTTTCAGAGTTGGTTGATCCCTTGTCTTCACAGGGTGGTCTTAAAAAGATTTTGTATAACTAAATGACTCACTATCACAACTTTTCAGCTAGTTTTTCGTCCTTCAGCATCACAGCAACATATCCACAGTAACATATCCTAATGAATTCTCCCCAGCACCACTGACGTACCTTATTGTGTTGCTTCCTCAAATAAAATCTATTGAGAGCAGTCCAGTCATCAGTGTTTTCTTCCTGCAGATATTTTTAGCTTGGATTTTTGTATAAATCTGAGGGACAGGCTCAGGGACAAACTCCAATAGCTACAGGAGTCAATTAGGAGGCAGCAGTTGAGCCCAGTGGGCAGCAGGGGCTTGGGACCTGCAGCTGCAGTGTGTGAGCAGGCAAAAGTAAGTGCAAAGTTAATGAGAGTGCTGGGTAACTTGCACTGGATAGCTACTTATGAGGGAATGAAAGGCCAAGCAAGAGAGGTTTTGGAGTCATAACCATTAGGTAGGACTGGCTGTTGAGCACTGACCTGATGTAAAGTTTCTAAAGGCAAATGGAGATGGTTGTATCTGTGCCTTAACTGCAGCTGAGCATTCTGCTGCTCTGTTCACACTGCATGGAAACCTTTAATTTTAACTTGTGATGTGGAATAGCTCTGAAATAATTCTTAATCTGGATACTCATTTAATATATTCTCATACAGTGCATCAAAGAAAGGCTCAGTGCTGTCTGAATTTACATCCTAAGAAAAGGAAAGTACTACTTACCATGTTTTCTCAGCCGTTTTATACCTTACTATATTATTTGCTCTTGTTTGCCTCACATCCTTCTGTTGAATTCTCTTATCCCTTCCTCCTCTCCTTCCTAAACCTTATGCTAGATCTGTAGTCAAAAACCAAAAACCAACCCCAAAAACACAAACATGGGGGTGCATCTGCATGGTCTGTGACTTTCCAAGGACATTGCAGTGGTTGTGAAAGTATTTTACAAACGTCAGGTGATGGAGGTCAAGCTAATGAAACCTTCAGAAGCAGCATAATGTTCTATACCCTGTGATGTCTTCCAGATTATGGCGGTGGTCACTGTTCAGATGTTTAGAGGGCCACAGAGCCATAGAAAACAAGGCTTCAAATGCATCTCTGGTGGAAAGTATTCTGTGGTTCTCTCTTGTTCTTAAAACATCCGTTTCTGGAGGTCTCATGTTATTTGTAGACAGTCTTTAGCAGTGTCTTATTTTCTCACTAGTGGAAGGATGTGTTAACATGTGAACTGAATAGTTCTTACTGCAGCTGAAGACCACCTCACTAATCAGAAGTAAGATTTCTTTATGATTTAGAGAGCAGACCTTTTAGTCCATCATCCAGGTCAGTCTGAGGCTTTCTTGCTGTTGTAATTGAGTTAGCCATCTGCTCATAGGTGATTCCTTTAGTGAAGTCTAAAGTAAGAAGGGTATTTAATTCTGGTTCTTTCAGCACCTTGTGTTGACAGATTCTTTTTGCAATGGAATGATACAGCAATCTTTTCCCAGGTCTTCTTGTGATTACTGATCAAATTACTTTTGACATAATTTGTATTGTTCTTTGTCCCTTTCTAGTTTTGTTTCAGTTTGTGCCAGTTCTTTCTGCTATAAATTGTCAGTCTATTCTGCTTGAACATTTGACACAGTATCCATTTATTTTCAATTCCTTTTGAGTTCAAGAGCACTAAAGAGTTCTGCTTTATCCACAACAGCTTTTTCTTGCTATTTTTCCTGAGTTCTGATAAATTGTGCTTGTTTTACCAGTAGTTTTGTTTCCCTAATGTCTGGAAAGAAAGAAGAAAAAAGAAAAAGAAGACCAAGACTTGAAATATTTGAAATCAAACCAGTTCAAAGTGACTTAGCTTTGAACTGTTATTTCAAGATCACTTTCATTAAGTTGTCCTCAGCTTTATATTCTCAGCCCTCAAGTTAAAATGTGTCTTAAAAAGTCTCAATTCTCATTATCTCTTTGTCAAAAATTGCAAACTATTTGAGAATTGTCCATTGTCTTCTGCAGTAGCCTGAAGTCTCCGGTCACTTAAGTCATCCTCTTCATAAAAAGCCTTGTTTGTGATGTTGTTCTTCAGATAGATTTTTCCATGAAAATTCTAGCCCAGTCTGATTCAGTACTTCAGGAAGTTTCAGCTGAGGAGTGCTCATTATAAGTGGTGTTACCTCTTCTGGTTCGTTGGTTTGTTTCAGTAGAATTTGGAAACCATTATCTCATCATTCAAAAAGTTGAATATGAGGAAAAAATAGCATGTATGTCCACAGTTACTACCATAACTTACTTACCTTTAAACTGACTTGAGATACAGCACAAGGTAATACCATAACTTATTGCAAACATACTTGTAGTATCAGTCTCCGTGCTGGGCACTGTGAGGCACCTCCAGTGCTGTGTCCAGCTCTGGGCTCCTCAGTGCAAGGAGGACATGGAGGTGCTGGAGCGAGTCCAGGGAAGGGCAGCAGAGCTGGGGAAGGGTCTGGAGCACAGGCCTGATGAAGAGCAGCTGTGGGAGCTGGAGATGAGTTAGTTATTCAGGAGAAAAGGAATCTCAGGGGAGACTTTATGGCTCGACAATTGCTTGAAGGGAGATGGGAGTGAGGAGCAGCTCAGCCTCTTCTTTCAAGTAACACAGACAGAAGTAGAGGCAGAGCAGGTTTAGATTGTTAATTAGGAAAAAATTCTTCTTGTTACACACTGGAACAGGCTGCCCAAGGCAGTGGTGGAGTCACCATCCCTGGAGGTATTTAGATGTGTAAATGTTGCAGTTAGAGATGTGGTTTAATGTGGACATCGCAGTTTAGATTAATGGTTGGCTTTGATCATCTGGAAGGAATTTTGCAGCCTAAGTGATTCTATCATTCCATGTTCTTTATAATCAGTGAATAGTCACCAGCCGATAGCTTAACTTAAATAACTAAGAATGTGTCATTTTACTGAAGTTAGCAGAGAGTTGTTGATGAGGCTGGTCTCCCTAATGGAATCTGTGTGAAATAAATATTAAATAACTGTGTGAGATGGCCCTAATATAGTGAAAATACAGCTAGAAAGCTCCCTTGATTCCAGCATTAGTGAAGTGTCATAATTTTACATTTCCCTTAGAAAGTCATTATTCATCTTTAACATAGTATGAGTGTTAATGCGTTTTCTTTTTCATGTAGAAGTAAATATAATACTTATCTCCTAAATAATAAAAGAAGTCTTTTTTTAAGTTAAGAGATTGGGGATAATTGTTTTTTTCCCTGCAGTTGATTCATGGCAAACTTTCTACTGGTATTTCTGAGCCTAACATAATGCACTTGGTGGTTTTTTTGCCAGGGTTCTGAGAGTGGCAAAGCTTAAATTCTTGTAATAGATAACCTATATTACATTGCTTTGAGAAGAAAATTTATCAGGTCTTTATGAAACTATGTCCTGAAATAAAACACTGTTCATATTTTATTTTTTAAATACCCTGTACAGAAGAGCGTTCCACCTCAATCATAATACCACGGTTTTTTAATGCCCTTATTTACAGGATGTTTTTTTCTCTTACGTATCCAGATACTAAACAGTTGCTTTTAAGTGGAAATTGTTAATTATTGAAAGGTTTCTGCCATTAGATGATACAGTATTGTAACAAGTGGGTGTCATTCCACTTGAATTTAGAGGCTCTTAATGTTATAAAAAGGCTTTCCTGAGGACGTTTTATATATATATATCAAAGCATGGAATTAAATTATAAATCAAATAAAACCATTATCTGTGTCTTAGTCACACAGTAAAACTGATCTGTCGAACAAACCAGTCAATGTGGCTGAACATGGTACAGTAAGTGGTTTTTAACTAAGTTATACATGTGTTTCAAATAGTAACTCAGTTACAGCTTAACTTTTTTGTGCTGTTATTTAAGATAATGCAAATTCCAACTTATTATACTTTGTGAAATTAGGAATTGGGGGTTACAGAGACTAGATTTTAAAAATACATTTAGTGGGGTATTTGGACTGTTTTACAATCTAAAGACACTGTTGAGGATTAAAACCATGTCTGTATGTATAAGCAGTGTCTGTTCTTGTATGTTTCTATAAAAGCAGAAGTTGAAAACAGTGACTAGTAGTCTGCCAATTGATGCCGTGAGAGACCCCAACAAAGCAAGACTGAGCCAAGTTAGTGTGGGATGAGATAAAAAGTGAATGTCCTTTAATATCAGGCCAAGGACCCACAGGAATTCATATTGACTCGCGCGTGGGCAAACTCTGATTTCCATGGCTTTTATAACATGATCCATCCAATCATTGCTTTACACATCTCCAGTTCAACTTTTTCCCAACCTGGTTCCACCCCCTCAGGATTTGAGTCTGGGGTCGGTGAGACCTCCTCTTCATCGGTTCTTCCAGTGTTCTGACTTCTGAGTCACTCTGCCCGGTGTTTATGTTTCACTCTGCAGGCTTTTCTGATATTCTTCAGTTTCCTACCTTGGAAACAAGACTAAACAACTAAAACAACTGGAGCTACTGATATGTGGCAGAGATTGGCATGGATAAACATTGAACTTAAGCTGTTAGAAATATTAGCACATTAAATTTGCTTTTTACTACAGTTACAAGTACTTCTAAAATGTATAAAAATGAAAAAATCAAAAAATCAAAAACCCCTTTAGGCATCCTAATGGTTCAACATATTTCTGCTCACCTGCTTTCTGAAGGAACCTTTTGTGGTTGGCAGCATCCCTCTCAGAAAAATTCCCAGACAGAACAGCTTGGCAGGGTCACTGGCGAGGCAGGAGGGAATGTCATGGAGCTGCACAGCGGCGCTGCAGCTGATGTGAGCAGGGCTCCATCCTGCATCTCTGCCTGCAGCAGCCACGGTGCAGCACCCTGGGACCTTCCTGAGGGGCTCCATCCTGCATCTCTGCCTGCAGCAGCCATGGTGCAGCACCCTGGGACCTTCCTGAGCTGCTTGTGGCATGGCAAGGGGACACTGTGCTGCCGTGCTCGTGCTGAGGGTGCAGGACAGAGGCTGATGGGGATGAACTGGTACACTTGTGCCAGTTTAGGTTTCCACGCTGCGCTCATCAAGGATATTGAGTTTTACCTGGAGGTGTGAATGTGTCATCACTGTCTTTTCCTTTTCAGAAACATTTTAGCTTGCTTTCAAAGCAAATACAGTCTTTTCATACTGTTACTTTATAGTGCTTTTATGTTTATTATTAGCCTTAAAGATCGTGTAGAGGTTAGATATTTGACCTAGGGAGCATAAAATTTGCATGGTGACTCTGATAGATAGGTTAGGATAAAATGAACAGAAGAACAGCAGGGCACAGGATGAGTCAGATGACTTCAGTGTACTGAAAACTGCTGGCATCATCTAGTGAAACTGTATGTATGTGCTTGTGAAGAGAGGAAAACATATTTCAGTCAGGCTCTAAGAATTTGTATTGAGCTTCTAATGGAGAACATCAAGCTCAGTGATGTTAGTGAAGGAACAGAGGTACCCCAAGGTGTGTCAGTGTAGGCAGGGAGGTTGATCTGCCAGTCACAGGTGTACCCACTCTCCCTCTTGGCTGCAGCACCTTTCTTGCATCTCCCTGCCCTCCTTTGCTCCACTTTGTGATGAGTTTCCCCTCATAGCTCCTGCCTGTGAGAGAACCACCCCAGGTCAGTGTTTCCCTTTTTTACCTTCTTTAACGCTTCAAGGGCTAAGGCCTTGCCTTGAAGGGAATCCATGATGAATCTGTTACTGGGTTTTCATCTTCGTCCAGCAGAACCAGCAACAAACAGAGTGGGGGAAAAAGCTTTTAAAAATATTTAAATTTGAGTAAATGGAGTGATAGAGGGCAGAGTGACTGTGTTTATTATTGAGTACCATAGGTGCACAGTCATAAACATAATTATGGAAGTCTTCATGTGATACTAAAGTAAGTAGTTTCATTTATTTTGTGTTCAGAAACCACTTGAGAGAGATAGTCTTCAAAATTTTGAAATTTTATACACAGTGCAAATGAAGATAAATATCATTTATTTCTATAGCTATTATATTTGTAATGGTTCAGGTATCCCTGGAACTTCCCATACCCCACCCTGAAGAATATCACACTGATTTATAAGAATAAAAAAGCAAAAATAGTGTAATACCATTTTCTCTGGATGAAGGCAAGGTTACCATTAGGAGAATCAGCCCCAAAGGTTGTGGACCTTTCTCAGATATGCCACGTGAGTTACTGTTACCTTTTGTGTTCAACATGTTCCTGTAGAACAGTAAAATACTGATTTTTTTTCCTCTGGCTTCCCTAGGATTGACATTTCATCCCCAGACCAGAGTTAACATTAAAATAATATTGGTTAAAGGCCACCTCTTGGTCTCTTCTCTTAATTGTACATGTGGGTGCAGCAACTTACTCTTGTAACATGCAAGTTGCAGAATGGTTACCTCTGTCTAAAATATTAACCAGATAAGTCACTTCTGACCCTCTTACTAACAACACAATGGTCTGTCTCCTTTGATGAAATATAAAATTAAAACCATTACTCAAGACAAAGCTGTAATAACACCATGTATCATTTGACATAAAGTGCTCAAACTTTGTAAAGTGCAGAAGTAATATCCCTCCCTCTCTGGTCTTCATTTAACAATTGTGTGCTTTCACAGGCTTTTCAGGAGAACATTTTAGACACTGGAAGTGCCTGGAAATCAAATCTTTATTAAATATTTATGGAGGAGGACACCTAATGACTTCTAGGGGACCCTACAAAGAGATTCAATATCCATAGAGTGCACTTATCATTGTTTGTTGTTGTTATTATTGTTGATATTATTTAAGTTCTGGCAATTTGCTCAAAGCTGTACAAGACAGAAAAAAATATTGTTGCTGCCTGTAAAAACTTTGTCTCCATCAGACCAAATGCATGAAGTACACTAACTCACTATGTAACACCCTTCTGGAAAGCAGACCTGCTTCCTGAGGAGAGCACCTTTTCATTCTGCCTCTTCTTCCCCACACCTTGAGTGTTGTGTTCAGTTCTGGGCCCCTCAGTTCAGGGAAGAGATTGAGGGGCTGGAGCAGGGCCAGAGAAGAGCAACAAGGCTGGTGAAGGGACTGGAGCACAAGTGCTGTGGGGAGAGGCTGAGGGAGCTGGGGCTGTTTAGTCTGGAGAAGAGGAGGC
>JAOXXN010000379.1:288839-302629 GCA_026770055.1 Myrmophylax atrothorax
ATGGAAAGAGCTGCTCAGTGGTTCTTTAGGCTCCAGCTTGTTAGCATACAGATAAATAGTTTGCTCATCCCAGTGTGAAGCTGCATGAACTGTGTATTTGTTTCCACTTGGACAGAAGAAACTTCTTTATCATTCATCATGAATCTGAACCAGCAACAAGGTAAATCCATGAGGCCCTGAAGGTCAAATTGTGGAATTCTTTTTTTATGTGTCTGTCAGGAAGACTTGTCAGAAGTTATCTTCCCAATCTTGCTACTCCAACCCACTTTATATCATAGAATCATAGAATTGAATAGCTTCTTCCAGACCTCGTTTAAAGAAGGGCAAACTGCCAGGTTATAAGGTGAGAAGAAAAGAATACAACAGGCTCAGGAGTGTGTTGATCAAAAGCTGAAAAGAGACAATGTTTTTTTGGATGTTTTTGACTTGTTGGTGGGGACAAATAGTTAAAAAAGTAAAAGGATGGCATTCAACGTATTTGTAGACTGGGGAACCTTTAGCCCTGATGGAATAAGATATGTATCCAGGATCTTCCTTTTTCCAGCATGACTCTTAAACAGATTGAGATCTCTGGGTGATGGTCCAGGGTCCTTTATTTGCGGTGTAGATGCTGACCGTGTTTGAATGTATTTTGTGTTGTTTAATTACAGTGTGCCTTCAGTCTGTCCCATATTTCTGTGTAGGCATTACCATTATGATTGGCATGAAATTCAATGGGTGCTGGTCCATACAATAACTTGGTACGTGCCATACCTGGCCTGGTACCCTGTGGGTTGTTGTGCTCTGGACTTGTAGGCTGATACCTGCAGTGCTTATGCTTTCTGAGCTGACTGTGTCTGGGGGGCACTGTTATCCTTTGGAAAGTAAAAAATGTTAGGAATCAAACTGAAAAAGCCACTTAAGCAAAGGAAGAAAACGGAGAGGGAAGGTTGTTTTGCAGAAAGAAGACTCTCTATCCAGTAGGGTTATAGAGAGGCACATTTATTCCAGGCCCGGGTGCAGGGGGGAGAGCTCCTCCAAAAACATGCGCACCTGGTTGAGTTAACAACTTGTTTATATGCAAGTAAGTTATACATATTTATTATTTCTGCATGCATAAACATTTTCATAGAGCAGGCAGGGTTATTACAATGAGTTTCAAGAACTGATTTCCATTTTCTCCGCCCCGTGCCACTCCTTCCTGCGCCTACGCTGTTCCTCCTGGTAATTTGGGGCAGGGGACTCTAGTGGTCTTTGGGGATGAAGTTAGTGGTCTTCCTCTCGTGAACATTTTACCTTTTGCTCAAAACTGCTTCAAACCAGACTTGTTGGCAACTGTACCTGGTCTAATTGGTGAATTTCTGTACTTACCTTGTTCTTTTGACATGTTTTCCGATTTATCGTTTCATGGGGTATCCTGGCTGTTTTAGTTAGTCCAGGAGGCTCTGGAGCCTCTTGGTGCAACATCTTCAAGGACAGGTCTGTACCTTGTGAGTTTTGCTGTATGTTACACAGGGAATTTTATAATAACTACTAAGCAAATTCTATGATAGGTATATCAATTAATAACATTATCAATTAATAAGCATAAGTCCCCCCAGTCAAGGTGTGCACGTGACACACTCCCTGCCTTGAATCACATGCCAAAGGATCATTGCATCAGAGTGTGCAACACAACACAAGAGTGTGGGAGTCAAAGTGAGAGTCATGTCCACTCTTTCTGTGATGTTCAAAAAAATGTAGATGGTTAGATCCAGAACACTTGCATAATAGATGGATGAAGGGAAAAATTTGTTTTTTGCCGAAAATCTGTGACAAAATACTACTGCAAATATTTTTGACAGGATGTCAAGAGTAATTTTTAGTTTTCCAGAAGTGTTCTGACTAAAGTAAAATGTCTTATTTGAAACACAAAGCTCAGTATAGCTGTAAATCTCCAACAGCACTGACAGAAAACTATATAAAAGTACACATTTGTAGATGGATACCCCACTTTCTTCAGGTAATGCTTCCCCATGTACCCTGAACTGTTGGAAATGTATGATGTTTGTTTAGGTTCACCATGAAACACTGAAAACAAGATGTTTTCAATACCCAGCTTCAGGCAAAATGGATCTCTCTAGAATAATAGATTTCTCCAATAGTCCTTAATTTCTTTTCTGTGGCATCCTCTAATGAAAGCCAGTTGCTGGTCCAAGTCTCAAATACAGTTTGAGGCAGTTAGTACTTATAGGAGGTTTTATTAATTCTTTCCACCGCAAAAGAGCATTCCTGACTTAGGACAATAGCCACTGTACTGTTAAATATATTTTCACAATTTCAAAATTCAAGAAAAGTGGCTCAAGAGTGTTCTCCTGTTTGGCACTGTAAGTCAAATTATCCTTAATTTTGTTGTCTTAAACTGCTGCTGTCAAGAGGTTTTCTATTTAGCTCAGCTGGCAAATAACCATACTGTTAGAAATATTCCTATTTTTATACATAAGGCAACATATTTTATCTTAGTTATAAAAACCAGACAGCTGAAGCATCTGCTTTCAATGCACTTAAAAGGAATTGCATTGATGTTTTTGTTGCACAAAGAGCAAAGAGTATGTATTTTTCAAATCTGAAGTAAATGAACTGATGTTAAGAGGCTGTGATTTTTAAAAAAGGCATATGTAGAAAGCAAATCATATTTGCTGTATTTATTTCTGCAGTAAACTGTTATTGGCTCTGACACATGTCTAAATGTATGATACACAATGTGCTGAGGTTCATTTGGAATCTTGATTTTTACAGGCTTTTTCTGGGCATTTTAAAGGGTGCTCATCCTGCCATGTGAGGGGTTATCTGTATGGAGCAGCCAACCTCTAATTCAGGGCTTGAAGCCCTTTGGTCTGCTACAGATTGTGGTCTCTATCAGTTATTTTGAACTTCCCTCCTATTGTGGAAAGCTGGGCTGATTTTCTTCTGTCTCACGCATTCCTGCTGGGTGTATTAAGATTCAGAATTTCAGATGCTTTCCCAACCACTGATTGCTGCTACAGCTTTCCAAAACATCAGTGTCAGCATGAAACACTTGAGAAAGTGTTGAGACATTTTTCTGGAGGACTGGAAGGAAATCTTGCTCGCTTTTGAATGTAACAACTGTAAAAACCCACTCAGGGTGCTGTTATGTGACAGTACTCTGCAATTTCCTAAGTTTCAGACTGTATTGTGAAGTCTGTCTGCCCCTCACCTGTAGGGAAATGACAAAGGCAAGTTCACACAAAATTCTTCAGGTAAATTTAGTTCTGCACCTCACTCGTGCACACGTTGCTTTTTTTGGCTCCTTGTCACACTTGACAAGTTCTTCCATTTGACTTGTATTTTCAATTAAAAAACGCCAATATTTAACTTACCTGTATTGCCATACTTACTTACCTGGCCTTTATTGACAGAGTTGCTGTGTATCTATTTACAGCTGTGGTCACATGTGTACAAACACAGGTGTTAATGGTGCCCAAAACCATGGACTGTTACTGTATTAAGATCTCTGTAATACCTATTACATAGGATATCTTATTTTCTGTTAATAATTATGTTTGTTGGGTTTTTTCCCTTGATTTTCTGTAGTTGCACAGAAAAGTTCATTCACCTTAAAAAAAGCCTTTTTTATTTTTAATTTTCAGGGTATCTAACTTGTATCAATTTCTTTGTGAGAACTGTAAATCCATTTTTATTATTCCCGAAAGGGAGAATATTTTCTGTTTGTCTTCCTGGAACTATATATAGTGGGTTTGGGGGTGCTTTATGTTGTAATTTTTTTATTTGTATCTATCCCTAATATAGCAAGCTGAAACAGAGAACTATGACCAGCTATTTTTTGCCCTATATAACGTATTTAAAATAACCCAGAGCCTTTAATAAGGCCTCACAATGTATTTGGGAAACTACATGGATATATTTTTCAGCAGCTGCAATATACGGTGTAACCATCTGGGTTATTGACTGGTAGATTCAGCACGTAAGTTCAAACAGTTGATTTTATCTTTGATTTTTCGTATTACTGTTTGCAAAGGTGTTCTTTTAAACAATTTTCTTCAAATGTTTTTTGAACATAGAAAGTTGCTTTTCCTATGTGAAACCTTATCTAGCTCATTTATTTTTATACCAGGACACACACTTTTTCCTGGTGTCTTACTTTAGTCTTTTCTGTTTGTTTTTCTTGTCACTTGATTAATGCATTACACTGTGTTATTTACTTAAGTCTGCAGTTTTGGAGGCTTTTCATGGATTATATCTCTGCTCCTACTCTCTATCTTTTTTCTGTGAAAGAGGAAAACAAATAAATTTTTCATCCTTTTTTTCCCATTGAGATGGCACTACTTGAGCCTGAGTTTGTAGGGGATTACAGAGTATGATAATAAGTTGTTAATTGCATTATTGTGGTTGTCTTCAAAGACCACTGGTGCAGTATTTGAAAATCCTTCAGAAAGCTTATTAAGAACCTTTATATGCCTTTGACTCTAACTTGAGTGCTTTTTAAAGATTAGTGGCCACTTCTGTCTTCTTGATCTTGTTGGGTTGAGAGGCCTACAAAGAGTAACTTGAATGTCTGTGATTTTGCTGGTTTACACAAATCACTGAAATCATAGCTGAGGCATTTTATGTGAGGCATAAACAAAATTTAGAACCGTGTTATATATAAACCCAAGCAGTGTATCCTTTTTTTTTCCCTTCTCCTTATACTGTATTTTGTTATGGTAAGAGGAAAAACACATTTCAGTAGTTCTTGGATGTTTGCAAAGCACCATTTTTTTCCGCCATAACTTAAATACTTGCAGAATTTTTTGGGAATAACTTTTAATTCTTTTGGTATTACCCATCTAGCTTTTCCTTTAAGTGACTGTGGACATAAATCCTTATTTCATTACCGTTTTAATAATAGACCTATGTGGCCAAAGAAGTTTCCCAAATTGTATAGGAAATAAAATATTCCCATGGTATGAACATAACCTGGAAATTCTTTTTTACTGTGTTTGACAAACATCACTGTTTCCACCCTTAGTAACCTTCAAACCTGGCTTGAGCTGTTACCTTGTTGTCTCATACATTAAGCAAAATTAGCCTGAATGACTACAAGTGAAAATAATTCTGTGTGTAAATTTGCACAGGGGACACTGGAGGGGAGATCATGGTTAAAAGGTGAAGAGAGAGTAACTAGTTCCCCATTCCAGCCCTTCAGTCAGCTAGAGCTGCTATCTGCCAACCCTTCCGAAATATTTCAATCCATAGCCAATGTTTGTAGTGATTTAATTGTCTTCCTTGTTGGCAGGGAGTGTGCTACAGCACACAATAATTATCTGAGACAACAGAAGGAAGTGGACACAGACACTGATTTCCATATCAAGAGCTGATCCTGCAGCTCAAGTCGATGTGGGCTCCTTTTTGCCACTGCCTCTGTTTGTATGTAAAAACAGAACCAAAACAAAACAAGCAATTAAGATCCTCAGCTGTTTTAACGAACAGTATCATAAGCATATATTTGACCTGGGAACCTATTAATTAATCATACGTGTGGTGAAACTGTGTAGATAGGGAAAATAGAAAAGGACTTGGAGGAGTTTGGATTTTCATTGAGGTTTTTATACTTATAACTAAAGTAAGAATGTAGATGGTAAGCTCTTAGCAGTAGGAGATGTCCTCATGTGCAGTCACAAATCAGTTTTGAAATTTTGGGTTATATAATTATTATATAATGGTGTAGGCTCATCTTTATTTCCAGGATTAAAGTGATTCTGACTGCTCTTGGTTTTCAATCTGCACTGCGATGTAACAAACAGATCTGTAAAGCTATTTGACAGAGATCTCTTTAGAGCAGAAAGGTGCTATGTAATAAGTGCTGCTATTGTTAGTAAGTATGTGCAAGACAGTGTGTGTCAAGGCATCCTGAAATCTCTGTGCCACAGCTCAGCCTCACTTCTGAAATGAGGAGCCCAGAGGGTGGCAGTGAAGGCAAAGTTATCGGGCTTTGTCCAGGCATTTCTCGCAAAGATGAGCCATGCTGAAAAGTAGAGACATTTTAGAACTCACCAGGCTAAAAAGAAACTGGCTGAGGGGAAAAGAGAGTCTTTTTTTTGTGTGTCCGGCTGCCTGAGAAAAGAGAGACACACAAGAAACCAAGATCTGAGATTGTGATAATCACTGTGGTGGTTTTTGCAGGGACAGATCTCATTTTAGTCATTTCTTAGCCCTAAAGAGAGTCAAAGTGGTTCAGAATAATGTACTGGGAGCTGATTGTAGTTACCATAGCTGATCCCAGCTGATGGGCAAGTATTATGGCTATTTCATGATTCATACACTTAAAAAGTTATTAAAGGACAAAAAAGTCTTCAAATCCAGACTCAGCTGAAGAGGTATCTGGATTTCAGTTAGATCTCTCTCACTTGCATGTGCTTGGCATGATCTTGGTTTCTTATATCATGATGCTTAAGATTGTGTGTTATTATTCTGACATCCTATTACAGTAACAAAGGTTTATGGATTATTTTACGATGCCTTTTATTTTGCATCCATTTCACTGAAACACTGTTCTTGTAATTTATCATTAGCAACTGTTATTTGTATCAAAATAAGATTAATTAAAATTCCTTTTAAAAGTAAGTCTGCCTTTTTAAAACAGTGACTGTTAAGTAATTGATATTAGCTAATTGTCTGGATTTGAAATCAAGGTGATCTGTGGACAGAAGATTCACAGTGCCTCTAATAATTGTAAAATCCTATAGAACATCTGAGTCAGAGTGACTGAAAGGTATGTACACTTGAAGTCAATTATTTTTGATGAGTACTGAGTGCTCTAAAAACCATTTCTGGTCAACTTTTATAACAGTTTCAGCTCCTTGTGCTTTAGTCAGAGTGTGACTGTAACCGTATCCATCCCTGAAACGAAAGAAATATTCCCACTTGTGGGATCTGTCTGTAGCAGAAAGTTAGCGTTGTTTTGTGGACTGGCTTAGATTCACATTATATGTATCTAATTTATATACACAAGGTGGCAGTGCTTCGTTTGCAGGTGATAGGATAGTAAGGGATGGAATTAGATCCCGTAAAATTTCTCCCTCTACCCAGTATATCTGCACACAGTATGTTACTGTTGTTATAGTCTTACACCACAAATGGGAACAACTACATTAACAGAAGTATAAGAATTTGCAGATTCTGTATATCTGGAATGTTTCTGTCTATGTTATTATTTAGAAATATTAAGCATTAAAATAAATGCATCTCTGAAGGCTTAACATTTCAACCTTGAAATATTTACACTACATAAAAACTTCTGAAAAACACAGTATTAAAGAAGGTCATAAAGACAGCAAACTGACATAATTACTGTCATTTCAGTCTAAATTGATGCCTGCATATTAGTTGCTTGGGACTCTGTTTAGTGTACAGTTCAGAGATCTTGGTGTTGCTGATTCTTTGATGTTATTGGAAATATCTTAATTCTTAAGCTAAACAAGTTAACCCTCATCTAGAGGCCATTCAAGTGAGATACAAATACCTAATTCAAAAATCCTTTCCATATTGCTGGGCTGGTGTTCCTACCATGAGCATGTCATGTGCTTGTAACTGTGGCATACAATGGGATGGAATCTTTGCCACCCAAGATCCATCCCTTGCAATTTTTTAACTGTAACCAGAAGTCAAGAAACCTGCAATAGGAAAATTCCATTAGGAATCAGGTCATTTACATTCTGCACTATTTGCAATTTTGAAAGGTTCATAAAATCTTACTTTGCAAGATTCATATGTGTAAGCAACATGTTTGTAAGAAACAAATACTTCTGAAACTTCTTTGCAAGGTGCAGGTTTAAAATGAATTTGGTGCTGGCTGAAATAAAAGTTAAAGGTGTGGATACAGATGCGTTACTTGTTTCTATAGCTGTGATGGTCACTGTCCTGTTCGACTGCATTGGGCACCTGCTGTGCTGAAATACATGACTGGTGACAGGAGTTAGTTTGTCGTTAGGTCTATAATAGACGGATGTAATCTCAGGAAAGGGTGTTGTGTTGGGTTTCCTGTGACATGCAGCTTGTACTCTTGATGATCTGCAACTTTTGCTGATGGCTCCACGTAACACAGACACATTTCACACTGATCTTGTCTCCTTGCTGTCCCAGTCCCCATCACAGAGGTTGGGTTTATTCAGTAGGTTAGCAGGGGTGGAGGGAGCTTGAACGCGCTCAGACCTTGTTTCATGATGATGCTGAACAAAATGGTATCTTGAGGTGCCTGTGGTACAGGGAATAATTCTGCCACAGACACACAAACAAGTCAAACAAAAACAGGGATCACCTTAAAAGGAGTGGAGGAGGGAGACTCAGGGCCTGCGAGCTCTGCTTACTGGTACTCCCCTTGGTTTTGTTATGACAGAAATAAGCAGAGCTACTGTCATTTTCTCAACAAAAAGTAAATACCAAACAGAAGCTTTGCCAGATACATGAAGGATTCATCCTGATGCCAGAAGGAAATAGCAAGTGAACTCTTTTCTGACACCAGGATTAAGCCCAAAATCACTGAAATCAAAAAAGGCACAGTTATTAATGGAGTGCCTTGCTGAAAACTTCATGCAATTGTGTAACTAGCTAGAATGTGGATATGAAGTCTGGCCTTAGATTTCATGGCACAATGTGGTCATTTTTTATTTGTTTTAGAGGAAACTGATATATTATCTTTGAGTGGTTAAAAAATGCCAATTCGTGCAGTTCATGGCCTCAAGCAAGCTTGAGACTCAGCCTGCCATATCACCACCTTTATGTTTCCCAGTATGTCCAAGGCCAACGTTAACTAGAACACATCTCCATAAGAACATTGGGATGCTAACTGGTACGGGAAGCACCTTGAGATCTTGTCAGCACTTTGAAGTAATTAGTAGAAGAGGTAATTAAGCCTGTCATCAAGCCACTTTGAGGGCCTAATAATGTTTAAGGCCACTATGCAATGAATCTTTACCTGGAGTTACAGATTTCAAACTACATACCATGGCAAAGAATTTTACTTTTTTGACTTCTGCAGAAATGCAATTTTTCTTCCCTGGGGAAGGTCATTCTCTCTAAACCAAGCTCGTTCTACGTACGTGATGCTGAAAGTACCAGACAAAAATTGAAATTAGAGCAACAGGTAGAGAAACTCATCTTTTGATCCAATGTGAACACACTGCCAGTGCTTTGTGAATTGCTTTGGATGCCCATTTACCTCCTCATGGAATTCCAGTCCTGCAATTAGGAAACAAGTTTTCAGTCCTCCTGTGAATGTTGGGATCTAAAGGCAAATAATAACTCAATTTGACCAATACCTGTTGGAGAACTGGGTCTGTGTGAACTGTTGTGGTGCTGCTTCTAAGGTACAGGCAAAGTAGTAAGAGTATAAAGACTTTTCTCTAGATGATAATTTGAATTTATAAAATGTTACAGGACTATGTCTAGCCATGGGTAACAAACTCCTTTATGTATTCTGCCAATAATCCAGGAAATACTTGGAGCTTCCATGGGAAACTTGAAAACTAGTAATTCAATCAGAACTAAGAGAATGAGAGCATAATCTTTTCCAATCATGTTTGTCAGTGTAACCTGTGATAGCATACAGAGAAAGTAAGGTGTCCTCTAAACACAGTATTCCTAAAATTCAGAATGGGGTTATGCTGTTTCAGAGATTTCTTCTTCTTACAGTTTTTCTAATTTGCTGCCAAAACAGTAAATGTGTTGGTAGCCAGAGAAGTTCTGAGCCCAGCAGATGTCAGAACAACTCAGCAATAGTATCTGATTTGAATTAACCTCTTAGTGCGTGAAACCTTGTGTTGCGTGGTTGGGCATGTGTGCTCCAGCTGATCAGCTTGCTCTGCTGTCTGCATTGCTCACCTGTCCAGAAAAGGGCCAAGTAAACTTACCTCTTACTGCTGTTCCTTCTGTGATTTCTCAAAGTTCTGCATATGGAATATATGTAACATTTTCTCCCCCCCAGTTTGTATCAGGCACACTCACGAGTTACTTTGCATTTCCTCCCTATTTCCTGGGGAGTGAGGAATTGTGCCTGGGTTACTGTTACACAGAAATGACTCTTGCGCTGGAGGAGTTGGCAATTCCAACTCTATCTGACCTGGTTTAAGTGATTGCTAAATTTTAAAATTAAGATTAATATGTTAACACTGTCCTTTCCTTGAATAGCTTCAACTATCCGTAGTGTTCATTACTTTAATGCAATATAATATTACTACAGGAAAGTAGGAAAACATAGATCTGCAGTAAGTTGATTTCCTAGGTGTTTTTTTAAAATATTTTATTAATTACTGTTTGCTAAAAAACTATGGAATTACAGTTATGTCTGAAGATTTATGAATACATCACAGAATTCTTGCTTGAACTCTCCAGAGAGGAAAAAATACAACACATGAACATTTCCTTGGCTTTTTAAATAAGTAAATTTTTAATTAACTACATATTTTCTAATGGTTTAGACAGCTACACCCTTGTGGGTCCAGCTGGGTCAGTTTAAGAACTCATTGGATGCTGTTCCTGGTTGTCCTGCAGCAGAACAGCCACTGCCACAGCTGAGATGCCATCATGGAATCAGGTGTCTATTTCTCTTTTCTTTCAGTGCAGAGATAGCTGAGGCTTGTTGGGAAGACATCTAAACTTAGACTGTAAAGATTTGGGATATTCACATCAATGAACTGAAGAACTCAGCTAGAAGATGATATGAACCACTGGGTTTGTTAAATGCTTCAGAAAAATTAGGAAGAAAAAAACAGCAAACTCAAAAAGAAGTTCAGTTAAAATCATTCTACTTGTTCTTAAGTTTTTTTCTGTTGTTCTGAGTGGCAATTTATTACTTTTTAGCAAGTAGATAGTTTCTGGAGTAGCCAATGAAACGATAATTTCTGCCTGTGCAAGTTCAGGCAGGTAACACTGAGTCAGTTTCCTTTACGAAACTGCAAACAGTGCAGTGATACAAAAAGTATAAATAATTGCCAGTAGTCTGAGAGCTTGACAAAATCAGAACCTTCTCTAGGAGACACAGGACCCTGAGACAGGAGAGAGTGAAAACAGTGTCTTCCCTTATATCTGAATGTGTTTGTAGTTACTCTGTTACAAAATTTCCAACTACTTAAAACTATGGTGGATTCGTGCTACAGTTTGAAAGGGCACAAGGTATCCTGGTATTCTGTCTAGACAGATCCATTAAGATTACAAGAAAAGTTACCCTGTTAAGTCTCTTCAGAATTGAATATTAGGTGAAGTTCAGATGTTATTAGGTGGTATTAAAGTCTGCATTTAGAGAAAATAATTGGCAGTCTGCTAAGATCATGACACACAGAAACAGTGATCTTTCAACTTCGAATAAATATATTTTCTAGCATCTTGTGTGATTTAAAAAGAGGTAATTGTACTTGATACAAAGCATAGGGAGTATCATCAAGCTTTTTTCTGTTGCATTCTCCAAGCAGTACCAGTAACTGAAGTGCTACAGACAGCCTTATGGAAAGGAATTCATTATCATTTTATGAAAAGCTGCCAAAATTTGGCTTTAAGCTGGTTTGATTTTTTTTTTTTTTTTGGGGGGGGGGGGGGGTGATTTGTGGGGTTTTTTTTTTTTTTGTGTTTGGGGTTTTTTTCATTGCTCAGTACATTCCCCTGAGTTTAAAGTGAATTTTTAAAGAACCTTGGCATTCTTACCAAGATTCAGATCATGGCAAATCAAGATTTTTTTTTTTAGATTTTAGTATGCATGGAGGCTTTTTTGCCTAAGCTAAAATTTGTATACTAAAAATTTCTGATAAGGTATTATGTATGAAGTGTAGCAGATTCATGTACAGGCTTTTCTGTGATGTTGCCCTTTGGGTGAGACCTGAGAACTGCAGCATTCAGCTATTGCTCACATTCTTTAATGCCTCTTCTCTATAGCATTTGTCTAAAAAGACATTGAGCTTGGTATTTTCTTTCATCAGTTTTGCTGACTTCAGCAGAATTAAATTAATGTAACAGATCTACCAACTTGCTCTAATTCTTAAAGAGAATTGGACCCCAAATCAATTCCAAAGATACATGAATTATGATGAGTACTGGATTTTATTTTTTTCCCCTATGATTATCTTGGCTCTTCTTCTGCTCTATCATCATTTTATATAAGCAGGAATTCTCTACAAATTTGAATGTCCTTCAGCAGCAGAGGAGAAGTGTCAGATCTGATGATAGGACTGTTTTGCAGAAAGCTTCTTTATGTCCTAAAAAGACTTCACTTCTTTTACTGTCTAATGGAAGAAATTACCCCTCTGTGTAAATCTCATTCATCTCATATAAGTTTAGATCATAACTCATAGCAATACGACTGTTCCCATGAATAGGACTGAGGATATTTATCAAAACTTTTAAAGAGATTTTATGTTTTCACGGTACCGAGCCTTTACCAATATTTAATCACTGCCTGTTTACAGCTCAGTAGAGAAATAGATCTATACAGTATGTTTCCACTTTGTAAAGAAGAAAATGAGGCAAAGGTTTCGCTCTTTTCATGAAGTTATGACGACAGACCCTTGATCAAGTCCATTCTCAGTTCATGTGACTCATTGATCATGGTCTGCAGTGTCGTTTAAAGAAAGGATGGTATCTAAAGCTATACATTAATGAATAGCTGGTAGAGGTTAGGGATTTTTTCTGGATTAGAAAAGAAGTAAGAGGTGCAAAGGGGATTGAAATGGTAAATCTCAATAGATAAGATTAGCTGTCTATGTGCAAAGCTCAGTGAAGTGTATGTCAGCCCCTGTGGTATGAAAATCAAGCAGTGAATGTGGTGAAATATTCTTCCATATGCATGCAGCCCTTGTTCAGATCAAGAAGTACAGAGCTGTATAAACACGGTATTTTGTTTTCAAAATATCATGTGAAGTTTTTTTCATTTTTATGGAAGTATTTTAAAGTTTATCCAAGAATTCTAAAGGGACACTCTAAAGAATAGTTTTGGAAAGTTAGAACACAGCAGTACCATTCCCATTTCTTACTTTTGCTCTTAAACTTGGAAGCTTTTTTTGAAAAAAGAGGGCTATTTGTACTTTTACTTCATACATACAAATCCTAATGGGAGAGCACAAGACTACTTAAAAGAAGGTTCAGCCAGAACACACGTTCAACATCTGGATGTCACCACACCCTCTCTGTACACTGCTGAGACAGGTGTCTTGTTAGAATTCACAAGGATTTGCTTATGTGCACAGAAAAAAAAATGTGATTTGTAACCTCCTGACCTTGTCTGTAGCTACTGTGCAGTCATTATTTTCTAAATCTGCACATTTTTGCACATGCATGTAAGTAACATTATGAGTTACCTCTACACTTGTCACAGGAAAAGCCACCGTGACATTAACCATGTGAAGAAGAAACATGTACGTAAGCGATTCTTGTTCTACACTAGTCATGGAATCACAGGATGGGTTGGAAGGCACCTTAATGATCATGCCATTCCAACCACCTGCCATGGGCAGGGACACTTTCCACTACACCAGGCTGCTCCAAGCCTGGCTTTGAACACTCCAAGCCATTGACCTCTATAGGAGAGTATTCAACAGTACCATAGTGGGAATGCAAATATTTTGCCAAAAGCACCACTGGAACAGTTCAGGAAGGAAGCCATCATTTGTTTTTGTAATACACAACAATGCTTGCTAAGAAGTATGCATTGTCTTGCTGGTAGTTAACAGTTCCTTAGTTTTGCTTATGACAGTAGACAGGTTGCCACAATGGATGTAGGGAGCTGTATGGAAGTGCTGTATCAGGTGGGTCTTTTCATCTCAAATCTG
>JAOXXN010000379.1:303411-316913 GCA_026770055.1 Myrmophylax atrothorax
GAATTCCAAAATATTTCAGAGTTCTTAAAAAAATAAGAGATACCATTTAGTTGTCTTTCAGAGTTTAGCATAATCAGCTGTGGAAAATCAGATTTACGAGGGATTTGGGTAAGATTATTTTTCCTAGTTGTTTATTTATGTTAAATCTGTTATGGTACCTGGTTCCTCCAAGCTAGAAAGGGACCAAAGGCCACCTGGAATACGACTACATGTGAAAGTCAGATAGTGGAATTAAACAGTTTTCTAAATCTCTCCTTTCTTGGCTTAATTGCTTGCTGGATTTACATGCAGTCAGGGTAACAGCAAGCATTTAATTTTAGATAAGACAGCTAATAAATATTTGAAAATAGATATTTATTGCTGAAAGACAGGGCATAATAGCTTAAGCGCCGAGCAGGTTCATTTATCTGTGTAGCGCTCTGACTCGAGCCTCCATGCACCTGACTCACTCAGGCAGACACTGTGGGACTTGCCTGCCCTCACCTCTGTTATTTGTGAGCTCCAACATGAAAAAAAAAGCTAATCTGTTTTCCTGTGCTGTAAGTGGCAAAACTGTTTCGCAAACCTAATTTTAAATTACATTGATTTTCCTTAAGAATACCTGCCTGCTAATCACAAGTTAATGACTGCTCTGAGATAATTGCTGTTAACTTGTATAACTAGTGACACTTTGCATGTTGGCTCCAGACAAGAAGTGCTTTTCAAATTCTTTTTGTGTTTTTGTTTAAAAGTCTTACCCTGTTTGTGGTTAATGTTACCCTAGCTCTGTGGTTAATATTGTTTCTTTTTTAGATGTAGTTCTTGGTGTTAAAATTAAAAACCATTTTAAAATACATATTTTGAATGTGATTCTAATGTTAAAATGACAGTAAAAAGTGTCTTCCAGGGTAACTGAAAGATGAGTAAAAATCATAGATCTTAGTAGTATAAAGTAATAGAAAACAAATATATTGAGAGATACTGTTCATAATGCAGATAGAATGAACAATGAAAGAGAATCCTGAAACAAGAATATGTATCCGTCAGTGTATAAAGTTCATAATTTATCGTTACGCGGTTTTACAAGGGTTTATAGATCTCTCAGTAAAATGTTAGTATTTTCATTATTTTAGCCTTTAAATTATTCCTTCTGAGTACAGAAAGCCTCAGATTACATAAATTTCTTAAGACTGTCTATGCTTTTGTGGTGAGAGGTTTGGTTTTGTTACGGGAGAGACTTGGTTATTATGTTGCATTATTGCCTTCCATTGGAATATTTAAGTCATCAAACCAACGACTGAATTATTTTATGTGCAGCTACTGTTTCCTGCCTGAATTTAACCTTTGAAATGCCAACTTCTGAGCAGCATTATATATTTCTTTATGGAAGGTTTCTGATTTCTATGGCCTGTTTTAATGTTCCTGTTCTTTCCAAGCTCTCTCTTGCTTCCCAGTAGTGCTCTTTGTTATGTTTTGAGGGGCAGGAAGGTCTGTTCACTTTACTGCTTGGAGACAAATGTGTGGCAGTCAAATGCAAAGACATGTGAACAGTCTGATGTTCACTTTGAATCTTACCGAGGTAGTATGTTAATGTTTGGCGTTTTTCACACCTCTGTCATGACTGAAACTCACTCCCTCACATTGCAAACTCGTGACCAGTATGTGGCAACTCCAATTAGCTTTGCTTGGGTCTGAGGAGCCTCTCAGACTGTAACGAGGTCTCCCAGGACCACTTACACCACAAACACTGTACTCATATTTTCTCATTAGGTCCTTTCAGTTGCCACAAATACAATTTTCCAATGTTTTTAGGTTTAGACCAAAACCATAAAAGCTGTGTGTACATATATATAAAATACAATTATTTTCTGTAACTCGAGGGTCTTAGTTATCTTTTCTTACAGGTAGAAATATGCAGTTTATTTCATTAACCTTATGGTTTCCTTTAAGTTAAAGAATGTAGGTTTCTGTTGGCTAGAAGAAAAAAATTAAAGAGTTTTGAATTACTTTTTCTAGTTTGTTGGAGCTTTATTTTTGAGCCCTTACATTTTGCATTATACCATGGAAAGCTGTAAAATTTGACTGTGATAAATCATTGCAGAAATTTATATGTGGGAAGTTATCAAGAAAATGGGCCTAAATTTGACATTGTCAGTAGACATATCTATGCAGTTCTGTTACTTTTGAAGAGTCTTGTTGGCAGAGGAGCTTTGTGCCACTAAACCTTCGTGTATTTCAGTAAGTTTTTGGTCATGTGTACAGAGCAGGTGGGAAGAGCAGTGCACATACGTATGTGTTAGTAGGCAGATTTCCGTGATTTCTGTAACCCAGACAGAGAGTTTTCTCCTGATATTAATTGCTCAAAGTTGAGCAACATTATAGTTGCATCATTTTCATGTTGAGATTCGCTTAGCTTTTTAAGTAGAGAGACATCTTTAGAAATTGCAGCCGTGAGAGGCAATCTGAACTTGGTTAGTCCCTGAACATGACGAGTTTTGGGATGCGCAGTGTTGGTGTGTTCAACATCACAGTGCTCAGCAAGCTCCACTTACCTTACAAACTTCTGTGGTCTTGTAACTGCGTTTTGAATTAATAGTATGTAGGTATGTTATTAGTTATATTCTTGGTTTCTTAATTTTTGCTTGATTGGCTTGTTTGTGTGAAATCAATTTGTGCTCTTTGCCTTTTTCTCGCTCCCAATTGCACTGTAAATTTCTCAGTGTATGATATTAATTTCTTACTTTTAGAATCAAATGCAATAAAACTGAATTGCCTATCAGTCTATCAGAGAACAGCATTCATAAAATATTGAGTAAATCTAGGGAATTCTTGGCATTAGCATTTGTTAGATAATATTTTCAGGTTTAATGAATAACCAGTTTCTTCCTGAAATATTTCATGTTCTCTGTTTTGATATTTTAATGCATTAGATGGTTATAAATGATACCCATTTACAAAGTAAGAAGTGAAAAGATTTTAACTTCAGCCATCTCTGATCCAGACATGTATATTATCAAAGCTCTAATTATAGTTTTAGTTCTTTATTCCTTGGCTAGTGAGCCCTAGTCTCATTTTTGGTAATAGGTTATTTTCAGTGTGGGAGTCTCTTATCTTCCTGGAAGATTGTTCCTATTTTAATACATTTCATACAGCTGATAAAAGTCTGTTCAGTAATCTTGAGTCAATAGATTTGGAAGGTTCTTTCCTTAGCCTTGGCGCACAGCTTTTTCCAGCATGTCCATGTTACTCTCCAGCTTCCGTGGGGCTCAGTTTTCTGGTTTGCTCCCTTCTGTAATTTGCCACTGCTTCAGATAATAACTTTACTTCTTTTATTTACCAGTACAGTGCTGATTTTTTGGGTTTTTTTTTAGGTTAGGCTTCTTCATTGTCTAATTCAGCAACATTATAAATACTTCTGAAGGTCTGACATGATTTTGATGGATTATTACAGCAGAATTAAGATGATCCTTGCTTTCTAGAAAAGGTTAATTTCATTTTGTTCTGTTAACCTTTTTCTTTGCTGTCATGTTTAACAAAGATTAAAAGGTAAAAGGAATAAATACACAACTGGTCTTACTTTTCCTTGTGTTGTAAAGAGGTCAGCTGTTACCAGCAATTATGTGTTGCCTGACCCTCTGCAGAGCAGAGGCTGACGAGGCCATGAAAAGGTGTTTCTCCTGTGTCTGCAGGTTGATTTACTTGGGGTGAGCTGTAGAAAGGATCAGAGGAATTAAAACTGGAATTAGATTGACTTATGCAAGGTATCTAAAGCACATGAAAACCTCTATAAGTTCAGTAGTTCAGCTATATATGTTTTTTTTCTTTTTTCCCCAAGCCAGATGTCATTACCTCATTTTTTTAGATTTTAGGTGATTTTCATATTTTCAAGAAAGAGAAAGAAATGAGACAGTCAGAGTTACATTTTTTGCCTTTTATCTTTTTTCCCCCTGTTTAATGAAGATAGCTGAAGACTGTGAAGGTTTTCTTCTCCCAGTAGGAGGAAGTGAACAGTATTTCATTTAGACTCCAGGATGTCGCTGAGAACAGGGCTGGAGTCACTCAAGTCCCTTGAAAAAACTTTAACCCTTAGAGCTGGCACTACCAGGAAGGATTAAAGGATACAATTATAAAGGCCACACAGTCAAATACTTTTGTGTAACTGAAGTTGTAGAGAAAATTAGGTAGTCTTTTATGTCATCTTTACTGTCTTTTGGTGGTATTTTTAGACACTGCTATACTGCAGTATAACTTTTGTTAAATTAATTGTCTCTCAGTAAGTAAAAATTGCCAAAAATAATTTGAAAACTTTTAGAACCATTAGCTAAAATTTTAAAAACATTTTCTAGGTTCAGAATTTTTTTCCAAAGTAAATGTTTCATGGTGTCATTACTCAGCCAAATTATTTATGTGATAAGAGTTAATAAAAGCTTCTTTTAAGCTCAATATTAACTTATCAATTATATCTTATTTGCTGAAATGTCTAATGAAAATACTGCTAGTAAAATACATTATGATTTTCTGATATTCCTATTACTAATTAGCAATAAAATATTATTATTATTATTATTATGAAGTATTTTTTCTGGAATAAATAATAACAAACATTTCCTCATGGGTTAGTTATCTCAATAAGCCAGTTAACAAAGATGAGTTTGTTCTTCAAAACTATGTCTTACAGGAACAGAAGCTTTTCCTGTACACAGAATGTGTTAAATGCTCTAAATCTTGATCTGTTTTTCAGGAAAATAAAATCTGATGAAAATGTATAGTTCTAAGGTTACATTAAAAAACATAGTTCTGTTGTAATTTCTGAGAGGAAAAATGTCATGTTTGCTGATTTTCTTAGCAGAGAAGTTGGGGGTTTAAGCGAGTACAGAATCTGAGGGTTCACCCTGTTTTTCTTCCATGTCAGAAGTCACTGTGCTAAATCCTACTTTCCTTTCTTTGTGTGTCCATAAAGTAAGGCAACCTTTTCCCAATGACAAGCATTGCAAAAAAAAAAATCTAAATATTAGGCTCTCACAGTTGTCAAGGGTTGAAGATTTATAACAATTTTAAAGGAACTATGATTAAGGTACTCTGTCAGATGGGAGCTGTTTTATTAGCAGTAGTGAATTTTCATTATATATTTTAGAAGGAGGAAGCAGAGAGGGTGCAAATATATACGAAGGGCTGTTGTTCAGTTATTGTCTTATTCTAAGCTGTCAGAATTAGGGGGCTGCTTTTAAAACCTAAAATTGGCACCATGAACAGTTAAATCAGACTGGGAGATGATCTATTGGTGGTGGTAAGTGGAAGAAAAAGGTCCCTGAGGATGTAGGTGTATTTTTCAAAGTATGACAAATTCAGAAATACCTATTTTCTTAGAAATTGGCAAGTAATTTAATTTTGTGTACTGTACCAGGGTTGATTTAAGAGTCAGAGTAGGTGATTGGGTAATTGACCTGAAAATTAAAGTTGAATATATTGGATCAAAAGAAATTCTTACAATTTATCCAGTAAAATACACTTTTTAAAATGTCTCTATGTAGAAAATAGCACAATAGTCAAGCCAGGTGATCCAGTGAGCCGCTGATCTACATTAGGGGGACTGAAAATACATGTTATTCTGTGATTTTTTTACTGCTATGCTATAAACAGTGCAGTTGGAAACACAGCATTAACATAGGCTTGGCCACAAGTACATAATAAGCTCATATTTTATTTCATTCATTAATTCATATTAATTTTCTTGCTTACAAGAAATCAAACAACAGGATTAACATAAACTATATGTTTCATTGCTTATTCATCACAGTTGTGATAAGGCAAATGAATGAGTTGTCTTGTCATTATTCAAGCTTCTCTCTAGCAGTGTATTGGAACACTAAGAGCATTTCATGGCCTGGTGAATGCTGACTCATGCAGTAATCACGGAAGAAATACAAACATGAATTTAAAATTACATTTTCTTGTATTTTGTCCTCATTGCAGTGCATTTATAGTTCTCCCCTAGAAAAAAACTCTTAAAGCTTAACATTTCCAATAGAAACTTTCTGAAGTTATACAGTATTAAAGTAATGGAAATTCACATTTGAGTAATGTTCCAGAAGACTTGTCTGCATGCATTTCAAGCAACTCATATATTCAAAGACTTATGGGAATATTCATATAAAGCCATTCAGTTTAAAATGCTGTTTTTCTGTTTACACATGTGTGTTTTCAGTAAAATGTTTGCAGCAATTTACAAAATAAAGAAATTGAGCTGCACCAAATTACACCCAGGATTGTGCTCTTGCCATTTAAACATGATATATTGTCTTTCAACAGTAATTTTACTGTATGTGTCTTCCAGATGTGTGGAGGTGATTGCCAGAGAGGGACGGAACCTCAAAGAACTGTACTTGGTATCCTGTAAGATCACTGACAATGGTATGTAATTTACCTGTATTTTTATTTTTGTGAAGGTTTAGCTGGAGTTCACAGGGACTCTTACAGGAAGTGTTGAAAATGTAGGGATGAAAATTTTCAAGCCTTTATCCCTAAAAGGAGGAAATGTACAAAAAGTGGTTGATGTGCTTAAAAATAGCTGTGTTTAGAAGTGTGACAGTCAGTGTATGTGTTTGCTGCAAATTATCCTTATAGAGTCCCCTTGGAATTGAGCTGGAGACCAGAAGAGCCTTTGAGAGAAAATCAAAAAATACATATGCATTTCTAGATGCTGTAAAAGCTTAACTAAGCAAGTAAGAATGTGGATTGATTACCTGCTGTAGGCCATAAAATTTGAATGAGCTTGATGATCCCTTAAAAGTGCTGTTATGATAAAATAGAGAGGAGCACCTCAGGAATGAGACATCCTGTCTGATAGGCCACGTAGAGGGACAGATTCTGTATTTAGAATAGGAAAACTTCTTGGAAGGTACTTATGCTCAGAAAGGCTGCTTTGTTTTACCTTAGTTTGGTTTTTTCAAGTTCAGATCTTGACCTCAAAATAAGAAACTTATTTTTGCTATAAGACCAAATTCTCCAATGTCTGTCCCCTCCCTGCATGCCTTAATTTTACTAGGATTACAAACTGTGTCTTTGAGATGTTCTGTCAGGTTTCCTGATCATTTCGTTTCTCATTCACTTTTTTTTTCATTAGTAATATTTTAACTTTATACTCTGTATCTTTTAATAAAGAATTATTAAGTCAAAGTGGTAAATTACCTTTCCAGTGACCACAAACTCATTCTTTTATTTTCCTCTCCACATTTTGCACCTCACTGGGGTTTGCACTGTGAGGAATGAAGGTGCTTCTTGCCATTGCTGTGGTGTGAGAGGTGCAAGACCCAGTCAGAAGAGAGACTTGTCCGTTCTTCTGTCTGTGTGTTAGAGATCCACCAGCCCTTCTGTTGTCCCTTCTGACTTGAACAACCCATGCAGAAAGAATTATCATGGGAACAGTGAAATCCACATCTTGAGGATCAGTAATTTCTCAGACTGATTTCACCCTTCATTCACTGCAGTTACTGGGAGAGAAACAGGATTTCTCCCAAAAGTAAGGGAACAATGAAACTGAAGTGAAGAAACTGAGGATAGGGAAAGCTTTGCTTGTGAAAGAATGAAGAGAGAGGAAAGGAAGTGTCTGTGGCTGGATGAAAAGTAGGGAGCCTGTTCCAAGAAATGAATGAATGGAGAATATATGTATCATTTGGCTGATTAGCTTGTCCAACCTGAGCTTCTGTTGCCTTCTCTGTGCCGAGGCTCACCTGTCACTGATGGTTTCTGCGGTCACTCAGCATCACTGGGACTTTGAGAACATTTCCTGTTGATAGAGTTGGTACAGTTCTTACTATTTGCTTAAAAATTTTGCTCTTTTTGCTGTTGAAGGATCAGTAAGACATCCAGCAGAACAGCAGTGATACCAACTGATTTTCGATACGTTATTGATTAATTGATTAGGATTGTAATCTTCAGCATTTCTCAGCATGTCAGCCTGACAAATAAATTCTGCTTCTGATATCTGAACTGAAAATGCAAGACAAACTGCAACAAAGTAGCATTTATAAGCATAATTTATGGTTTCTAAGGAAGTAGAAACTTTGCCTTAGGTTAATAATGTGATAGCCAGTGAATATTAATTAGGTTCACAAGAGTGTTGGAGGGCAGAGCCACACATCACCCGTTTCCTTCCTTCCTTTTTTATTTATTTTTTGGTACTTTAGTTAAAGACCTTTCCCAAATCAGTTTGTGGTGCTGTTAAGTTAAAAAAGTGAGGCATTTATGGTGCTGCAAGCTCAGTTTGTTGTTGAAATTCCTTTATCAAAGAACCCTCTCTCAGAGGGAGAAGAGCAGCCCTTCTCCTCCTCAGAGGCTTTTCAAGCCCTCCTGTCCTTTGCACATTTGTATTTGGCCAAGGAGAGGAAATCAGCCTGAGAAGCAATGCGCCTGACTTCTTGTGGGACCTTCTAGAGGGTCTTCCATGGCCTCACAAAGACTTAAAACTCCATGTGCAGAGTAGTTCAGGCTCCACCAAGAACTGAAGCTCAGTGACAACTGTGCTTTTTTCGTTGGTTATCCCAAGGATGAAACACGGAGTTGTCCTTTGACAACTCAAATCTTGACACCGGATCTGTAACTCTGCACATTCTTACTGGGTTTTTTAAGCACACCTGGCTGATGACCAGATTTCTTGCACCCTGATTTTGAAAGTCCTCTGAAACTGCTCAACACCAGTTTTTGAGGCTATAAAAGTTGGCAGAATTTCGATGTCTGGGACAAGATCATGATTGCTTAATAGCTCAACTGGAAAAAGAAAAAAGTGATAGTGCTAATTCCCAACAAAATTTGTAATAGTTTGAGACATTAATTAAGAAAAATAGTAGTATTTGCAATAAATGAAGAAAATAATTATAACAAACCCTGTTATTAATAAAAACCACTTGCAATAAGGTATTGCTGCAATAATGCAGTAAGGTGTGTATGTGTGTGTGAGGTAATTTCATGTCCTCTAGAGAAGACTATGAAGTGTGATGTTTCTCATTTTATTCATTTAATTCCTTTGGTTTTTCTGCTTTCTATATAAGACAGCATGCAAAGCTACCAGGCAGACAAGTTTGTATCTAGTGAGTATTTTTAAAGCACTCTAACAATACTAAGTTTTATTTTAAAGCCTAAAAGATTAATTAAAAAGCTGTACACCCTAATAATGTAGCCACAGCCTGCGTTCCTTTCTCTGGCATTTTTCTGATGAGGAAAATGTTTCTATAATGTGCAAGAAATCCCAAACAGATTAGGATTCAAACAGGAATTGAAGTATGTGCACATACTGAGAGTTGTTAACTTGTGAGGAAAAAAAAATATGTATTGCTCTATTTTGTGTTACATTATAAAATGAATAATTTTATATTTGCTCTATACAAGAAGTATGTTTTGTTTATTTCTGAAAGAAATTATGTTATTATGTCTTTATTTCATCTAGCATAATTTTCTCAAAATGTATTTTTAATTAGTGACGTTTAACATGCTAGGATGCTGACAATTAGTTTAAAAGTTTTTTTACATCTAGCACATCATTAAATGCTAAATAATGACTAGAATTTATCTAGACTGACAGGACAGACTGAATTAGTATAATCTTTGCAATAAACACCTGTTCACCCAAGAACACAGACAGTGAAGTTAAAGCTAAACATGAGTTCCTCATAGCATTTCACCCTTTTGTTAAGCAATCATGAATTAAGCATGGATTTGTCAGTATTATCTTTGAATTTCCTGCCTTTTGTTGATTTGTGTCACAACCTTAACTTTACTTAAACATAGCGGGGTTTGTATTGAGGCTTTTACTCAGAACTGGTAAGGAAGCTGAGCTTTCTCAGCTGTGGGGGGACTGTGTGTCAAGTGAATTAGGCTGATGTGGGGATGGATGACGGTGAGTGGGGCAGCGAGCACACACGGAATTGTGTACCTGTCTCCTCAATTTTATGCTCCAGTTCTGGGTTTTATTGATATCCTTAGTGCTGGGAATCTGTTTTAAGCAAATTATTACTTACAAAGTTTGTAATGGTGTGGAGTGCAGTGAACACAAAAGTGAGATTTTGTGGACAAAGATGAAAAGGTTCAATGAAACAAACTTTTGCACCAGGACTAGATTTTTTAAGGATCTGATCTTGCAGTAATGTATTTTTACTATAAATTACTTTAAAATTGCACTCTTACCTGTAGTAAAAGATAAAAGTCTGTAATGCTTTACTTCCACTTTAGAAAAATAGTCAGACCAGTGTTTTCCTCTGTGCAGAAAACAATTTCAAGCAAGCTTTAAATTGTAGGCTTCTACCAACAGAACACAGGAAAAAATAAAAAAGCAAACAAATACCGCCACCACCCAAAACAAATAAGCACCAGAACAAACCACTTTTGAAAAATGTTTGAAAAGAAGTGTTCAAATTCAGCACTTTGTGCCTTGAGAAATCCTGTAAGAGATTGATGAAAACAACAAAGTACTCAAGGGGTCATTACTGGGAGTGTGATTAGCACAGTTCAGGGAATATATTTACCTTATAATGGTTCCTGTCAAGTAACCTGCAGAAGGTGACAGTTGTCTTGGTAGTTGCCTTGTAGAATTTCCATTATCTCGTAGTTCTGGATTTTGCCTGACTTTAAAAGTCTCTATTTCTGGCGGTACAGTAATTGCACAAAGCTTTTCACAAGTGCTTGGCACAAGGACCTGGGATGAACTGCGGTCCTTTGCTGATACCTTTAAGGTTCTGAGTATTGAAAAAGAGCTCTCTGGATATGTAGCCTTTTTCTTTTCTAAAATTGTGAGCTCTGCTTTTTGGTATTGCCTGTTTCCATCATTTACTGGTGTATATATAGTGTTTCTGAGGACACGTGGGTTTTTTCAAAAAGATTTTTTCTTCAATGAGGGTGTTTGCTGAAGCAAAAAAAAAATTAATTTCAACAGACTATAATTGAATTATATAGTTTTTATTTTAAAATGTTACAGATAGGGCATAGCTGTTACAAGTAGAAGTCTGGAGGAATAAGATAGCATTTACACTGAATCAGCTCCAATTGTCACAAGAAAAGACATAACCTTAACTTTCATTTTTTCTTCATAACTGGATTATGGATTCTTTTCTGAGAAGTGAGATACAGCTAACAATGCTAAAATAGTTTCCCAAGATGCTGTTAAATTCTAATGTTCTAATACTGAGGATACATATGCTTTCTATTTTAAAATAGAACTATTTTAGAATAGAATTATCAAAGAATTGATCTTCCTACTGAGAGTTTCTTGTGTTTTCTCTCCAATATTTGGCATTTTTTTATTTAAATCATAAAGAATAAGCATATCATGAGTATTTTCTCACAAAATTATATTTAGTTTCTGCTTCTCACTTGGATTAGCAAATCTCTGTAATGCTTGATCTCACTAAAACTACTTCTTCCCTAATGTTACCCTTTTAAAATCTGTTTTTAAAACCCTATATATTTTGTACAGTGTTACACAGAAAGGAAATACACTTGGGGGGGGATAAGTGCATCACTTATGGATGGACAGAATGGAACAGGTAGTAAATACATTTTTGAGTTTGAAATATTTCATCCTCACCCCTTGCTGGTTTACCGTCTCTTCCTCAATTTATGTAATTTAAATAAATACAGCTCTCTTTTTTTTATTCCTCTTTAAGAACTATTTTGAACTGCTGCTTCGTTAAGTTCCAGGTTTCTCTTCTCAGCATCAATGTTTCCCCTCTCATGTTCTCCTGTCTGGTGTGTGGTTCTTTCTGCTCTGTACTCCTTTAGTGATGCAATGTGTGCAAACAGTAAACACACCAACAGCTATGTTTGTGCTTGTAGATACATGCACAGAAACCTTTTAAGACTCTGTTACCTGCTTCGGTGGTTATGTACATGTGTGTGTTTGTGTGTATAAAATGGTGGTATTATATTATCTAATTACTTTGTGTTTTTATTGTTACATACATACAGAAGAAACAGAGTATCTGTATGTACATATATTTTGCTTTCTTGTAAACTTTTTATCTTCCTTTTCACGTTATCGTTTTCCCTCAGGTTTTTCTTCTGTTAGTTATTCAGAAACCTGAATTCACCAAAGTAAGTCAGCAGGATTGTTGATGTTTAGTGCCATATTTTGAGGGGGTTTTGATAAGTTTTCATGTTTATTTTCTGTGCATAGGATGCAACTTTTCCTCCAGTAGACTGTAAGAATTTGTAATCTGAAGAGTAAGTAGGTGGCAAGCAGTCTGTGCCTTGTGTGCAGTAGTGATAGTTTGACAAAGCCTCTAGCAGCTAGTGAAGTGTTTTAGTTTCCTTGTGTATTAAAATGCTTCCTCTTGAAATCTGAAGCAAATATTTCTATAAAATCCCTCATTACTGTAAGGATCAGTGCAAGTTTATTCTAGCAATAGAGCTGAGATACAGAGTTTTATGTAGTTTAACAAAACTGCAATACTCTGTAACTTACTCTCTCTTTCTGAATATTAATGGCATTACTGTTTATGCTGCAATGTGTGGGGTGAAGATTTGGAGTCTTTTCACCTATTTCAGAACATCTGCAAATTTCCCTCTAGCTCGGAAGAAAAATTACAGAGTACCACTTTTGTTAGAACATTTTTAAATTTGTTTGGTTTTTATATTTTATATTCTTGGTTTAGTTTGGAGTAGTTGTTCATACAGAGTCTTGCAGGTATTGACACCTAAATTTTTTTCTCTGTAGGGGATCCTGTTGACATTGAAACCAAGGGGTTTGTTAATGTGAGGAAAAATAGCGATATATTCATGTATTTTGGGATTTGAATCATACCAAAGGACATCTGTGGTTCTTTTATAAACTCTTAAGAATGTTCAAGGAGTGAATAGATAACTTTAGTCACCTGTCCGTGGTAGAAACTGTTAATAAAGAAAAGTCAAATTAAAACTTTATCAAAAGTAATCCCTAAAGCAGAAAAGAGCCCTTGACCAAGCTGTAAGAACCATGTATAATTCATAACTATCAAAAAGCCAAATTTTCTTTCTGTGTACGTCTTATCAGTATTCCCAGTGTCACAAAAATTGCATGCAGTTTTCTTTAAAAGTTGATTTGAGATACCACCATGCATCTTCAAGACCCATACAGTGAGATAAATTACCGCACTACCTTATTGCTCAAATAACAGACAGTTGCAAATCCTTTGTCCTACGGCACATAATAAAGGATTTTATCTTTGAGCAATGAGATGAGACGAACTTTCAAACTATTTTTTGTCACATTAGAATGTGGGTTGTCCCCTCTAACCTGTACCCTTAAAAATGATGTAGTATAATATCCAGTTGGAGGAATCTGGATGTAGATGTGCTTTTGAATCATCAGGATGAGAAGAGCAGAAGCCTGTGATTTGCACACAGTTTGTTCCCAGTTTCTTGTTCTAAATGTGGAAAACAGAGATGTGTTGTACCTCAGGTTTGATTTGTCTTGTGGGCAGATCCACAGGTGCTGTTATTTTAATTTGAGTTTTTCTATTGGGAACACAGTGCTTTGAGTTGTTATTTCGAATTTT
>JAOXXN010000379.1:317013-337602 GCA_026770055.1 Myrmophylax atrothorax
TGTAGAGAGAAGTGCTTAAGTTAGCCTTCAGAAAAATGCACCTCAATTCTGAGTACCAAAACACAATACATATTTTGGATACAACAAAAATTGAATTGGCCACAACCTCTGCCTGTATTGCCCAGAATGCATTTTCAGGTTCTTGTTTATTCATTTGCTTTATTTACTGTGTTAGGAAGTTATAATACTGAACTTTCATTTGACCCAGGATTCAGCTTCTGTTCTCTTGTGATAGTTGTATTTTCTTTTTTGTATGACCTAAAAAAGTAGCATAAAGCTTTATTCCTCCAGTGCATGTTAAGCCCTGTATTAAATCCAGTGTGGTAGGTACCTCTCCTGTGAGCTCCACACAGCAAAAATATTGAATATGAAATGATTCAAAGTCCAAATAAATTATTGCGTGTAAACTGTGTAATTATGAATATTAGGGTCATTGTAATTTCTTTTTTTTATTTTTATATACCCCCCACCCAAAACTACCATGGAGATATATTGTCATTTTGCATTTTTGTCTTATCTTTCCTTTCAAACGGTGTCTGTTCATGTCACACAGCAATGACAAACAGAACATTTGGCTTGCAGTTAGAGGTAGATTTACTTAACAACAACAACAACTGTGAAACTGTATTTAACATGAACTTATTCCTAACCTGGATAGAGTAATTTAATCTAAACATTTAAAACATTCAGTATTTTCTGATAAACACCAATAATGACACACTGTTGCTATGGTCCAGTTTGATATATAACTCACTGGACTTCTGAATTTGTTTAAAATTTGCCCTAAGCCACTTTATTTGTTAAGTAGCAATTAGAAATATACTTCAAAAAATCCATACATTTTCTATATTTAAATTATTCTTATAAATCTTCTCAGAGGGGATTATTTAGGCTTTCCTCGCATAATTCTAAATTTTAAAGCAGCATTTTTATTCTTCTGAAGTGAGGGAAAACAAAACTTAAAAAGGAAAAAAAGGAACTTACCGAGTCCTTTTTCCTTTTAATCAGTTATGATACAAAAGTCTTGTTGAAATATGTAATGCTGCAAGTAAAGGGCTGCATCGTATTTTAAAGTGACTCACTAGTTTGCAGTTGCATTTTATTTCCCCTAAATTCTGGGAGCCAGTTTTATGATCCCGTTTTTAATGCACTATAAAACATATTTTAACAAATTACATTTCAAAGTTAGCGTGTTCCTGCAGTGTTGCCTGAATAAAAGAGACTATTTTCCTCTGACAGCATCCAAAAGGAAGATGCTTATTCAGAGTGCTTAAATATGAAAACTTGTTGTTTAAATGTCCTAGCAAACAATCAGTTGCTAAAACTAAGTAAGGTCTTCAAAAACGTTTATTTTTTTGGATTGCCTTTAAATATTCTGTTTTGTTGTTTCTCCGGGCTTCTTGTTGAATTCCAGTAATACTCAAATTACTCAAGAAAAGGCTTATTTTGACCATAATATAACTGTCTGCCTGCCCTAAAAAATGCATATAAAATACATGTGGAGATGCAAATAGTGCAATTATTTTGAATGCCTAAGTTTAAGAAAAAAATTATTTTCTAATAATTTCTGTATTCTTCAGGATTGTGTTAAGGAACTGAATACCTTAAAAATCTTTTTTTTCCTTAAGTGGATGAAAAAATTGCTAATTAAGATATTGATGTATCTCATTGGAATAGAAATGAACCTAAATTGCTAATATCACAGCATTATGATAAATATTGGTTTAGAGCTGTACTTCTTTAATTAAAAAATTGAAATGTTTAATGAAAACTAGTCAATGGCCAAGTGTTGAAAGGAGAACAGGAAAACAAACTGTAACTCTGTTACCTCTCGGCCTTTTGGCAGATTATCTAGGTCTCATTATAAATATACATGAATAGATCTGTTATGTTTAAGTGTAGCATCTGTGCCCCAATACTTAAATATCAGGTAGTTGGGACTGGATCATTTTTTATTAAGAGTTTAATTCAGTTTGGAACAGAAATTTTGAGTTAAGCAAAAAATAATTAAAAAAATTAATAACATGGGGTTTTATCAACTTGTCTAGGAACAGAGTATGCATCCAAAATATATTCAATTTAGGTGGTGAAATGGAATGAGTGGTGTTTCCCCTGTGCATTCTTTAATTGTGACTCTGGATTAGCTCTACTCTGACAAAAGCATTTGATTTTTACATCTGCAAAGAATTATACAAAGAAGTTCCTGTTGTCTGTGTAAGCTGTAAAGTCTTTCTGCACCAAGTACAGCAGAGTGTGGAGACTGTTCTGTTGCTGATGGAGGGAGGGGACGTGATTCACTTCATAAATAACCCAGTAATCGTTGTGCTTTCCAGAATTAATAAATTGACATCAAAATTTTGTTTTGGTCAACTTCAAATATTTCAAGAGTTTTCTATAAAAAATTAGTCTCAAAGTAGCTTCTAAAGTGTGTATTTTAGTTCCTCATAAGTCAAGTGGGATCATTTTAGCTTTTGAAATGTCAAGTGTCTTTCCAGAACACTCAGAAAACAAGATTTCTTTATTTGCAGTTCTCTTTGGCTTGGTGCCATCACTCCTTAATTTTTAGCTATACATTCTGAACCACAGAACTGCTGATTACAAGATGCCTAGTACAGAAATGTAGTAAAGTATGTCCAAAAATAAGTACAAGAGTGTTAGTACAAAGTGAATGGATTAAAAATGGTTAAAGGGAATTCTTGAGTAGTGTAAGGGAAAGTAATTTAATATATATGAAATTTTCAAAGCGCGGAGGTTTATGTTCAATTTTGCTTATTTTCTGCTTGATAAATGAAATATCTTCCATGATGTCAACCTATTTAGAGAGATTTAAAAGAAAAACAAATATGGGGCTATTTGAGTGTTATTATTTAGATATAATGATCCAGGTTTGCTTTTCAGTAATCTGAAGACATTAATACTTTTTTTTAGGAGGAGAAGGAGGAGTCTGGGTCACTGTTTCATTGGGGCTTTTTAAACTGTTTAAATAGAATTCATTATGTACATGATGCAACTAAATTACCTTTTAGTAACTCAGGGGGTTTAGGAATGTGGTACTTCTGCTACATGTGGATATTAGAATAAAGGTGAAATGTAAAAAGAGTTTTTCTCATTACCAAAATTTGAAAGCACTGAAATTATAGATTGCATTTTGCATGAGCCATTTTAATTTGAAGCATGAGAACATGGATGTTCTAGTCTCAAATTTATGTCTAAAAATGTGCATTCTCTTAAACAACTAATTAGCTCGTGCATCTTGTTTTACAAGTGTGTGAGTTATTGCGACCTAAACAGGAGTATTTTCTCAGTTCGAGCATCTGTCGGGTATCTTTAAATTGGCTGCTCACTCACAGAGAAAGGAAACATCCTTGAATATCTTCTTGCTTTTAAAAAAGTTAGTGTACGGAATTTCAGCGAGCAACCAGTGAACAGAAATGTCAGGTGTGAAATCAGGGCTGTTCATCTTTGTCTGTGGTTTGTGGGGGTTCCTCAAAAGGCCGAGCGAGACCTCTGTGAGTTTCCAGTCCTGCCTTGCACCCAGGCTGGGGCTGCCACCACCCCGGGTCAGGTCACTGTGGCTCTCCCTGGGTATTTGTGGAAGACCCTCGGGGCTAAAGGTTCCACCACGGCTCTGGACAGTGTATCAGTGCTGCATTTACTCTGCTAAAGATGTTTTTTCCCCTGATGCCCAGCCTAAATCTCACGTGCCACACTGTGGTCACTGACTGTGTTACACCTTTTGGTGGTGAGCTTGTGAGTCACCTTTTACTCCATCCTTGTAGTAACCACCAACACAGCTCAGAATTATCACAGATTGTGTGTGTGAAGAAGAAATCTGTGCTATTTTTGCATTTGAAATGGACCTGAAACTTAAAAAAAAGTCAGTAATTAACTGCTGTTAACAAACATTCATAAAAAACTTTCTATTTCTTGTTTAGTCAGCCGATGGCTTTTCCTGTCAGGAGCTTTTTATGCTGAGTATTTGTCACATTGAATTTTTCCTTAGGCCACAATCACTTTTTTCACCATTACACTTTAACTTATTAACTTATTATTTAGAGAAAAAAAACCCTAATGCCTTGTGGATTAATTATATTTGTTTTCTTTTTGCCATTAACATTGAAATGTCATTTAAATCAGTTACAGTGTTGCCTATAGCTTTGTTTTGAACCAGTGGGTATATTGAGGAAAAAAAGTAAAAGCTTTTTTTGGATATTTGGATATTGCAATATTTTCATGTTGTTAAAACATAATTTCTTTAACTTTCATTTTGTTTTGAAAGCAAGAACAACAAAGAAAACTCCCTATATTTGACCAGCAATACAGCTTAAAGTTCTCTAACACCCTTACCTGCCAGCTCTGCTGGTACCATCTCTCTGATGAAAGAGAAGGTGAGGAGATCGCAATATTTAACAGGTCCTACCTGGTAACAAGACACATGATTAACTGTGAGCAGTTGCTGGTCTGGTGCAGCAAATCCCAAATTATATGTACTGTACATCTCCTATGCCTCTCTAACTTCATCTGTTTATATTCCTAGAAGCATAGATTTGTACCTTTTTTACCAATGAAGTGGAAAATAGCAGTGGAATGTCACCTTTATGGTTAGTCTACAGTTGGCTCTTTCTTTTCTTCCACCATCGTAAAACTTTGTTGTCTGACTCAGTGTACACGTTTTAATTAATTGATACTAAGAGGGTGCACAAACACTGTCAGCGTTTGGGAGATCCTTCCAGACCCTTGGGAAGTTGCAGTCACAGCTAAGGATGTCCCGAAGTGGCCCTGCTGTGCCTGTGTTTTAGGAACGCTGTCAAACAGAGGAACACAATAACTGCTGACTGGGAATATGATATCCTTCCCAGTTTGGGGTACCTCAGATGGCACTAAAAATGAAAAGGTATTTGGACCTGTGTTTTTAAGGGAAAATGAGCTCAGTAACATATTTAAAATTTCACTCCCTTTGATTTGTTTGGTTTAGTCGCATCACATTCATCAGTCAGAGTGGTGGTGGTGCTGTGTTTGTGTGAATTTGGTGTCACTGGTACATAGGAATAGTTCTTTGAGGCCTTGACTGTAATAATTCAGTCAAAGACTTTGCTCTTTTTGTGCCCACTTGGGACTGTTCCTGTACATGCTAAGAAAGTGGAAAAACATGTGGGTATGGAATTTTCGGTGAAAAAGACCCACTTTATTTAGGGGATACTTTTGGTAGCTATGAGCCAGTAGTTAATTGTATAAAATCTTGAAGTATCCATTTTTTACCTGTAAATCTCAACCTAAGACAATGTCACTGAAAGAAAATTCTATACCTAGAGATTTGACTTTGGCTATTTAAAGTATCTCTTTTGTTTATCTTTTAGTTTAGGGACAAATCAGTTCTTTATTTTTCCTATGTGTAGTTCAACGATTTTATATAAACAGATCTTGTTTTCTCTACCATGCTTGTCATAAAATTAAAGGAGGAGGATTAAGAAACCATTCTGATCAAATATAATTGCTAAGAAAAAAGAAGGAAAGAAGAAATCTGTTTTGTCCTTTAATCCATAAATATACAAGTACACTTTAATAGAAACTGCAAACTGAGAGAAACCTAATTCAATGAGTCTCTATTCCTTCTGCAATCTGTAATTTCTTACAAGCTGTGATGTATCACCAGTGAGGTTTTGCACAGGTTTTGTTAAAAAGACTGAGGATACACTGGGTTTGTATCTGCACAAAATCTTTTTGTGGTCCTGTGTTGAGGGATGTGCCACCAGCCATGTGTTTGCACATGCAGGTACAAACATGCACACAGCAAAAATACCTTGGGTTATATATCTGTCTTATAATTGAAAATAAGAGTACAGGCATAGCACACTTCTTACAGGGATGTCTTCAAGGGAAAAGAAAGAAGATTAAATAGCAGTTTAAATAATCTTTTTACATATTTGACTTATAATGCAGTTGAACATTTCATAAGTCAGCTACATTGCTGGTGAATTTCATGTGCATTCCTGTTATTTTTTAATCAAAATAAAAAGGTCAACAATGTAGTCTTTCTGGTAAAATAAAGTACAATTTGATTACTTTCTGCTAATGCATAATACCATTTAATTTGATTTTAGAAAGAGGAAGGTCTCTAATGGAAAGGAAATGGACTGTATAAATTAGGTGCACACTCCTAGGTTTACCTCTGTGCATGCAATTGTAAATATTGCTGCTAGTGCCAAATGAAGAAATAACAGTGCTTGAATTGTAAACAGTTTTGAGGACATATATGTGAAATGTGCAGGCACAAAACCGGTTTCAAGTTTACAAAGTGCCTGAATCTCACCAAAGTATCTAACCATGCAGTGATATTTTAATAAGGAAATAAAAATTAAAGGTAATTCTGAAACCTGAGGGAACTAAGCATACAACCCATCACCCACGAGCCCAGTTTCCCAGTTCATAGAGATTTATTACTTATATGGGTCTTGTGGAAAGATGGATTGGGTCAGATAGCACACAGAAACTGTGTAATGCTTTATTTTAGTGTGTGTACCCATAGCTGTTTCTTTCCATGTATGGAATTGCCTTATCCACACATCTCTGCTCTGTTTCTCATGTAAGATGCTCATGATTCTCTAATCATCACTGTTGCAACTTCGTGTATTGTCACTCATTTGATTACCAAAGATGCCAGTACTAGAGATTTTGAAGCATCTCACAGTTTGCAGATAAAAAGTCCCTAATCTTGAATCAGGATTTAACAAAGAAGCATTTGTGTAGTTCCTATGGGAAGTGGCTTAGAACTGCACACAGAAGTTAAGCTTATTACTGTACTTGATAATGGAGCTACTGACAGGTCTTTTGTTGAATGAGGGTTAGTGCACATCAGATTGTGAAAGATGGAAAGCCTTCTTGGGTTTTTTTGCTGACATAGACTTTAAATCTTGCAGATCTGATGATATCACATAGGGAATAAAAGCAGCTTTAGATGTATGGGAATAAAAGCAAAAGAATTCAAAATAAAACCAATCAGTCACAGCAATAACATGTGCAGCTACAGTGTAGGGAAAAAGAATCCTTGGAGGTTTTTTGCTGTCAGCTGGAACCCTGATCTGTTTTGGAACTCAGAAGACGTTTTCTCTCTTCTTTTCAAAGTTTTAATTGATTATGTAAAACATTTTCAAATTATGCTACACTGAATACAGAGTTTATGGTAGCTTTCAACTCTGTTGGTGGTCTAGAGGCAATGTTGATCTGTTTTGCAGACAGCAGCCTTCACTGTTAGGTTTCAGTGTTTGGGGGGAAAAAACAAATATTGAAGTGTTAACCCTGAGCATTGCAAGTTCTGGGTATGTGTTGCTGAATTTCAGTCACTTGGTATAAGGAATGTTTCTTTAGGTGCCCTCTTACCTAGACCTGGCCTCGTTTCACTTTCCAGGTGTTTTCAGAAGTACAGTACAGGTATTTTCGGTCTCTTGCAAAGTTAGCAGCCAAACCACCAGCTGACTCACCCAGGAGCTGATTAATGCCTGCTGATGACCCTTGGGAATAAAGGAGGAGAAGAGTGGCCCAGGGGTTTGATCACTCCCACGGTCTGACTGGCCCACATGGAGTCAGGATGTAGTTTCAGCCAGGGGAATGTGGGCTGTGACATAGGGAGAGAGGCAGCTCTGAGGGGAGATGCTCAAAAAAACCTACAGAGTAAGGGAGCCCTGGGAAAAGTACTCACAGATTAAACCACAAATAGTTTTATCTCAGGAAGGGAGAAATAGCAGGTATGGCTCTTTGAGTGAAAGGAGTATGGTTCTGTGAGTAGGGAGAGGGGCTGAGGGTTGTCCAGGCCACTCCTTTCCTTTACACACATAGGCATGTACCCTTATCCTTTTTGTTCCCACTACAGGAATGTTAATTCCCAACCCATTCAGCTTCTTGGTTCCTACCAGAACTGTTGTATGCAAGAGTACTTTTGTAAACACACCCTCTTACCCTCCAGATTTAGACTCTTTCTTTTCCTTATGAAGGTTAACTACTAGAAAATGACACGTATGCATCATATATTCCAAAGTTTTCCTTTGAATTTTATGTTTCTAGAGGATTAGAAGAAAAGTTTCAGAGAGAAAGATCTGTGTTATGAAGCCCTGGAACCTTTTACTGTCTGATGCATTGTACAGCCAATATTAATTTGGTTTTCAAACTCTAATAGCAAAGTACTTTGAAAAAATATTTTGAAAAAAATAAAATATTCTAGACTGTATGGTACAAATTCTGTCAGGAGGCAAATTGTCATGCAGTGGTGGGATATTGGAGTCAGAAATTTACAGAAAGTCAGACGCATTTCTTTGGTGTTTTTCGTTCTTTGTGGCTATTGTAAGTTCAACCATATACATTCCTATTGTCTTTAGCTACTTTAAATCTGCTCAATAATGAGGCCAGTCCTGTTTAATATCTTTACCAATGATCTGGACAAGGTCATCAAACACCCTCTCAAGTCAGGGAGTGTCCTGGAGGGCAGGCAGGCTCTGCAGAGGGATCTGGACAGGTTGGATCGATGATCCAAGGCAGTTGGACGAGGTTCAACAAGACCAAGTGCTGGGTCCTGCCCTGGGGTCACAACAACCCCCAGCGGTGCCACAGGGTGGGGACAGAGTGGAAACTGGTCAGTGGGAAGGGACCTGGGTGGTGCTGGTTTGACAGCAGCTGAACATGAACCAGCAGTGCCCAGGTGGCCAAGAAGGCCAAGGCACCTGGCTTGTGATGCCACGAGAGACCCCAGCAAAGCAGGACTCTGGGCCAAGTTAGTGTGGGATAAGATAAAAAGTGAATGTCCTTTAATATCAGGCCAAGGGCCCACAGGAATACATGATGACATGCACGTGCCCTGAACACTGGTTTCTTTGGCTTTTATAATATGGTCCACCCAATCCCCAGTTCACACATCTCTCAGTCCAGCCCCAGTCCTGCCCTGGTCCCACCCTGGTTCCACCCTCTTAGGATTTGAGTTTGGGGTCATGGGACTCTCTGTTCTTCATTTTTGTCTTCCTCAGCACACAAAGGGCTCTTGGAGCTTTTCCACTGTTCTTAGACCCAAGGTTGTTGGTTTATGTTTATGTCTTGTTCTGCTGGCCTTTTGATATTCTTCAGCTCTTTACCTTGGAAACAAGACTAAATAACTAAAACAACTTGAGCTACTTATAAATGGCAGAGGTTGGCACGTATAAACATTGAACTTAAGCTGCTAGAAATATTAGCACACTAAATCTACTGTTTACTACAGTTACAAGTACTTCTAAAATATATAAAAATCAAAAACCCCTTTATGCATAACTTGCGTCAGCAATGGTGTGGGAGCATGACCAGGCAGTGAGTGTCTCTCTGCATTGGGCACTGCTGAGGCTGATCCTCAAATCCTGTGTTCAGGTTTGGGCCCCTCACAACCCAAAAGACACTGAGGTGCTGCAGCGTGTCCGGAGAAGGACAACAGAGCTGGGGAAGGGTCTGGAGCACAAGTCCTGTGAAGAGGGACTGAGGGAGCTGGGGGTGTTTAGCCTGGAGAAAAAGAGGCTGAGAGGGTGACCTTACTGTTCCCTGCTCTGTCTGAGAGGAGGCTGCAGTCAGGTGGGGATTGCCCTCTGCCTCCAGGTAACAAGTGGTAGAACAGCAGGACAGCCTCAAGGTGAGCCATGAGAGGTTTAGATTTGATAACAGTAAAAATTTCTTCACTAAACGTGTTGTCAGACTGTGGAACAGGCTGCCAGGGAAGTGGTTTGGTCACCATCCCTGGAGGTATTTAAAAGACATACAGATGGGGCACTTAGAGACATGGATTAGTGATGGATTTGGGAGGATGGGTTAGTTGCTGGACTTGATCATAGAAGTCCTTTCCAACCTAAATGATTCTATGATCTTAATAAGTAATTTAGTGTGTCTGAATGTGAAGAATTTCTAGTGTCTTTATATCTTTAGGGTGGGAGTTATAATAGATATCCATCTCTATTTTCAATTTACAGTGGCATTACAAACATCAGCTTTAACACATACTCTTGTTTGGCGAGTATGTACAAGGGTAAGCATTTCTGCTGCGTCTCTGTTGGTTCCATTGTTGTTCCCACATTACAGTTTCCCTAGTTGCTATTGTTACCTGCATATTTGCAGTAAATTGTCGTAGCTTTTGTAGATTTAATCCTCTTGTTCTTCAGATGTGCCCTGTGCCCTCAGTTTTAATTTATTCTTGAAGCGGAAAAAATCCCTATTCAAAAGTGGCTTCTTTATGATAGCAAAGAAACTAAAAAAACTAAGTTGTTCTTTACAGCTGCATGTGCACGTCTAGTCTCAGCTTTCAATATTTGGCACTTAGATTGAACTTTTCCAAGTGCCTGTTTTCCATCTTACCTTGGTGTAGGAGCAAGCAAAGTATTCCGGCTGTGATAATGAGGACAGAATGCTTCTGAAGTTGGGGTTCATTTCTGCTTGCAAGCAGCAGTAGAATAAAAGGTAAAGAGTTCTAGCATAATTACTTACATGTGAATTTAGTGTCTAGAGAATCAGTAATCTGATTAAAATTAGATGCAGTGCTTGTGGATTCTGTACAGACTCTCGTGCGTACAACTTTTAAGCAGATTTCAGAAATACTGTTTGTGTCATACAGCATTTGAAAGCTGTTTTGTGAGCTGCTTGTGAGTATCAGGGCTGTCAATTTAAAAGTGGAATTAGCTAGAAGATATTTTAAAACACTTCTGTCTATCCAAATAGCATCTGAGTACCAAAAGAGCAGTATTGATTGACAAAATATTTGTTGCCCTGTCTGGAATCCTTGGCACCAATTCGTTGTTCATACTGAAGCAAGCATGGGCTGAAATTACATAAAACTAGGTTAGGTGGGGAAAATAACTGAATTTGTGGTAAGGATACATAATATACTCAGAGCTGTTTTATGTAATTATGGAAGTATGGATTGCTCTTCTGTAGTGTAAGTAGTAAGAGTGACAGTTGAAAGGAAAAATGGAGATTGAAAATAAAAAATGAATATAAAAGTGATGTGATCCAGAAAGCTCACAAATTGATCTGTTACTCTAATACTTTGGAGAACCTAAAGCTTCTTTCTAGTTTGATTCATGAATGAGGTAAAATTTAGTATAGGAAGATGTGAAATATTAGGGAAAACTGTCTTCATTAAAAGGACCCTGGGAAATTACTCTCTGGCTGTCGAGGTCCAGGAGACATCTTTTCTGTCGTGTAAGCACAGGTAAGCCTCGAACTGTCTGGTGGCAAATAAACAGGGGAAATTATGCACAAAATACATGTCTGCTTTAGACTGCAAAGTAGGCAAGCTGACCTGCAGAGTCACCACTTCAGAAAGAGAAATGGACACAGCCTAATGTAAGAAGCTTTGCAAATGCATTAGTCAGAGAGAAGTCACCAGGAAAGGACTGAAAAATAGGAGCAGCACAGAGAGGGATTTATTTTTTCTGCTTTGTAGAAACTGGCTTCCTGAAGTTTTGGTTTTGGATATCATAGATGACTAGAATTATTTGAAGCTTATCAAATCCCTCTCAGCCAGCAAAATAAGTAAGCATTAGGACATATGATAAAAAGAAGCAGACAGTTTATATGAGCAAGACCATGGTATTTCGTACCTGAAAAGTACCATTTTCATAGTCACAGATGTTGGCTTCACTGAAACAGGCTCAGAGCCAGTCATTCATCCTGTCTCAGTGTTTCTCTATTGTCTTTAAAACTGCCATTTGTTATTTCATGCAAAGTTCTGCCTTAATTAACAGGCCAAGACACTTCTTTTTTGTAACTTTTTTGCTTCTTGCAGAATTTTAACAAAATCAATTATAAAGTGGGTTCTTGATATTTACAGTTGAAAGCTAAGATTGATTTAAGCGATGGGATTGGAAAAGCCCCAAAATTTTTCAGGTCATTGAAGTTGTAGCACAGTTCTGAAGTCTGTGTGCCTTGGAATAAAAATACAAGCCTTCCTGCCATGATTTCATGATCATCTGCACAAAGTAGAACGTTTTTCTCAGTTTCTACTCTTTATTCCTGTGCTGAGTGTTTTTTTCGTCAGGTTGTTTGTTTCTGCCCACTATTGCTGCATGTTTGACTCCTAGGAAGGAGTTCAGCTTCTCTTCATGGAGGTGATGTCATTTCCTTGATGTTTCTTTTGTTGCCTCTGGTAGGGAGGACAAATTATGCATCTTTTGAGGTGCAGAATAAGTATCTGCTCAAGGAGTTTGTGAAAAATAATGTTCGATTTGCTCTGTCTGTTGAGAGTGATTTTTTACTAGATCAGGAGTAGATCAGGAATGTGGGACTAGGTTATATGGAGAAATAAAGGCAGAGATTGAGAGAAAAGCTTTGAAGGAGCAAGAAGTATTTAAAGAAAGATGAAGGAGAGGAATATCTAGATATCAAGATATATAGAATATCTTCTATATATCAAGATAGGTAGAATGTCTTGCAGAGCTGAAAAAATTAAATTGCTCTGTATTGTGTGGATTGGACGGATGGAGCACCTGGTGGCTGGACAGCCCCACCCAGGGTTGTGGTCAGTGGAGCCTTGTTTGGGTGGAGGCTTGTGACAAGTGTTTTTCTGCAGGGGTTGGTGTCAGGACCAGCACTGTAACCTCTGTCAGAGGCATGGACAGGGGGATAAGTGCACCCTCAGCAAGTTCACTGACAGCACCGAGCTGTGCTGGAATCAGCTGGCTGGAGGGAAGGGATGTCATCCAGAGGGGGCTTGAGAGGCGCCTGTGAAAACCTCATGAAATTCAGTAAGGTCCTGCACCTGGGTCAGGGCAATCCCAAGCACAAGACAAATACAGGCTAGGCAGGGAATGGATTGGGAGCAACCCTGTGGAGAAGGACTTGGGAGTGTTGGATGACAGGAGGCACAACATGAGCCGGCCACGTGCACTTGCAGCCCAGTGGGGCTGCATCCAAAGCAGTGTGGACAGCAGGACAAGGGAGCTGTTTCTGCCCTTCCCCTCCTGTGAGAACCCATCTGGAGTGCTGCATTCAGCTCTGGGACCCCCAAACTGATGAGGATGGGAACCTGTTGGAGTAAGCCTAGGAAAGGCCATGAAGATGATCACTGAACACCTGCCCTGTAGAGACAAGCTGAGAAAGTTATGGTTGTTTAGCATTGTATGACCTTACGACCTTACAGAAGCCTTTCTGTACCTAAAGGGCTACAGGAGAGCCACAGAGGGACTTTATGCAAGGTCATGTGGTGTCAGGACAAGGGAGAATGGCTTTAAACTGAGAGTAGTTTAACATCAGATATTAGGAAGAAATCCTTTGCTCAGTGGATGGTGAGACACTGGAACAGGTTGCCTGGAGAGGCTGTGGATGTGACGCCCCTGGAGGAGTTCAGGGACAGGCTGGATGGGGCTTTGAGGCACCTCTGGTGGAAGGTGTCCCTGCCCATGGCAGTGGATGATCTTTCAAGACCCTTCCAGCCCAAGCCTTTCTATGAATCTATGGTCTACCTTACTTCTCTGCCTTTGAACTGTCTTCCCAGTCGTGTTACCTTCTAGGAAAAGCAGATTGCAAAATTGGCTGCTGTCACTTCTCCTTTTATTCTACTTCTTCCAAGCAGAAAGAAAGGGAATAAAAATTTGGTATTGGTATTTATATCTCATGTAACTTACATAATAGAAAGAATATGTCCTCTGGTGTTATTAGTACTTTTCGTGTGCTATTCAAGGAGCTTTAAATGCTTTATGTTCTCTGTGTGTGGGACAAGACTGGTTATGCGTACTTGGAGATGCAGGATAATTGTCTACTCAAGGAGTTAATGAAGTATAAAGTACAATTACTGAATTCATACCCTCAATTATTTTGGCATAGCTTTCCTAGGTAGGCAAACCAGAAGAATTGTAGAGCTCTCCTGCACTTTAGGATCGATACTATATCATAGACCATCTGCAGAGGCTCAGTCTGACCTTCTTTGTATGCACTGAAATTGTTTAATATCATCTCTTAGTCCTAGCACATAATGAGTGGAGTCTTCTATAGGTTGGAATCATAAAGGAATGGTTGTGGTTTATGTTTCTGGTTCACATGAAGACTGGAAGAGAAGATACAAAAAGAATAGAGTTAATTGAGTATGAAACATTTTTCTAACTTTTTCATTTCAAGTGCCTAAAAAAGGTTTTTATGAAGCATTTTTATTTTGTCGTTGCTGGTCTTTTTTACTATCAGCTTTCACAATGTATGTTAGAGCAAAGCCTAAACAAAGCTTTAAAATGGAATTGTGACTTAACTGGTCACCAGTGTTTTGATTTCAGCACTTTAATATCTCATAGACTCTAGGGAATACGGATGTATTAAATTGAAAAATGGGATGATGATTTTATCAAATAAGCAGTCTGGTAATTGTGATGAGATACTTCCATGAATGGAACAGTTTTACAGACACGCAGTGATTCTTCAGCAGATTTCTGCCTTGTGATTTAGGGAAGTAGAAAAGTGTTTGTTGAGCTAGCAAGGAAAAAGAGCAATTTCTAGTATTGTAGGAAACATTTTTCTTACGAATAAATGATCTGTACTGAGGTAGCAATTTATCTGGCATTGAAGAAAACAAGCTGTTTTCAGGATTCTTTTAGGAGTTGAAAAAAATATTAAAACTAAACGTCTTCATGCTCTGTGTTCCCAAACAAACATGAACAGTCCTACTTCTGTTTACTGCACACCCAGTTCAGGAGAGCATCCCTGGTCAGGAAAATACTGAAGTGGCCCTATGAACAAAGAGAGGTTTAAATGCAATTTAACTGCAGTCTGAAAGCAAATGCTTTTTATTTGCTGTGTGTAAGAGTATTACTAGTTCTGTGTGGTTCTTCTTTATTTATTGGTAGTGTTTGTTAATAGCCTTAAAGTAAGTATATCAGAACGAGTTATGTTTGAAGCTCCGGATGATTTGTCTCCTTGTGCCTTTTTTTCATGTTATAAACATTGTTATTTTAAAATGCAGTCCAGGCAATGGGCAGGTAATAGAAACTTACTTCAGAAAGCAGAGAAACATGGTGTGTGGACTAGAGCAATTACTGACTTGTTTGTTTTCAAATGATGATACAGTCTGAGGTACTAGGAAACAGATGGAGTTAATAAGCAAAAATAAAGGCATAGATGCCTGTGGTTAGATGTCTCAAACTCAGTAGAAGACATATCAATTTTCTATCTTGATTTTTGTTTCATTGAATACTGGTTTTGTTGTGTGACAGGTTGGGTTTCTTTATAATGGAAAACATTTTCAACAAGTGATATTTTTTCAGTGCCAAGTATTTTCTGTAAGTATACTCTGTTCATAATTTATATATATAGGTATTTTATTGTGGCATTCATAACTGGAATACAGTTTAGCACAATTGTCAATACAACATAATCCTTTACAAATAATGTCTAACAACATTGTTAGAATGAAAACATGTATGGACCAGGTAACTCTTTCCATGGCTTGCTTTCTGTAGCATCTTAAAACCTGTTTGTACGGCTGTGTCCTTGGATATTTTCTTGTATGTGCTTATGCACTCACATATACATCCCTCATCTGCCTGTACCCGTGCTTTCTTATGCAAGCTAAAATTCTCCTTTTTGCCTGTATGTATCACATCTGAGCAAGACAACCAACCCATCCCACCCATCAATTCATTTTATTCTGAATGTGTCACATGCAGACTGTCTATTTAAGTTGCTGCTTGTATTCCTTCATTTGAGAGATATTTTTTATTTTATCCTGTGGGGTATACTGGCAGGTATCGAAATCACTGTTATGAATACTCCTTATGTTGGTTTCTTGCTGTGGGGAAAGATTATGAGAATCGGCTAAAAGAACTAGGAAGCAAGTCAAATACTTAAATAAGCAGCTTATCAGCAAACAAGTGCAATACACAAGTTAGCTGCTTGGCACCAGCAGTTATTTTAAAAGCATGTCTAGAGGTTCTGTAGGGAGCATCCTGTCTATTTTGATTCTGGTAGATTTTGTATCCAGTAGTTTTGCATTTTGATGTGTATGGATGACCAGCTTCTACCAGTAACTTGGCATGTACAGCTAATGTTAGTGCTGCCAGTGGTATGGGTTGTGATGATACAGGCTGTCCATACTTTCTTATTCTCAGTGTGGTAGGAGTTCATTTAGTTCAGGTTGTCTTTTATGGAAATGTGAGTGATATGCATGTGTGATGTCGGTTTTTCAATAGAAGTTTAAAAGCTGCAGAAATAGCTTTTCACTTGCCAGCAGGCTACTTTTTTGAAGCAAAAAATAGTGCATAATACCAATTGATTGTCTGTAAACCTGAAAAAGTTGATGGTATGTCAGTAAAAAAAAAATAACACATTAAGTAGTGCTGTTTACCACATTAGGATGTTTACTGGTAATGGAAAAAGCTCGAGAGACCAAACTGTGATGCTTGCTAGGATAGTCTCGAACTTATCAAGGAATGACATGACTTCAGAGAAGTCAGACTGTTCTCCACAGTAACACAAGAATAGCTGCACCGTCTGTACCTCATGTACTGGGTTTCTGGTTTTCTCTTGAGAGCTGGCAGTGTGCCATTGCAGCCTGAGCCAAAAGTAAATGGCTCATCCTCCCTAAGCACCCTTACACATCACCTACAGAGGTGTGCAGCAATCTTTGAAAAACAGAAATCTCATCACAAGACTGAGACATCTTTTTTTCAATTAGTTTGGTCACTGAAGTTTATCAGTCATCTTTATCCACTCACAAGAGTTTGTGATAAACCTGTTTCACATGGATAGACCGAGTTTCATGTGAAACTGGAGTGCAGTGGTTTATTTTTTAGTCATTTCCTTTTTGACACTTGTGATTTAAAATTGTCCATGTGGCTAACAAGAAACCTGACATTTACAAAACTGCTTGGGAAGGAATTGGTTTGTACCTCTGCTGTAATGACACAGTGAGTTATAATATTCTTCATGTTAATTTGTTCTGGTTCCATAATAAAGTTAATTTGTTCTAGTTCCATGGTTGATTATCTTTCTAGGATGCAGGAGGAAGGGTAATATGGTGAGAGAGAAGTTATAACTCTTCGTGTCCTGGTTTAAACCCTCTGTGTGCTAAATACTGTCATTGATTGTCTCACAAAAACCCCCTAACAGTAGCTGTACGATCTTCAGTATATCACGCTGAAGAGTTAAGTTTAATTTACCAGGGCTTACCACGTATCTGCTTTGACTGAGACTATTTCTGTGATGGAACGGCCTGGAATGGATATGGACCTAAAGTGGAGTAGACATGTTTGTTTAATTTTTTAATATGTTGGCATCCTACTATTTTTTCCAGCATCTTGTTCTGTAAAAATGCAGTAATTTCATAGGATTGCAACTGTTGCTGTAACCTGTTCTACCAGAGATGTGTGCTGACAAGGCCAGCTGAGCCAGAGATGTTAACATGACCTTTTTATTGTGTATTAATTAACCAAGATTTGAGTTTCAAATAGAGAACCCTCAGTGGACTTAATCCCATGATACAGAATTCAAGACAAATTCTTTAGTGTCCTAAGGCTAAGTCTGTGATAGTAAGCTATAGCAGTAGGCCTTTTGTTTGAATTATTTCAGTTTGTCTCCCTTTTGATTATTTCTCACTAAAATTTCATTTCTAACTTATTTGTTGTAAATTTAATTTTCTTTTCCATGAGTATGCTTACAACTGAGGTAAATATGTTTGGCCCCAGCCATTTCAAGGAATGACGAGATTCCAAAATGTAAAAAGTGGCAGATGCTTCAGCAATAACGGGACTTGTGTGTGATGATGTTTTGTGGAATTCCCCTTTAGGAATGGAAACTCAGTCCTGTACTTGTGTGCATCAGTCCCCTTGCATCAAAAACAGGGAAAATTGTTATGCAAGGAAGATGGAAACATGTTTAGTGAATCTAAGGAATGTCAACATCAGGATGGAGCTGGTTCTTGAAAAATATATGTGTTTGTGGTAGGAAGTGTGCCTGACAGCTTAGTGATTGGGTCAGGAGCCTGTAGTTCTTTTGGGGGGTATGGAAATTAATTCTTCTCACATTAGTGCTGTTTGTTACTGTATCTCATATTGTTCTAGTTGCTTATTACTTAAAAGCCAGCATTCACAAATTACACATCTAATAATTTACGCCTGATGAAGGTAGAAAGTGAAGACATTTTGTAATGGAAATATGACAGAACTTTAAGTGTATAATTAGTATAATTCATCACCTGTTCTGTACATTTAGGCTGTTTTTCTAGAAATCTGTTAAATATGATAGGAAGATGGATTGTGATCTATTTCTGAATGACATTATAATCAGTACATTTGGTAATTAAGATCAGCTTAGAGATACGTTGTCTGCAGGGTCCCATCAGTTGGCTGGAAATCTGGAATAAACTCAAGTGAGTGGCACCTAGTGATTTCAGAAAACCTTCTGTTGTAGAAATACATACAGCAAATATTTCTCTGAACTTTGGATTTCTGTTAATAAATTTATCATTTCATGAGAATGTCTTCATAGCAATATTTCTGAAGCTTAAATGTGCACCAAAGGGTCTTAGGACCGTAAAATCAAACATTCATTTATGAAAAAATAAGGAACAAGACTAATGATGCATCCCTTCAAGCGGACAACACAAATGGCATAAAACTTAATGTTGTTTTATGACCATAATCCAAACAAAACACAGAAATATGGAATATTTGAAAAGGAGTATGAATTGTAAGTGTAGATTCTCTGTCTTAAACACAATTTAAGATTGAAACTTCAGATAACATAAAAATCTATCTCTTTTGCTTGCAAGTGTAGCTTGAGAGACATGCAGTGGAGCATGTCAGAGCACAGCATGGCTGAGCAGTGACTCTGCAGTTGTTATGCATTAAAGGAAATCCACATGAATTTGTGCATTAAACATGTCATTGCCTACTTGTTTCCATAAATGTTAGTGTCTTACATAAGTTCAAGTCTCAAATATGTTGAGAATTACTTACCAAATAGAATGAGAGTGAAGGTAAATTTGTTCATATTGTGTATGAAAGTGTTGCTTTGTATTACATTTTATTTACAATCTTCACAAAATTTTAAGGGACTGCTCAGTTAAGCTTCCTTTGTTTTGAAAATGAAAACTCAGCTGCTGAAAAGTGTAGTCTCCTGTAATGCTCCTTCTGGCATGTGTCACAGGAAAATAAATGAGCCCAGTATCCTGCCCTGGAGTTTTATTTACACTATTTTGAACCTGAAAGAAAAGCTTCAGATAATACGTTCCTTTGTAATCTGTAGTTTGAATACAGCAGACATTTGTCATTATTTTGGTTCAGTTTTTGTTACTTCTAGCAAGTCCCTGTAGTGAGCTGGAACTCTGTTGTGAGATACTGCAAGGTCAGTGTTTACACTTTACTCTGTACAAAGCAATAGAATTAAAAACCAAATAAAAACAAACGGAAAGACAAAACCAAAAGACAGTCATTATTGTGTTCATTAAATTTTACACTCAGAAAAATAAGATGAAAGTTTCTTTGTAGGTAGATGTGGTAGTATCTTCTGTTACTGCAGTATCTTAGCATTCATAAAACAATGGTTTTATATAACATTTTATGAAGCAATAACTTTATAGTTCATATTTTGTCATATTTAGTATTCATCGTAGACTGATCCTTTTGTGTTGGTCAAAGTGGTTAATTATTCTGCAGAACAGTGCAAGAAGAAAATTACTGTTTTCCCCACGTTAAATGTTGTATAGACCTTTTTGCCTGAAACACTGTGGCACCTGCAGATTTGAGGAACTTGACTCTTACAAGAATCTGGTCCTAGTGTCAGAGACTGCCTTCCTCTGGAAAAGCCACCCAGTTAATCTAAGTTACAAATCTTTGGAGCATTGTGGCTCATACAAGTTTGTAGAATTTGCAAGTGAAAAATCTGAAGCTTTATTACAATGAGGCTTATGTGCTCACTGATCCCTGAGCTGATCACACCTACTGTGGTCACAGAACAAAGAACAAATTGGAGATGGTGCTTCATTGCAGAACTCACCCTGCCTTGCCTGCTCTCAAGCTGGTGCTTTGAGCTAGGACTGGGCATTGTAACTGGAAGTAGAGCATTTGTCTGTTCTTTGCTGGCAATAACCTTTTTGCTGACAATTTGGTATCAGGCAAAGAAAACTCCATTTCCAAAGCTGAGCAACCAAAACTATACTGAAGGAAAAGGCAGTAAGAGACAGTTCAAAGAATGTGAACTGGAAGCTGGAAAAAAGGTAAAAGGAAAATCTATGACTGACAAAAAGGAAGGTCCAAACTAAGAAGGCAAGGATGAACTGAAGAAGGATCGAAACTAGTAGAATGAGGGCCATGAGACTGGATAGTCATCTCGGGAATAGAGGGGTGTGAGGCTGAGTGTTGTAATGAAGAGTTCACAGCTTATGCTCAGGCAGTCCAGATGCACAGCCACACTGGCTGAGGCAGAAGGAAGCTCCAAGAGTGAAGCAGTAAGGTTTGCCCAGCCATGCTGGGGGGTGGGTTGGGCAGCAGCCATTTCTATGTGTGTGTGTATGGCCAGACTTCGGGAACGCAGATTTGGGCAGGGCTCTCCCCACGTGCCCTTCCAGCCTGCACAGTGGATGTTTTAGGTGAGGCTCAGCGTGCGCAGAAC